>JASVEL010004204.1:0-203199 GCA_032618575.1 Nicotiana noctiflora
CCTAAAAATGATTTTTCAGATTGCTCCCAATTGGAACCCCTTTTCAGCCCTTTTTTAGAGGTATATATAGTTGTGGTAAGGGCTGATGACTTGGGGAGAAAGTATGGGATTAATCCCACTTCTCCCCCTCTAAAATTTATGAAATATACACTAAAGTCCCATTTCAGTTAACAGAAATCCTTCCAGCATGTGCTGGAAGGTTCTAAAGATTCCTTTTTATGGGTTTTTACTAGTGTATCCCTAAGGGTTTGAGATTTTTACAGATTTCCCTTTTTAGGGAGACCATTATACCCTTAAATCTCTGCAAAATTGCAGAAATCAGAGGTACAAAGGACTCCCTTACCCTCTTAGGTTCTAACTATTTACTATTTTACCTTTTTAACTTCCCATTGTGCCCCTAAGGGCACTGCTGATTTACTAGCCTACCTAGGTCAGATTTTCAACTTCTTTTGAACCTATTTAACTAATAGCCAGCCCTTGCATTGGTATTTAAGGGCTGGCCATTTTTGACTTAAGGACTTATTTCATTTTTAGCCTATTTAAACTAATTCCAATCAATTAAGACCAATTTATTCCATTTTAAAGCTAATTGCAGGCATAGCCTGCTTTATTATTAAAAGTAACACTTTAAAATCTAGCTAGTCTCAAGTTGAGACTTGGCTTGGGTAATTAAACCCAATTATTGAACATTTGGGCCCAAAACCTTTGCAGGTTTGGCCACTCTGCTGTTCAGGGCTCTGAAGAGAGCCTGGGCCAGTCTGCATTTGCAGACATAGCCACTTTGCACAACCAGCCACTTTTAAAGTGAGTTGTGTGTTAGGGCCTTATAGAATAGGTCAACCCTTTGCAAGGTTGACCATTCTTAGGCCAATTATTTAACTTATAACCTGTTTTTGTTCATTTTAAGTTTTATCCTATTTAAAAACTAGCCATTTATGAAATCCTAACACTAACAGCTATACCCAATTCACCTAAAGTATGATAAGCATTTAACAGTGTTCACACTAACAATAAACCTAATGCAAACTCAGTCATTTTGACATACAAATGCACACATAGTCATATGAAACCAAGCAATATTCATCAGTCAATTAAAATTCAGAAGGAAGGTTTGATAATGATGAATCTTAATTAATCAACTCTCATGGCTCAATTTCATATATCAAAGTGTTAATTAACATCAAGCAGACCTAATTGCAACCAATTTATGCTAGATGATTCATTGAAAGACCCAAAGCATACTCAAGATTCATGAGCACAAACATATAGACTCTAAATTCTTAAGAAGAAATGAAACATGACTTATTTTAAACAGGAGAACAATGGACCTTAGCAGAACAATATAAGAATGGTATTCAACCAGACCTACTAATCTAAAACTTTTCCAAATACCAACCTAAATCTAATACAAATGCATGATAGATAACATGAAGATGAAGAACAAAAGGATCATGGAGAAACAGTGGAAAAGAAACAGGAAAGATTAATCAGGATACTACAAAAACAACTTAGTGTAAAGATGAAAAGAGAACAAAGTTAAGCTAATATTAGAACTAAGCATGCATGACAATAAGAGAAGGCTAGATTATAGAAGCTAAACAGATCAAGGACTGTAACATTTACAAGATGAGGAAGGAAAAGGGAATCAAGGTGACTCTTTTGACTCAACAGAAACAGAACATGATTTGAAACAAGCAAAACAAAAGAACTCCATGAAGATAAATGAGATAAAAAGGAAGCCTAGTTCTATCATAGATCATTAAAGTCAAAGCATCAAGAGTGGTCAAAACAGATCCAAACTATATAAAAAATGAAGGAAAGAAAAGGAACCAAAGTAACTCAAACTTATTATCTATGACTTTAAGCATCAAACAGAAGAAATAAAAGACGAAGATCAACGACCATGCTTTTTGCAATGAATCAAAAACCAACAGTTAAAACGACAAGGAAAAGATGAAACCTCTGAACTTAGAGCAAACAACCATGGGATTAACATGACAAATAACAGGATCTCATCATTAACAGGCTAAAGAGGAGCAAGCTAAGAAGCCTTATGACTAATTATCAGAGCAACTTGCACAGAGATATAAAATAAACTATAGAATCATGAGAACATAATCAACCAGAGCCAAATCATGGACAAAGCGTTAATCAGAAAAGGAAAAGAAACAGATACAAAAATCCTATAACTAACATATTGAGAAGAACTAGTTAAGATTTAGAAGGAGAACAGATTAACATGTGAGGATATACAAGACAAATTGAAGCGAAAGAAGATAGGCAGAAAGAGAAGAAACATAAGATCAAACCGAACGAACCCTAAACTAAAATGCGAAAGCAAAGATCAAAGAAGACAGAACAAAATAAGCAAATACAAACAAATCATAATAAGCAAGAAGGCTCAAAAAGAACAGAGAAAAAGGGGGGAGGGGGGGACTTAGCTTAGCGGGGCCTGTCCCCCGAGCTTCCTACTCCTCTTTCTTTTCTTTTCTTTATTCTTCTCAAACCTTATTCTCTTCTTCTTGTTTTCTTTTCTTTATTTCTTTTCAGACCCTTTTTTTTCAATTTTCCTTCTCTGGTTTTCTTTTAATGCTTAAAGACGAAGCCTTTTGGGTTTTGGGTTTAAAGGGGGATGTTCTGGGAGAGTAAAGGGTGGATCTTGGGTGGTTTTAAGTTTGGGGGTCGCCGGAGTTAGGGTTCCGACGACCTTCTTTGGGATATTCGAGGAGTTCCAGGTATATTTGAAGGGAATGAGTGGTAGGGTTGGGTAGATCGGACCAAGGCGGTCCGATTGGCATTGGTTTGATGGGGAGTCTCATTGTTTGGTGGTCACCGGTGGTAGGTTCCGGTGACCGGAGCTCGAGAAGAAAGGTGTGTTTTCTAAGGGTTTCAGGTGTTTGATGGAGTGAAGAAGAAAGAGAAGAAGAAGGGGAGGGTTAAAGGAGCCGGCGACCACCGTGGAGGGTGGTGGCCGCCATGGCTAACTAAGCTTCTTGGTGAGGACGATGAAGAAGATGAGAGGAATGGGGAGGGTTCTAAAGGCGGCTGGTCTCTAGGGTTAACGAAATGGCGACCTTTGTTCAGACAAAAGCTTTTTATAGCCGAGGGGTTTGAGGAGATCTGAGCCGTTGATTTGATGAAGATCGACGGCTCTGGTGTGCGTTACTTAAACGACGTCGTGTCGTTACTAATGGGATCAAAATCAATACCTTTAGATCAATCTAATCGGACGGCTCGGATTAACCCTCACATCTCAGTTGATTAAATAAATACTCTAATTATTCTAACCGTTGGATCTAGCCTCAATGAACGGTTGAGATTCGATCTCTACACATACCAGACGGGCCACCTCTTGGGCCAATACATTTGGGCCTCTCAATTCGATTTCAATTGGCCCAGTTTTAATCAAACCTATGTATTTTTGTATTTTCTGGTATTTAACTATTTTTATGTATTTTCTTTTTTTTTGTATTTTATTTTCTTTTTCTTTTATGGAATATTATAAAACCTAATTTCCTACTTACTCTAATTATCTAATATTTTTTGGCAATTTTCTACTATTTTTTTCTAATTTCCCCTACTTAACACTATTTTTTACTAATTTTCTTAAAATCTAACTAATTAAACTAACAAATTAATTACCTAGCATATTTTTTGATTTTCTTCTAATTTCTACTTATTCAAACACAAAAGTATAGCTAATTCCAAACAAAGCAAGTAATTGCATTCAAAAACATACTTATTTTAATTTTGGAATTAATTGCTCAGTGCAAAAATCATGTGCTCACAGCTGCCCCTCTTTGCTCGGGAACACGAAGAGTTTCGGTGCAAAGACAAGTGAGCAGTAATGAGAGATTTTTGCACATTGGCACATTCCGTGAAAGCATTTTTGAAAACCTTTTGACCGCACCCCTGCTTTAGAGGTTGCCTACATATCCTGGGCTAAACAGGAATCAGGCCAGTATAGTTCGGGAAGGTCTGGCACTTTAAAACTACCAGACTCACTGTTGCATTGACACTGTTGAGACTTGCCGACTTACTCCTTATTACACCGGGGGGAAAATGTAAAATGAAGAAGTTATTCTAAGCTATGATCCTACAATTACAATTGTTCCTAATCTAGCTTTTGCTCTTCTTCCCTTTCCGATGATGCAGAATCTCTTTCTTTTTGTTGATTTTCTTTGATGCCGACCCTTTTTGTTGACTTTCTTTTCTTGTTGACTCTCTTTTTTTGTCGATATTTCTTGATCTCGAGCTGAACCTGCTCAAAACAAAACAACAAACTACCTCTTTTTTTTTTCTTTTTCTGCCCCAGTATGGGCTTTTAGCTATATAAACCATGATGTGCAAAAATGTATTCCCGTATTTGAAGGTGGGCGCCTAACTGAATTTAAACGTGCTATGCAGAAAAGTATTCCCTTGTTAGAAGGTGGGCGCCTAACCGAAATTAAACGTGTAATGCAGGAAAGTATTCCTTTGTTAGAAGGTGGGCGCCTAACATAAATTAAACGTGCAATGTAGGAAAGTATTCCCTTGTTAGAAGGTGGGCGCCTAACAGAAATTAAACGTGCTATGCAGAAAAGTATTCCTTTGTTAGAAGGTGGGCGCCTAACAGAAATTAAACGTGTGATGCAGAAAGTATTCCCTTGTTTGAAGGTGGGCGCCTAACAGAATTTAAACATGCAATGCAAATGCAGAAAAATATTCCCGTATTAGAAGGTGGGCACCTAACAGAAATTAAACGTGCAATGCGATGCAGAAAAATATTCCCGTATTAGAAGGTGGGCACCTAACAGAATTTAAATGTGCAATGCGAATGCGGAAAAGTATTCCCGTATTAGAAGGTGGGCACCTAACAAAATTTAAACGTGCAATGCAAATGCAGAAAAGTATTCCCGTATTAGAAGGTGGGCACCTAACAGAACGTGCAATGCAAAAAATGTATTCCCGCAGCCTGAGGACTGGGGAGTGGATTTTAAAAGATGTTACCTTCCTCTTTTTGGTATTTTCTTTTACCAAATTATCTCTCGCCTGTGAATTTCTCCACTTATTCGGCGGACTTTCTCTTTTTGGTATTTTCAATTTTCCACATTGGTCACATTCACTTTGAAGTGATTAGTGACAATTTGTTCCTGCATGAATCAAAATTTATTAGATATAAACTGCTGGCAACTGGCATCTGCCGTCCCCGCTTCTTATTGCTTCCTTTGTTTTTGCTTTTCTCATGTTGCATGACTTTCAACTGCTTGTCCCTTGCAAACTCTTTTTGTATTTTCTCGTTTTTTCCATTTTTGTTTTGTTTTCTTTTCCTTTAGCCATGTTTGCCAAGCTTCCTTATTTCTTTGCCAACTCTTCCTTTTTTCTGCCCCAGTGTTGTTTCAGCTTTCGTTATCAGGAGCTGGTAATTAGCTCTCAAAAGGGTAAACAATGAAATGCAGAAAAAATGAAAGAAAGGTAAGGGTATTTTGGAGAGATGATAGAACTTATCTGGGTATTTGCTGGCTGATTCCGCTGACCATGCCATGTATTTAAACTCTGACCCAGTTCGTTCCAATCATTATTATGTCTTCGAATTGTTTCCAACCCAAACCGATACTGTTTTTGTTACCTTTTCTCTTCCTGATGGTCCTCATGATCGTTCTACGGTGCCTCGAAAGGTTTTCACCAATAGAACTCTCTCATTTATTCTCTCAACCTCACAATCATCTCGCAGTGCCGATTAAGGTTTTCACTGATGAGACTCTCTCATTTTTATTTCTCTCAAACTCACAATCGCCTCACAGTGCCGGTTAAGGTTTTTACTGATGAGACTCTCTCATTTTTTTCGTTTTTTTTTTCATTTTTCCTTTTTGTATTTTGTTTTCTGTACCATGGGTATTATCCGATGCTTCGCCCCTCCTTCGTTGTGTTTGTTATCACTTCGGAATTGATCAGAAGGTCTTTCTTTGGACTGTAACGTGGCTTTTGGATGGGTTAAGAAAGAAAGGTATAAAGGCTCAAACTTTCACGAGGGTTCAAAATATTTACAACTCTCGGAATTATTAAACATAACTTCTGCCCCAGTTTCAATATGTGGGGAATTTTGGATTTTTTCTTTATTGTGACTGAACCTCAGAGAGGCTGCCTACGTACCCTTTCGGGATCAAGTCAGACGTAGTTCATCCAACTTTATTAGTTAGATGGATTTCTTTTTGACTTTTTCCCGATTTCTTTGTCTTTTTCTTTTCATTTTTTTCATTTTTTTTTCATTTTCATTTTTTTTTCCATCATTTTTCATTTTGGCAATTTTGATCTTATTGCGCTAAAGCGATTCCGAGAGAGGGATATGAAAGAATATATTCATTAAGGCTCAAAAGGGGTTATCAACGGATAAAGTGTTTGGATAGAGAATAAAACGCCTTCGTCATTTCAATTCCAAAATCACAACAAAATACAAAACACAAAATTGAAAAGGAATCATACATAGTATCTTTTGACTGCATCTGAATTGATAGCAGTCTCTACGCACTTTCCTTCAACATCTGTTAAATACAATGCTCCATTGGACAACACCCGTGATACCACAAACGGTCCCTGCCAATTTGGCGCAAACTTGCCTTTTGCCTCGGCCCAATGCGGTAAGATACGCCTCAATACCAGTTGTCCGACTTCAAACTTTCGAGGTCGTACCTTCTTATTATACGCTCTGGCCATTCTTCGTTGATACAACTGCCCATGGCAAACTGCGGCCAACCTCTTCTCATCAATCAAACTCAACTATTCCAGATGGGCTTTTACCCATTCATCGTCATCTATCTCAGCTTCGGCTATGATTCGTAATGACGGTATTTCTATTTCTATGGGTATAACAGCCTCTGTTCCGTACACCAGTGTATAAGGTGTGGTTCCGATAGAAGTACGTACCGTCATGCGGTAACCCATGAGAGCAAAGGGTAACTTTTCATGCCATTGCCCGGATCCCTCCACCATCTTTCGGAGAATCTTCTTGATATTCTTATTTGCCGCTTCTACTGCACCATTCGCCTTTGGCCTGTAAGGTGTGGAATTGCGGTGTGTGATCTTAAATCTTTCACAAACTTCCGCCATGAGATGACTGTTTAGATTGGCTCCATTATCTGTGATAATCACCTTGGGGATTCCAAATCGGCATATAATATTCTCATGCACAAAATCCACCACCGCTTTCTTCGTCACCGCCTTGAACGTCTTTGCTTCAACCCACTTGGTGAAATAATCAATTGCAATCAAAATGAACCTATGCCCATTAGAAGCAGCTGGATCTATAGGGCCGATAACATCCATGCCCCAAGCAACAAAGGGCCAAGGTGCTGACATTGTATGCAACTCATAAGGCGGGAAGTGGATCAGATCCCCATGTACCTGGCATTGATGGCATTTCTTTACATACCTGATACAATCACGCTCCATGGTGAGCCAATAATACCCAGCTCTCAAAATCTTCTTTGCTAAAACATATCCGCTCATGTGGGGTCCACATACTCCGGCATGTACTTCAATCATGATTTCATCTGCTTGTTGTGCATCCACACACCGCAATAAACCCAGATCTGGTGTTCTTTTGTATACCACTCCTCCACTAAGGAAAAATCCATTGGCTAGACGCCTGATGGCTCTCTTCTGGTCTCCGGTGGCTTGCTCCGGGTATTTGCCAGCTTTCAAGTATTCTCTAATATCATGATACCACGGCTCTCCATCCGACTCTTCTTCCACAACGAAGCAATAAGCATTCTGATCTCGGACTTGGATCTGGAGCGGATCTATGTATGTCTTGTCTGGATGATGCAACATAGAGGACAGTGTGGCCAAAGCATCCGCAATCTCATTGTGCATTCTTGGGATGTGCTTGAACTCTATAGACCTGGAATCTTTGAGACAACTCGTGCAAACAATACCGATAGGGTATCAATTTCAAATCTCGTGTCTCCCATTCCCCTTGAATTTGATGTACCAAAAGATCCGAGTCACCCATGACCACAATCTCTTGAATACCCATGTCAATTTCCATCCTTAATCCCAAGATGCACGCCTCATATTCGGCCATGTTGTTGGTGCAGAAAAATCGGAGCTGAGGTATGACGGGATAATGTTGACCCGTACCTAAAATGAGTACCGCTCCGATACCAACACCCTTGCTGTTAACGGCTCCGTCAAAGTACATTTTCCATCCTGGTCTCTTATCTTGCTCCATCTCCTCGACAATCATTGCCTCCTCATCCGGAAAGTACGTCTTCAATGGTTCATACTCATCATCCACCGGATTCTCGGCTAAGTGGTCTGCAATAGCTTGTGCTTTCATCGCCGTACGAGCTACATAGACAATGTCAAATTCTGTGAGCAGAATCTGCCATTTGGCCAGTCTTGCCGTAGGCATAGGCTTCTGAAATATATACTTCAGAGGATCCGGTCGTGATATCAAGTACGTGGTATATGCTGACAAATAATGCTTTAGCTTCTGAGCTACCCAAATCAATGCACAACAAGTTCTTTCCAGTTGGGTATACCTCACCTCGTAGGATGTAAACTTCTTGCTGAGGTAATATATGGCTTGTTCTTTCTTGCCTGTCTCGTCATGTTGACCCAGTACACAACCGAAGGAGTTATCCAGCACTGTCAGATACAAAATCAAAGGTCGCCCTGGTTCTGGAGGAACTAACACTGGAGGATTGGCCAAATATTCCTTGATCTTGTCAAAGGCTTCCTGACACTCGTCGGTCCATTTCACTGCTGCATCTTTCTTCAACAACTTGAAGATCGGCTCACACGTTGATGTCAATTGAGCAATGAATCGACTAATGTAATTCAACCTTCCTAGTAAACTCATGACCTCCTTCTTGTTCTTCGGCGGAGGTAGACTTTGAATAGCTTTGATCTTTGATGGATCCAGTTCAATAACTCGCCGACTCACTATAAACCCCAGTAATTTCCCTGAAGGTACTCCAAAGGCACACTTCGCCGGATTGAGCTTTAAATTGTAGCTCCGGAGTCTTTGGAAAAACTTCCTCAAATCTCTCAGATGATCAGGTTGTTTTCTGGACTTTATGATGATATCGTCCACATATACTTCAATTTCTCGATGCATCATATCATGGAACATTGTGGTCATTGCCCTCATGTAAGTTGCCCCGGCATTCTTCAATCCAAACGGCATTACTCTGTAACAGTACGTTCCCCAAGGTGTAATGAAGGCAGTTTTCTCAGCGTCTTCTTCGTCCATAAGGATCTGGTGATAACCGTCATAACAATCCACAAACGAACCGATTTCATGCTTGGCACAATTGTCGATCAATATGTGGATGTTTGGCAATGGGAAGTCATCCTTCGGACTGGCTTTGTTGAGGTCTCTATAATCTACACACACTCTGGTTTTTCCATCTTTCTTTGGGACCGGCACAACATTTGCCAACCAGGTGGGGTACTTGGTGACTCTTATGACCTTTGCCTCAAACTGCTTGTTCACCTCTTCTTTTATCTTTACACTAATGTCCGTTTTGAATTTCCTCAGCTTTTGCTTTACCGGCCGGCATTCAGAATAGATAGGCAACTTGTGTACCACCAAATCAGTGCTAAGCCCAGGCATGTCATCATAGGACCAGGCAAAGATGTCCTTAAACTCATGTAACAACCTTATCAATTCATCCTTGAGGGATGCCTCCAAATGCACACTAATCTTTGTTTCTCGGACATCATCTTCGCTCCCCAAATTTACAGACTCCGTATCACTCAGATTCGGTTTGGGTTTTTCCTCATATTGTTTCATGTCCTTGCTTATTTCCTCCAGGGCTTCCTCATCCTCACATTCTATTTCGCTATCTTCCTCAATTTCTTGTATGGTAACGTGATTGTCAGAACTGGGTCTAGAATCCTTCACGCATGACATGGCATCAAAATCAACACATGTAAAACTGTACAAAAGGAAAAATAAAGAAAAATAAGGCAAAAGAGAAGAAAAGGAAAACTGCATTTCATTGATAAAAAGAACGACCAAAGTTCGGGATACATGGTGATTTTCTTTTCATGAGGGGGGAATGGGGAAACTATAATAATAACAATTTTGGGAAAGCAATGATGGAATTTTGGAGCTAACTACCAAGACTCCTTCCTGATAGGGAAAGGAGCAGCTTCCCAATTGTTCAACATGATTCCAGGTCCCACAAACTGCACATCCATTTTGCTTGTACCTTCCCCTGCTTCAACCATATTCACCTTCCAAAACATCTTCTCAAAACTCAGCATTTCTTCATCAAGTTGGGTCTCAATGCACTTTGTCGCAGAAGATGTCTGATATTTTGTACCGGGCCTGACGAAGGTGTCGGATAATTTGGGTATGGGTTTAGGTAAGGTCCAGTTCCTTTTGGCTTTTGAGGTTCTCTGGATATCGGCAAAGGTGGGTTTGAACCCTAAGCCGAATGTACCTTTGTTTTCTGGAAGCTGAACCGGCTGAATAACTCCCTGCAATGCTTTGCCCAGTCCCTTCCCCGGTGCAAATCCGTTTCTAAGCATCTCTTTGGCCACCATCACAGCAGTTGGTGCCATCATAGGGATCGGCAACTTCTCCCCTTCAGCAATTCTGTTTACCACAATAGCATCTGTCACTTGGTAGACCCAAGGACCTCTATCCCCATCAGTATCATCAAACGGTGTCACCACATTACAAGCATTTTCTTCCCCATGTACTACAATCTCTTGCTGTTCCCACTCAAACTTGACCATCTGGTGTAGAGAAGATGGTACTGCCTTGGCCGCGTGAATCCAGGGTCGGCCTAACAATAAGTTATATGACACAGCAATGTCGAGCACCTGGAATTCCATAGTAAAACCAACAGGACCGATGGTCACCTCCAGAATAATATCTCCCAATGTGTTTTTGCCCCCACCGTCAAACCCTCTCACGTTTATACTGTTCTTCCGGATTCTGTCCGGACTGATGTTCAGCTTCCCCAAAGTCGACAGCGGGCAAATGTTAGCGCTTGATCCGTTGTCAATCAATACTCTAGTTACTACTGACTCTTCACTCTTTAACGTAAGGTACAACGCCTTATTGTGCTCAGTTCCCTCCACAGGCAACTCCTTATCAGAGAATGTGATCCTATTAGACTCGAAAATTTTGTTGGTAATCTTTTCCAAGTGGCAAACTGAAATCTTTTCCGGAACGTGAGCCTTATTTAGAATCTTCATCAGAGCCCTCCTGTGCTCTTCTTGAGTGTATTAGCAAAGATAGCAAAGAGATCCGGGCAGGGGTCTTCCTCAACTGCTCAACTAATAAGTAATCTTGTGACTTTATCTTCTTGAGGAATTCCTCCGCTTCCTCTTCAGACATTGGTTTCTTCAATTGGCTCTCTTTTACTGCTTTCATTTTTCTCAATTCTTCTGGAGCAAAGCATATTCCAGACCGGGTGAGACCATGGGTTTCATTAATTTCCCCAGAAACCTCTTTTCCTTTATAAACCACTGCTACCTTGTTATAATTCCAAGGTACAGTCTTTGTACTCACCACCGGCATTTGCACTACCGGCTTTATAATTACTGGCTCTGTACTTGTGCCTTTCACAGTCACAATCGTCTTTGCGCCTGGCACTACCACTTTCAAACCTTCCACCACTACTGGCTTTCCTGTTGGTTTCTCAACAATCGCTTTCTCTTTCACAGCTTCCTTTTCTACCTTGCCACTTGACTTTATCATTATCACAGCCTGAGATGGTTTCTGACTGCTATCACCTTGCATCAATTCTATCATGTGTGTCTCGTGGTGATTTGGCAGCGGATTCTGGGTAATGTTCGGGGCTTCTGGAGCCTGAACTTCAATTCTCCTATCATCAATGAGATCCTGAATGGCGTTCTTCAACTGCCAACATTTTTCGGTATCATGACCCAATGTTCCCAAACAGTATTCACATCTAACAGAAGGATCAAGATTTTTCGGGGGTGGGTTTGGAACTTTAGGTGCAACTGGGCTTAGCATCCCCAACTCCTTCAACCTATGATAAAGGCTGGTATATGATTCCCCGAGAGGGGTGAATGTTTTTCTTGCCTTGTTTCTCCACTCAGAGTCAGGCCTGGGCTTATTTTGGTTTCTGTAAGGTTTAGAGGTCGGGTATGTGTTCTGGGTGTGGTAAACATTGTGTGGAGCTTGAGCTCTCCACACATGGGGTGGTGGTGGTGGGTAGGCTTGGGCTTGTGGGTGGTGGTAATGTGGGACTGTTGGTGGGTATGGTGGTGGTGGTAGGTTATATGGGTTTGATGTATTGTATGGGTTTGGCGGGTAAGATGGTGGTGATGGGTTTGGTGGGTGCTGGTGGTAGGGTCTTGGCGGATGATGATGCGGGTTACGACTCCATGGCCTGCTCTCTACAGTTGCTACCTCTTCCTTCTTCTTCTTTCCCAATACTCCTCCGTTTCCCGTTTGTATAGCTTGATTGGTGGCCTTGATGGCTGAAAAACTCATGATTTTATTTGTTTTCAATCCTTCCTCTACAAAGCTTCCCATTTTCACGACTTCATTGGAACTCTTCCCAATCGCCGACACTAAATGACCGTAGTATGTAGGCTCCAGAGCCTGTAGAAAACAATCCACCATCTCCCCCTCCTTCATGGGTGGATCTACTCTCGCGGCTTGCTCCTTCCATCTGAAACCGAATTCTCTAAAGCTTTCCCCTGGCTTCTTCTCCATTTTTGTAAGGGATAGCCTGTTAGGTATGATCTCCAAGTTGTACTGAAAGTGACTTGCAAAGGCTTGTGCTAGGTCATCCCAGACGAACCACCTTGTATGGTCTTGTCGGGTATACCACTCTAAAGCTGAACCACTCAGACTCTAGCTGAAGTACGCCATCAATAACTCATCTTTACCTCCCACACCTCTCATCTTGCTACAGTATCCTCTGAGATGAGCTATCGGATCCCCGTGTCCGCTATACATGTCGAATTTTGGCAACTTGAATCCCACGGGAAGCTGCACCTCGGGGAATAGACACAGGTCTTTGTAAGCTACACTCACCTGCCCTCCTAGTCCTTGCATAGTGCGGAAAGCATTCTCTAGACTTTTCACTTTTCTGGCCATCTCTTCCTGCCCGGCATTCTTAGCAATTCTTTCTTCACTTGTTTCTATCAAAGGAGCATGAGACTCATGTTGTCGGAAAGTTGGCTCTGGAGGGTAGTAGTGAGGATCATGTATATGAAACATCGGTTCACTGGAGGATTTGTGCATAGCAGCGGGTGGAGGTGCCACATACACGAGAGCAACTTGGGGTATGTGAGGTGGTGCTTGTTTGACTAGAGGTGGTGGTATCTGGGAGGTGGAGGCATAATAGTGAGGGTAATCGGGGTAGGTGGAGGATGAATTCATTGTAGGTGGTTCAGGTTTGGGGTTGGCCGGAGGGACATAGGCAGGGTTGGCAGGGTAAGCTAGTAGGGGTTGACCTCTAGACCAGGCCTGGTACATCTCGGCCATCTGCTGCCTCAGTTTGTACATTTCCTCCTTCATTCCTGCCACATCCACAATCTCTTCTTCGTGAGCAGGATCCACAATAGTTGCTTCAATTTCCTGGGACACAGCTTTTGTCATCTTTTTGTATCTGGTGTTGTATGGGTGGGTAGCCAGAATGCCAATTACCTAGAGAATCTGAACTCACAAGCATCAACACCCGTTAGTTGTTAGCGCATGAATAAAGTGCAACGACTTTAAAAACAAACACATTTCCTTGAGTCGTTATGCATCATCCCGGCCATTGCTCATTTGGACCAATCACTTTTCTCTCTTTCCGCTCTTTTTCTTTTCTTCCTTTTCTTTCTTTTTCTTTCTTTCTTCTTTTTTTTCTTTTTCTTCTTTTTCTTTTCTTTTTCTTTTTTTTCTTGCTTTTTCTTTCTCTCCTTTTTTTTCTTTCTTTTCTTGCTTTTTCTTTTCATCTCTTTTTCCTTGTCATTTTCATAATTACGTTCCTATTTATTTGCCTACCGAATTTAAAGGAAATAACATAACGCAAAAGAATTGATAACAACACTTATTTTTTCATTGATAATCCAAAACATTGATTACAAGGCCATGTTTTAAAAGAAAAAATATAAAAGATGATGCATGCCCTACGAGTACATTAATGCACCTAGTGCCCGCGAGGCATCATTCGGCCTTGCCGCGGGCCTATATGCTAATCCCCTTTGGAGCCTATCTAGGTCAGCCATGACTTGTTGCACGAAGAACTTCACTGCTGATACAAAAGTCCTTCGAGACATATCTTCACACAGTTGAGTCTTCCGGGTGATGTATTTGGGCAATGCGAACAATCTTTTCTCTGATGACCCCCTTTTCT
Source organism: Nicotiana noctiflora (assembly GCA_032618575.1). Taxonomy (NCBI): domain Eukaryota; kingdom Viridiplantae; phylum Streptophyta; class Magnoliopsida; order Solanales; family Solanaceae; genus Nicotiana; species Nicotiana noctiflora. The sequence goes on from JASVEL010004204.1 coordinate 14,322, forward strand.
TGCAATAACCAGCTTATTTGTTGAGTGCGAGCATCCAAGGTATGTTGGTTGTCTTTTTGCACTTGTTGCAGCTCCAATTCTAATCTAGCCATAGTCGTGTAACAGTGTTCTCTCTCTTCTTCAAGATCTTTGATGATCTTGTTACTCTTGACCGTGGCTGAAATTATTTTCTTTCTAAGCTGAGCTACCTCAAAATCGTGCTTGTCTTGTAGTTGTCGAACCAACTTGGCTCTTTCCTCAGCATCTCTGTCCATTTGCTTCCGAGCCCTGACTAACTCCTTTTCAGCTTTGTCCAAATCGAAGCTATAGTCATTTACTTTGCGCCGGAGAATCTCAATTAACTTTTCATCCCGGGCTGAGCGAACTGGGGTCTCGGATGCAATTTTCATTTGAGCCATTTGAGCCTTCAACATCTCATTTTCTTTCTTCAGCTGTTTCTTCTCCACTTCATCGGATGCTTCCTGTAAGCCGCTTTCGAAATGAAGATTTCTCAATTTATCCTCCAACAGACTGATTTTGGCCTTGTATTCTTTTTCCTTGGCCACCCATTTCTGATTCTCCTCGGATTGCTCTATTAGGTCTTGCAAGTGAGGTCTCTTCGAAAGACGTTCGTGTTCAACCCCTCGTCGGTACCATGTGGAGTATCCAGGTGATATCTCCCCCTTTGCTCTATTCGGCACACAAGTATCAATCTTCAAATTTTGGCACTCATTCCAGATTTGCCGGATTTTTGCTTCCGGAATTGCCCGTCCGGACCAATCTTCACAGCTTGCACACTGAGGTCCCCATCTCTTGGAATAATTTGACACCGACCCAACTGTCGCAGGGCTCTGTATGGGGCATAAGGTTGTATACTCTTCAAACCCATGATAAAAAATGGCGACCCCTCCGTTGGCATGTATATCACCTCGTCAAGAGGTAACCAGTCATACGTCCAATCGATTTGACCGTCAGTTAGTGATCGAAGATACACAATCCAACCTTGGACTCCCTCCGGCAACTTTACTTCTTTTGTCCTCGTATTGAACTCTTCCAAACATGTCCGTTCGGCCGAACCATAGCTCGAGAATGAAGGATGGTGGCATAGATGTTCAATTAGCCAGATTTGCAAGATCAAGTTACACCCTTCGAAGAAGTTGGCCCCCGCTTTGCACGCAGTCAGAGCACGGTAGATGTCCGCCATAATCATTGGGGCCAGAGTACAGTTATCTTGTACTATCAGTGTGGTAGCTACCCCGACAACTTTTATATTGATATGTTCATCTTTCCTCGGGAATACAACAACTCCGAGAAATGCCACCAAAAATGCAAACCTCCGGTGTTCCTCCCATTTCGCTCGATTGGACTTACAGCATAACTTGTTGGTGAGGTCATTGAAACCCCCAACGTGTCCAAACATACTGTAGATGAAGCTTAAAGAACAAAACCCGTTGGCCAGATCTTCATTGTGAACATTCCGGGCAATTTTCAAAGAGTCGAGGAAGCGATGTACTGTTACCGTCCTCGGAGATACCGGGTATTTTCCTTTTAGCGGGACCTCAGTCTTCCCGATGTAGAAGGCAATCTCCTCCAAAGTAGGTGTAAGTTCAAAATCTGGGAAATGAAATACGTTGTGTGCCGGATCCCAAAACGTGACCAACGCTCTAATCGCATCACCTCGAGGAACCATGTCTAGTAATCCCGTAAGGCCTTTTAAATACCCTTTGACCCAGTCTTGACCATCGGATCCCATGTCCTGCCACCATAATTTCAGCTCCAAGGGGATTTTATTTAGGGAAAAGTGTTCATTCATCATCGTGCTCGTCCTGTACATTTATTAAGGCGAATTTATTTTAGAAAAAAGAAAAATCTTTTTTCAATGCAAGTTTTCAATTTTTTTTTGAAGGAAAGAAAAGAAAAATGACTTTCGAAGTGGCCATTTTTGCCAAAACAAGCCTTCCGGCGTCCTTTCGGAACATTCGGCCATTTCCAAAAATAGCGATCACCTCGATTATTTGAAAGGAAAATCTTTTTGGTCTTTTTCTAAAAGTGTGGTTGGACCCGTTTAAGGGTTGCCTACGTATCCCACCTAATGGCGAGAATCAAACCTGCGTAGTTCGGTCAGATTATTTGACCAATTATTTCAAAAAAAATGTCCCACCTATTTTTTTTCAAATTTTCAATTTTTCCGGGTACCTATTTCCTACAAATCTTATTTCCTCTCTCTCTCTTTTCCTTTTTCAACAATTTTTCCAATCTCGGGATTTCCGCCGGTCCGCATAACGATCAAGGACAATAAAAATACAACACATAACATGCTCGGTCTTTTCAATACCGGGTCACCTGTCCTAGACGGACCCAACCCCTGTGTTGAGTCCCCTAAGTCAAATATGATGCAAATAATCGTCCTAGACCTATGTTCAAAAATCTTACGGTTTCATAGAGTGCTAGACCGTGTACCCGAGCGGACAACTCGAATCGAGGAGGGGCTACGTACCGGTGACCCGCGGAGTCAATCGGCTTTGTAACTTATCCGACCTCTGTTTTCTTAATTTAGGGTGACTTTTAACAGAAAGGGGAGTCTCAACCAGTAAGCACATCCCCGGGGGAGAAGAGAGAAGGGTTTTCGGCACAGTTTTATATACAATCCACATAATGTCAAAGCGATAAAGAACATAGCATGTTGTTAAAATCATATAATGAAGTCAAATAATAACGCGAACGGCAGTTCTAAGGAGCTCAAGTTCTTAAACCCTGAAACCAGAGATTCAGGGTTGGGTCCCCAGTGGAGTCGCCAGAGCTGTCACACCTCCCTTTTTACTACCCTAACACTTAAAGCATATAAATACGCTCGTAGGGTATACCCCGACGCTCAAATACCCGAAACGGATAAAATAACGTAAGGGAAGGAGTTTATCCAATTAAAGGACAATCGGTTCGGGATTTTATTAGAGATTAATCAGAGTCGCCACTTGGGAATGATAATGGTGTCCCAAGTCACCGGTTAATCCCGAATCCGAGGAATTTTGACTCTTAAAAATGTCTGCGAAGCAGAGATCCGAATAAGGAACTCTGTTAAACCGGGAGAAGGTGTTAGGCATTCCCGGATTTCGTGGTTTTAGCATGGTCGCTCCACTGTCGTTCTCGACTTTTGTTTGACTCAATTATAGGTTTTAACAACATAATGTGCTCTTACGCTAAGTATTATTTTTTAAGAATTTGTGGTATCGCGAAAACATGCCTCGAGTCATACCGCAACCAGTACGCCTATGACTTTTGGTGTATTTCAGCTTTTACCGAGATTTGGATTTGAGTCGCACCAAGTGCACACTCGTTGATAGGAAAGTATATTAAAATCGTACCCTAAAATAATCTATCGGCTTTTAATTGTTTTGGGTAAGACTATGGAATTAACTAGTAGTCTTCCCGAATCTAATTATGTTACGCCATTACTAAATGGGGGCCCCGCTTGTTATTTGGGCGAGGCTCATCCCAATTTAATTTTAAAGTCTCTATCCTAAGAGGTGTATATTGTGCTTTTCTATTTGTGTTTTTTCCTTAGCCGATTCCTAATATTAAACATTCCAGGCCCGTCGAATTTTGTTATTGGGCCTGGATCTTGGGACAGTCTTCAGCTTAATGCCAGATGTGCCCAGGCAGTCTTCAAATTTATATTTAGGCAGCCCAGTCGAGTAATGCCATAGTTCAGGCACACGTTACGTGTTGGACCCAAACCGAATGAATTAATAATAGCAAAACAGAAACGCAAATTCACAGTACGATAAATACACATAATTAAGAGGTAAAATCGAACATTTTTATTAATCAGAAAGAGGAAATTCGATACACGAAGTACTAACTTTAAGTCCAATATCTATGTACATGGAGTTGGATTAACAGGCTAATTCTAACTTTTATACTAACAATTGAGGTTCATACTAATTCTGGGTAAACGGTTTGATTAGAGATGAAGTTTAAAGATCAATATTATTTCTAGATTAACTGCTAATTAATGAGAACTAAACTAACCGACTACTTTCACCTTTGTTTCTGTTGAACTAACATATATTAACAATGAAGTTTTAGACTAGGAAATCAATAATAAACAGTTCAGCTATGTGAGGTATGATCTATAGTCTAATTACTTGCTATGTTACCAAATTACTACACTAAGTGACTAATGAAATTTTCACAAGATTTATTACTGGATTTCTACTAATTGCCTTTATTTATTATTACATTACCCAGTGGCAAATGATTCACTACTTCTATTGACTATTCTTTTCTCTAACGACTTCACAGATGTTACTCTGGTTATTTAAAAGATAAAGAAGCTATTTGATTATATATGAAAGCATGATGAAATGTTTAACCCGATTAACCCTGATATTTAAGCTATCTGAATTTAAGATGAGCTATCCACAGGTTGCCCAGCCATCTACTGATCTTAAACTTATTAGATATCCCAAATCTAATCCTAATTATTCAGTTGCAATAACCCGAACGTCTACCTCTAAGTGATTCAAAGACTTAAACACGTTTATACTACTGATTTTACTATGAGATAGTGATTACTGGTCTTGCTGGTATTATTGACTAACTTATGTTTTAGGAGTTTTTACCTAATTAACTAGATGAGGTGCTAATTACTACTACTACTATACTACTACTATTACTAGGCTATTATATCATTTTTTGTTTATTGTTCTTTCCATTACTACAGACTACTACGACAAACCAATTACAAAAGAAACTAATAATATCAAACTATAATCTACATATAACAGCATAAACTCAAATCTGGATCTTCATTTTTATTTCATCAATGCGTCAATACAGCAATCATTCATAGAGAAGTGTACCTGGATGAATAAGGAAAATCCGATGAGTTCTAAGGGGAAAGAAGCAAGCAATCAGCAAGGATTCAGCAACAATGCAACAGTAGAGTAGCAATGAACCAAGTAACACAGCAACAGAGAGTATGAAGTAGTAAAGCAACAGAAAATCCAGACCAAACTCGAGCAGAATAACCCAGCAAATCAATAGAAATCAGCAAGCTCAAACTCGAGAATTACCAGAAAAATTATTACTAACTTGCTATGTTTTTCTCTGAACTTTCTTCTTAACAGCTAGCCTAAAAATGATTTTTCAGATTGCTCCCAATTGGAACCCCTTTTCAGCCCTTTTTTAGAGGTATATATAGTTGTGGTAAGGGCTGATGACTTGGGGAGAAAGTATGGGATTAATCCCACTTCTCTCCCTCTAAAATTTATGAAATATACACTAAAGTCCCATTTCAGTTAACATAAATCCTTCCAGCATGTGCTGGAAGGTTCTAAAGATTCCTTTTTATGAGTTTTTACTAGTGTATCCCTAAGAGTTTGAGATTTTTACAGATTTTCCTTTTTAGGGAGACCATTATACCCTTAAATCTCTGCAAAATTGCAGAAATCAGAGGTACAAAGGACTCCCTTACCCTCTTAGGTTCTAACTATTTACTATTTTACCTTTTTAACTTCCCATTGTGCCCCTAAGGGCACTGCTGATTTACTAGTCTACCTAGGTCAGATTTTCAGCTTCTTTTGAACCTATTTAACTAATAGCCAGCCCTTGCATTGGTATTTAAGGGCTGGCCATTTTTGACTTAAGGACTTATTTCATTTTTAGCCTATTTAAACTAATTCCAATCAATTAAGACCAATTTATTCCATTTTAAAGCTAATTGCAGGCATAGCCTGCTTTATTATTAAAAGTAACTCTTTAAAATCTAGCTAGTCTAAGTTGAGACTTGGCTTGGGTAATTAAACCCAATTACTGAACATTTGGGCCCAAAACCTTTGCAGGTTTGGCCACTTTTATGTTCAGGGCTCTGAAGAGAGCCGGGGCTAGTCTGCATTTGCAGACATAGCCATTTTGCACAACCAGCCACTTTTAAAGTGAGCTGTGTGTTATGGCCTTATAGAATAGGTCAACCCTTTGCAAGGTTGACCATTCTTAGGCCAATTATTTAACTTATAACCTATTTTTGTTCATTTTAAGTTTTATCCTATTTAAAAACTAGCCATTTATGAAATCCTAACACTAACAGCTATACCCAATTCACCTAAAGTATGATAAGCATTTAACAGTGTTCACACTAACAATAAACCTAATGCAAACTCAGTCATTTTGACATACAAATGCACACATAGTCATATGAAACCAAGCAATGTTCATCAGTCAATTAAAACTCAAAAGGAAGGTTTGATAATGATGAATCTTAATTAATCAACTCTCATGGCTCAATTTCATATATCAAAGTGTTAATTAACATCAAGCAGACCTAATTGCAACCAATTTATGCTAGATGATTCATTGAAAGACCCAAAGCATACTCAAGATTCATGAGCACAAACATATAGACTCTAAATTCTCAAGAAGAAATGAAACATGACTTATTTTAAACAGGAGAACAATGGACCTTAGCAGAACAATATAAGAATGGTATTCAACCAGACCTACTAATCTAAAACTTTTCCAAATACCAACCTAAATCTAATACAAATGCATGATAGATAACATGAAGATGAAGAACAAAAGGATCATGGAGAAACAGTGGAAAAGAAACAGGAAAGATTAATCAGGATACTACAAAAACAACTTAGTGTAAAGATGAAAAGAGAACAAAGTTAAGCTAATATTAGAACTAAGCATGCATGACAATAAGAGAAGGCTAGATTATAAAAGCTAAACAGATCAAGGACTGTAACATTTACAAGATGAGGAAGGAAAAGGGAATCAAGGTGACTCTTTTGACTCAACAGAAACAGAACATGATTTGAAACAAGCAAAACAAAAGAACTCCATGAAGATAAATGAGATAAAAAGGAAGCCTAGTTCTATCATAGATCATTAAAGTCAAAGCATCAAGAGTGGTCAAAACAGATCCAAACTATATAAAAAATGAAGGAAAGAAAAGGAACCAAAGTAACTCAAACTTATTATCTATGACTTTAAGCATCAAACAGAAGAAATAAAAGACGAAGATCAACGGCCATGCTTTTTGCAATGAATCAAAAACCAACAGTTAAAACGACAAGGAAAAGATGAAACCTCTGAACTTAGAGCAAAGAACCATGGGATTAACATGACAAATAACAGGATCTCATCATTAACAGGCTAAAGAGGAGCAAGCTAAGAAGCCTTATGACTAATTATCAGAGCAACTTTCACAGAGATATAAAATAAACTATAGAATCATGAGAACATAATCAACCAGAGCCAAATCTTGGACAAAGCGTTAATCAGAAAAGGAAAAGAAACAGATACAAAAATCCTATAACTAACATATTGAGAAGAACTAGTTAAGATTTAGAAGGAGAACATATTAACATGTGAGGATATACAAGACAAATTGAAGCGAAAGAAGATAGGCAGAAAGAGAAGAAACATAAGATCAAACCAAACGAACCCTAAACTAACATGCGAAAGCAAAGATCAAAGAAGACAGAACAAAATAAGCAAACACAAACAAATCATAATAAGCAAGAAGGCTCAAAAAGAACAGAGATAAAGGGGGGGGAGACTTAGCTTAGCGGGGCCTGTCCCCCGAGCTTCCTACTCCTCTTTCTTTTCTTTTCTTTATTCTTCTCAAACCTTATTCTCTTCTTCTTGTTTTCTTTTCTTTATTTCTTTTCAGACCCTTTTTTTTTTCAATTTTCCTTCTCTGGTTTTCTTTTAAGGCTTAAAGACGAAGCCTTTTGGGTTTTGGGTTTAAAGGGGGATGTTCTGGGAGAGTAAAGGGTGGATCTTGGGTGGTGTTAAGTTTGGGGGTCGCCGGAGTTAGGGTTCCGACGACCTTCTTTGGGATATTCGAGGAGTTCCAGGTATATTTGAAGGGAATAAGTGGTAGGGTTGGGTAGATCGGACCAAGGCGGTCCGATTGGCATTGGTTTGACGGGGAGTCTCATTGTTTGGTGGTCACCGGTGGTAGGTTCCGATGACCGGAGCTCGAGAAGAAAGGTGTGTTTTCTAAGGGTTTCAGGTGTTTGATGGAGTGAAGAAGAAAGAGAAGAAGAAGGGGAGGGTTAAAGGAGCCGGCGACCACCGTGGAGGCTGGTGGCCGCCATGGCTAACTAAGCTTCTTGGTGAGGACGATGAAGAAGATGAGAGGAACGGGGAGGGTTCTAAAGGCGGCTGGTCTCTAGGGTTAACGAAATGGCGACCTTTGTTCAGACAAAAGCTTTTTATAGCCGAGGGGTTTGTGGAGATCCGAGCCGTTGATTTGATGAAGATCGACGGCTCTGGTGTGCGTTACTTAAACGACGTCGTGTCGTTACTAATGGGATCAAAATCAAGACCTTTAGATCAATCTAATCGGACGGCTCGGATTAACCCTCACATCTCAGTTGATTAAATAAATACTCTAATTATTCTAACCGTTGGATCTAGCCTCAATGAACGGTTGAGATTCGATCTCTACACATACCAGACGGGCCACCTCTTGGGCCAATACATTTGGGCCTCTCAATTCGATTTCAATTGGCCCAGTTTTAATCAAACCTATGTATTTTTGTATTTTCTGGTATTTAACTATTTTTATGTATTTTCTTTTTTTTTTTTGTATTTTTTTTCTTTTTCTTTTATGGAATATTATAAAACCTAATTTCCTACTTACTCTAATTATCTAATATTTTTTGGCAATTTTCTACTTTTTTTTTCCTAATTTCCCCTACTTAATACTATTTTTTACTAATTTTCTTAAAATCTAACTAATTAAACTAACAAATTAATTACCTAGCCTATTTTTTGATTTTCTTCTAATTTCTACTTATTCAAACACAAAAGTATAGCTAATTCCAAACAAAGCAAATAATTGCATTCAAAAACATACTTATTTTAATTTTAGAATTAATTGCTCAGTGCAAAAATCATGTGCTCACAAGGTCGACGTTTCACTTCTCGGTACTACCACGACAAGCTCTAGTAAAAAAATAACTTTCGCATCAAGAAATATAGTACTGGTTTCCAAAGTCATACCAATTTTAGGCATAGGCACGAACTTCTTGGACTCACCACCCGTCGACTCATCACATCTTGTCACCTCATCGGAGACCTCTACTCCCTACCTTTTCAATGGAACTATTTCCTCATCACTCGGCAATGACTAATCCACCAAATGTAGTAAGAAGGAAGACGTGATTCTAACCAAGCTTATGGAGAGCTGGGGTTCTAGTAGCATCGGTGGTCTGTGTAGACTCGCCTATAGTCACATCGGTTGATGGTCTAGTTGCAATACCCAACTAATAGAAAGCGGGAGTGGGAGCCTTCGACTTCATCGAAGCCGGTCGAGCTAAAATCAAGGAAAACATGATAAATAAAAAAGGAAAAAAGTATTGAGGTTCAAGAAACTAAGGATCATAGAAAGACTTACTGGTCGAAGAAGGACAACGCCCACTTTTTTTGTTGAAGGACAACCATTCACGGATCCCCACCGTATGGGGAAAATATATGCCACCCAATCACAAATTAGCGACCAGCATGGGAGGCTCCAACGAATGCTCCATAAAAGAATGATTAAGTAACTAAAGAGATCTAATAAATGATCAGTTCAACAAAATAATTACGGGTAAAGTTCCACTCCTCACGAAATCCAGTAGGGTTCTCCACCACGTGCTCAATTTTGACAAAGATGTAATTGACCGAAAACTTGCGATTTCTCTTATCGTCCATTTTTACTACCAATCCCTTGGTCCTATCGTGGAGACGGTGTATCATCGTGCCTCGGTAAAAGCTTGGAGCAAAAAGATGCAGCAAATGGCAGATATAAATTTTGTGGTTAGCCAACTTTATGTACTTAATCTCCATAAGGAAAAGATTATAAATATATCGAGAGAGATGAGCCAAACAACCTTTGTAGTAGAGGTAGAACTCCTCCGTTAATGGAGGAAGAGGAAGGGAATACCCTACTTACGCGTAACTTAGGACAATGAACTTGAATCACAACATCCTGGCCAGGACGAGGTTGATATGAGAATGGATGTCATACTTGGCCTTGAGCCCGAAAAGACGTGCCGCTCCCATTTCAGATTTCACGGGCAGAAGATCATCAGCAAGGAGCTTCGATGAAATCGAACCTAGCCTTGTCACTACGAGGAATTATGTCCTCTACTGTGGGAAAGTCATCATCTTTTGTAGCCATGGATTCCCCTGCAACACGAACAGGCATGGACACTGACAACGGGTTCGGGCTAAGAATTTCCTTGGAATTGGAAGATGCACTAGCAAATTGTGTGATTTTATATGAGCAAAGGTATTGAAATCAAGATGAAACAACGATGGCAAGAGAAGGGGTTGCAGAAAGTAGAAAACTCAGAAAAGGCAAGGGAAGAAGATGAATTGCTTTAGAAAACTCGAAAATGCAAATTTCTAATTGAGAAGGTTCCCCTTTTTATAGAAAACACCGGTGCAAATGTCGACAAAAAAATCACCAAATGTTTGAGAATCGAAGCAACGTGAATACAGGAAACGATGCAACGCATCGGAAAGATGTGCAATCATGACGCATGAAGTTGTGACATCATTCTGAACCCTCATAATTAAGCACAATCTTCAAAGCGCTACCCCTATACCTCAGCCATGACAACCACTACTCAAACCCCAGACCGTATTTTTTGATACTACGGCTGACAAAGTCGACCACCTATCGAGGTCGGCCAATAAGATGATCCTGGCAAGTGGAGGGACTAACTGTGTGGGCTGCAAACCGAGCTAGAAAATCTTGCCTAAGAGAGGGAAACTTAGAATCAACTAGGGTGAGGTCGTGCTTGAGAAGAAACATTGGCAAGCTGAGCAACTTAGGTCGAGCTTGAACACTCAAATCGGCCAAAACGGCTAGTTTAGTAATAAGATATTTTAAAGGAATATTCCTTAGAATATTCCTTTCATTTATACTTTTAGAAAGTAAGGGATATGTCCTATATAAATAGGAAGAGAGAGAAGAAAAGGTGTATGTAATATTCTATATGATAAGCTCTCTCTAGAAAGGTTGACGCGCAAGTAATTACAAACATGCCTTTACAAAAGATTAGATTTGTTGTTGGTCCCAAGCTTTCTCACATCAGATCTAAGAAAGCTTTCTATATTCCCACATTTGATTTTGTCATAGCATTCTCAGAGAGATAATCATCTACATCATTTAATATTTGGGTGAATCATTACCTCTATTTACATTTATTGTCATTTATTATATTTATTATTTTTCATTGTTCCCTCATCCATTAATAACAATATTATTAAACACCCATTGGTATTTAATAGCCTTAAATGCGGTTTTCACATTATTGACGTCTATTAATCTCATATCTAGAATTTATTATACTTAACTAGGATTTGCCCATTATCATATTATTTAATTATTTTACAAAAAAGGCTTGACAATTTAGGTTAAACAAGTTTGTCTTCAATTTTCTTGTGCATACACATATGTAGTTTAACTTGCAACAACAGAATAACCATTCATAAGAGTCTGATATAACTTGAATATAAAGCTATGACAAGGTAAAAATATAGTGATAGTGTAATATACTATAATTAAGTTAAATTCATACATGAGCCTCGCATGCTTGCTCCTCGAATATAAAGTTGAAAACCAATAAGATTATGGTTTTTGTTTGACCCTGAATATTTATGAACATTTATGAACTCAAAGCAATTATTAAACATAAAGGGCCAATCATAGCAGGTCGTAACATATCTGAAATTAAGTAAAGGGAAAGATAATGGGAATGTATGTAGGGACAACAGAAGATATTAGTGATCTTTATTCATGATAAAAGGGTTAATCTCCCTCTCCATGAAGAGGTTCAGATCCTTACAATCATGTTTTCATAGATCTACTGTTATCCTATATTTTTGGTATTGATTCTCACTCTGCGTTGTACTCTGTGTTTCTTAGAGCCCCCATGGAGAGAAAATTGAACCCCTTTTCTGATGATTGCTTCGATATTTATAGGTCTTTAATTATGATAGTTGACTTTCTTGGGAGATTGAATCCGTGTCATGAAACTATTGCAGGTGTACCCGCAAGGCGTCATCTTTGACGAAAGAATTGTAGGCGGCTACAGAAAACTTGTGGTTGAGGAAGGCCTCGCTATTTATGGCGTCTGTGCCCAATTGGAAACGACCTCGATGCCCGTTTTGCGCATTTGGGCCGAGGGGAGTGATTAATTTATTTCTAGTATTATAAGGTCAAATTGTAGCTCATACAGATACTCCCTATGTTTATCGTGGTCACATCGAGACGGGCCGGGACGAACGGATATGATAAAGTCTGTACGGCGTCTCTTTTCGATTGAGGATATGACGACCTCTCAGGACGTCTCTTCATCGGGTGCGGGTCTGGATATGCTCTTGCTTTACGCAGACTTCAGGACGCAGGGTCCGGTTGAGGCGTTTCCGTACCAGGGGTGTTTGAAGCGATGGCTTAAATTTCGGCGCACACTCTCTGATTTTGATCGTGGAAGCGACGGTTTTGATGAGACTCGAACCGTTTCTAACGGTTTGGATTCTCATTAAATGGCGCCTATCAGTTTCTCGAGGTTTTGATTCGATTTTTCTTATAAGAGAGCCTGGTATGTCAGACATTTTTCGTTCTTTGATTTACTTATTATTTCTTTCTCTAGTGAATTCTCAAATAATCTTGCTTTTTTTGTGGCATAATCGTTGTCCGTTCTTAATTATCTTCTCCGTTCTTCATCTAACTTTCCCGGTGACCTAAATTAATGGCTGGCCTTCCTCCCCGCGATGGTCTTCCGGTGGTGCTGCCAGCAGACAATCCGGTGATTGAAGGGTTGTCCCCCGTGCTTCTGGTCATTGATCAAAGCGATATTGAGAGAATACCCTCAGTGGATGATATACTCCCGGGGGGGAGCTTGGCGGTGGATTTCACCGCAGATGGTGGTGTTGAGCCCGTCGATGAGGCCTCACTGATGGGGGAGGTAAGCATGGCGCAGCTGCGTGCTCAGGGGCTCATCCCCTCCCATGCCGACACTGTGTTGGCTCAGCCTGGAGACAGGGTACATACCGACCGCGCCGGGTATTGTGTGTTCTACTCCTTCCCATTCAGGCTGGGGTTCAGAATGCCCCTTCCCAATCTGTTAGTTGATTTTTGTCGGTATTTCGGCGTTTGCCCGCGGCAGCTTACCCCGTCCGTGTACAGGCTCTTAGCCATGCTGCTTAAGTTCTCGGAGCTGGCCGGCAGGTTGGTCACTCTTCAGCATGTCCTTGCTCTCTTTGCTCCTGAACGGACTCGGGGGAGCATGATTCAGATGGTCCCGCGCAGGTGGCAGGGATTGGCGACGGCTTTGGACGACGAGGTCGAGCCTCGTCAATATGAATAATTTTCTACGTACGGACAAGTCATCTGGTGACGTCCCTTTTGGGTTTTGCGGAGGCCTGGAATCACGGCCGTAAGTCTTTCCTTATTTTTTTTTGTTTTGAGGAGGATTAAATTTGTGCTTTATTTTTGTCTTTTGACTGGTTGTTGTTTTGTCGTTTCTGCAGTTGACAGGTCGCCCCCGCCTCTATTCACTAGGCTGCACGGGTGGCTAGAAGTTATCCTTCCGCATATCGAGGGGATTCGCTCGTGGGCGTCCTTCTCGAGGAGGTATTGCCATAGTTTGGTCGTAGGTAAGTCTTTTTGCTTCAGTGGGGCGTATCCGTCTTTTCGTAGTCGTTGCAACTTAATGCTGACCTATTTTCTATCTTTGTAGGGCGGGTAAGCCGCGGTAGGGCTCCTCATCCCGTATTCTAGTGTCATGGGGAGATTGCCAGGGTTTTCACTCCGGCGACGGCCGCTCGGGCTTCCAGGGCCGTCTCCGTCGATTCTGTGGCTGCGCCCTCTCCCGCTCGCCCTCGGCTTGATGGCGGGAGTGTGTCGGGAGTTGTCCACTCCTGAGAGGCGTCGCCTTCTCGAGACGAGGAGGAGAGGCCTTTAGTCAGGCGGCGGGTCCTTCTACCTCAGGCCCCTCCAGAGGTGCGGCCAGTCACTAATGAGGCGATAACTGCGACCCCTACGCCTCCCCCCGGGGCGAGGGAGATTGTTGAGGTGGTGCGCACCCCAACGGGCGGACCGAATAATCTAAGAGCCCAGGACGAGCGGGAAGGGAGCGCTGCTCCTACTGCCCAGTTTTCCACCCATAGATTTGAGGCGTGTGAGCCCTCTTGGGTGGTCGTGGATCTTGGAGACTCCAGCACCCCATCGACGGGGGCGGTAGCGATGGGAGAGGTATCTCCGTCTGGCTCTGACTTGGATTCCGAGGACGTTCGTATGTTCGGTGATGGGATCACGAACGCGACTGTCCATCCATACGGAAGGCCACGGGTGATCGAAATTCCCGCGGACGAATACTTTTTGCTGAAGGAGGCTTCCATGCTGCCACTGTTGGGCGAGTTATGTTCTTCCATGGAGAATCAGTCGCTGAGAGAGGTGACGGATGTCAGTATAATGAATGAGGTAGCATTGCTGGGTATGAAGGTATGCGCTCCAGACTGACTACTCTCTTCTGACCTTTGTGTCTCCCAGAATTTCCTCCTCTGACCCTTACATTTTGTTTAGCAAGCGTTTTTGCTGCAGGTAGAGTGCCTGCGTCGGACCAACGCTCGAACCGGGGTCCTTCTCCGTGTTCTCAAGAGGTGTCGCCAGTTACAGCTCCAATGCAGGGAGCTTGAGGAGCGCTTGAGGGATGATCCTCGTAACCAACAGTTGGTCTGGGAGTTAGCGCGGGCGGAGTTGCAGAGGGACCAGACATTCGACCGTATTGAGACCTTGGAGGGGCGGCTGCACCAGGCGAACGGTGAGCTGGAGGCTGCGATGAGGGCGTCTTTGGAGAGCGAGCGTCAATGCTTGGCCAAGGTGGCAGCAGTTACCTCAGAGTGGAGCGGGAAAGTTGTTGCTGTGGAGGGAGAATTGGCCGACTAGAGGTGCAGGCTGGTCGAGGCTTCTGCCAGGGCGGTCGAGCTTGAGGGGATCATCCGAGCCCACGACTCCCAGCTGTCGGCGGTAAGAGCCGCTGCCGCCTCCAGGGAGGACGGCCTCGAGGAGCGGATCGGGATGCTGGAGAGGAGTGCCCAAGAGGCCGCAGGGTAGATAGCGCTCCTTGAACAGGAAAACCGGCATGTCCAGGAATAGTCCGCGTGCTTGGGTAGTTCCCGTGAAGCTTGAGTTTATGCCGAAGCGCAGCGGGACATATATAAACATCTGTTTGAGGCCGGCCTGATTACTAAAGGGGCCTTCGAGCAGGCGCCCCAGAAAGCGCGAGAGGCCCGTGAGGAGTGCGGTTTTGACGCCGCGACGCCTGGTAACGATGATATTCCTGGTGGGAGCGGAGCCGGAGCCGAGAATGACGGAGGCGCAGCGGAGGCTGGCGGGAGCGGAGCGGGGGTCGACACGGACGAAGCTAGGGATAGAGCGGCGCATGCCGGTGATGATGGAACTGGAGCGGATGGCGTTGTTGGCAATCCCCAGTTAATTGGTGATTAGTTGGTTGTACTTTCTTTTTCTTGTTGCCGTGTGTGGCTATTTTTCTCTTCTTTCCTTTTCTTTTATTTGATTGATTGTTGTGGTTAACTTCAGACAATTCTTGCTTCGAGGCGGACGGGCATGGCCTGCATTCGCCTATTTTAATTTCAAATTGGGGGAATTCCCCCATTTTCCCTTCGTTTGCTTACTGCTCGTTATGCTGTGCGTCTTTTCATTTATGTGGTCATTAGTTGTTCTGGATCGAGGGCTCATGGCTCGAGTTTTGCTTCGACTATCATTGAATTTATATTGAGTCGAGGGCTCATAGCCAGAGTTTTACTTCAACTGTTGTTGAATTTTTATTTGGGAATGGCTCATGGTCTGAGTCCCAGTTTAACCGTAGTTGAACTTTTGTTGATTCATTTGAGTCGAGGGCTCGTAGCCCGAGTTTTATTTCAACTGAGGTTGAATTAATCGTGGCGAAGGCTCATGGCCTGAGTCCCAGTTCAACCGTAGTTGAACTTTGGTTAATTCATTTGAGTCGAGGGCTCGTAGCCCGAGTTTTCCTCCAACTGTTGTTGAATTTTTATTTGGCGAAGGCTCATGGCCTGAGTCCCGGTTCAACTGTCTTTGAACTTTTGTTGATTCATTTGAGTCGAGGGCTCGTAGCCCGAGTTTTACTTCAACTGAGGGTGAATTAATTGTGGCGAAGGCTCATGCCCTGAGTCCCAGTTCAACCGTAGTTGAACGTTTGTCGATTCTTTTGAGTCGAGGGCTTATAGCCCGAGTTTTACTTCAACTGTTGTTAAATTAATCATGGCGGAGGCTCATGGCCTGAGTCCCAGTTCAACCGTAGTTGAACTTTTATTGATTCTTTTGAGTCGAGGGCTCGTTGCCCGAGTTTTACTTCAACTGTTGTTGAGTTTTTATTTGGCGAAGGCTCATGGCCTGAGTCCCAGTTCAACCGTAGTTGAACTTTTGTTGATTCATTTGAGTCGAGGGCTCGTAACCCGAGTTTTATTTCAACTGAGGTTCAATTAATCGTGGCGGAGGTTCATGGCCTGAGTCCCAATTCAACCGTAGTTGAACTTTTATTGATTCTTTTTAATCGAGGGCTCGTAGCCCGAGTTTTACTTCAACTATTGTTGAGTTTTTATTTGGCGAAGGCTCATGGCCTGAGTCCCAGTTCAACCGTAGTTGAACTTTTGTTGATTCATTTGAGTCGTGGGCTCGTAGCCCGAGTTTTACGCCAACCGTTGTTGAATTTTTATTTGGCGAAGGCTCATGGCCTGAGTCTCAGTTCAACTGTAGTTGAACTTTTGTCGATTATTTTGACTCGAGGGTGTCACAACTCCTTTTTGCACACTTACCCGGAGGGATAAATGTACAAGGGAGTTTTTCAAATTTAAGTGACAATATTCGAAATGAGATTATTTATTTATTTCAGAGTCGCCACTTGGAATAAATTATGGTGTCCCAAGTCACCAATTTATTTGAATCCCAAATCGAGGAAATTTTCGAATTTCCAAATGAAGGCTGCAAACCAGAAATTCTAAGTGAGGAATTCTGTTGACCCGAGGGAAGGTGTTAGGCACCCCCGTATCCCGTGGTTCTAGCACGGTCGCTTAAATTATTGTAACAGCCAAATATCTTATTTTAAAACATGTTCAATACTATAATGTAATTTTAAATCATTTACCGTGTTTTGTTATTTGTTAAGAAAAAAAAGTGAACATTGTTATTGAGGGGCCCCGCAATTTTATTTTCTATTTAGCAAGGCTCGCAACATTTTTTATTTAAAAGGATAATCCTAAAATGACTACATTTTTTTTATTTAGTTTGTCTTTAAAAGAAAATAAAAAGTCCTAATTAATTACATGCTTAAAAGGATATTCTATATTAGTACCAAAGGTGTTCCCTCACAAGTCGACTAAATGACAAATTTATTCTTCAAAATATAGAACTAACTACAATTTGACAAAACTAATAAAACGGAAAATAACAACAAATATTAATCAACAACTTGCTTTTCTATTTCATTTCAAAACTTCAACTTCCAATTCGATCTTATATCAACACATGATTTTTAGAATGTGTACCTGGTATTGAAAAGAAGGGGAAGATGGAAAATAAACAGGGCGGTGAAAGTACAACAACAACAACAGTAACAACCAGCAGTAGCTTCAACACCTCAATCCAGAAAATCCCAGCAATATGAAGAAAAATCGGTAAAAATAGAGAAGAAAAATATATTCCGGAATTTCTCTTTGCTTTCTCTTTCTAGCTTTGAACTCTCTTCAATTCTCAAAAGAAACTCTCAAAAATTAAATTTTGTTCGTGTATACTTTGGTATCCAGAGTGTATATCGAGTGTATACTGGTATCGTTTTTTTCCTTATTTTTTCTTCTCCTCCTACTTTTTCCTCTCTTTTTTTCACCTCCTTTTTCATAAATCTTCTCTTCTATTTATAGGCAAGAATTTCAAAAAAATTCAGATTTTTTTTATAAAAAAAGAAAATATTTTTAATTTAAAGAAAACCCACTAATCCATGTTTTCCTCTCCTTGTTTTCTTCCTTGATTTTCTTGCCCCCCACTAATTTATGTTATGTGATTATGATTATTTTTTGCTAAACAAATCTGAAATTTTCTTTTTCGGCCAAGGGGTTTTGGGTTGGGTAAGGGTGCTTAGGATTGGGCTTGTAACTTAATTTGCAAGATGACCCAATCTAAATTTTTTCTATTTTGTTCTTTTATTCAACTTCCTAATTAATAAAGCCCAAAATACTAAGATTAATTTGTAAAAATAAAAATTATCTTGAAATACTAATTAACACATAATAATAATTATTATACACAATAAACACCATTAAAGTAAAATTGCGCAATTTTGACATTAAATGCTAAAAAAAGCGAAATATGCCTTTTTTGTGATTTTTTTTTGTAAAACAAACTTGATTACTCCTAGTCGTAGAATTAAATTCTAAATGCAAAATGTGACTTATTTTTTATATTTTATTTTATTTTTTTATTAATTTTAAAACAAACAAACACGCACAGATAAATACAAACAGTAAAGAAAAAATAACGCAAAGTCCACAAAAATCACACACAACCCAAAACTATTTTATTTTAAATTTTTGGGAGTGATTCTCTTGTAGGGCAAAAATAACGTGCTCACAGCTGCCCCTCTTTGCATGGAAACACGAAGGGTTTTCGTGCAAAGATAAATGAGCAAATACGAGCAATTTTTGCCCGTTCGGACACTCCGTGTGAAGCATTTTTTTTAAGATCTTGACCGAGCCTTTGCTTCGGGAGGCCTCCTACATATCCTGGGCTAAACAGAAATCAGGTCAATGTAGTTTGGGAAATTTTGGTAGTTGGGACTACCGTGGACTTACACTTTGCTGTTACTGTTGATATCATTGCTTCTTTTGCTGTTTACTACTTAACTGACCTCCTTATTACACCAAAAGAGAAATTAAATCTAAACTAGCTATGCTATCAACTATGAGTTACAAGATTCCTATCTATGATTCTTTTTAAAAACTTGATCTTGAATCTTAGCTGATTTTGCTGTAGACCTCGATCTGAATCTTGATGCTCGCAAGCTGTAAGTGCTTGTTTATTTCTGTAACATTGGGTGAAATGGAATTTGCGGGACTCGCGACTTCCATCAGATTCTGAGCAATCCACGCTTCTGTTTACTCTAACATATGAACTCATCTTCTTTTGGGTTCTTTTCTTATTTTCTTCATTCTGGATTGAGACTCACTCGCAGGTTATCTCGATCCTTCCGTCCCGAGGTCCAACCTATTTAGGCAATAAAATGAACAAACGAACAAAAATTTTCTGCCCCAGTTTCACTAGAAAAATTTCGTGTGTTAGTTGTGACACAGAAAATGATTAAAAAGACTATTTGGAATTGGTCAAGAGAATCTTGATTTTTAAAACCTTAGTTTCGCAAATAAACATTCCACGATTTTCTGGCCGGGAGATCCTTGGTTTTCTGGTTGAAATTTTGAAAGAAATGTTTCACGGCTTTCAGGCCGGGAGACTCTCGGTTTTCTGGCCGGGGTTTTGAAGAAACGGCTCCACGGTTTTCTGGCCGGGAGATCCTCGGTTTTCTGACCGGGATTTTTGAAAGAAAGTTTTCACGGCTTTCTGGCCGGAATTCAAAAGCAATGTTTAGACGGCTTTCTGGCCGGAAGACCCTCAGTTTTCTGGCTGGGGTTTGAAGAAACGGCTCCGCCGTTTTCTGACTGAGGAGATCCTCGATTTTCTAACAGGGATTTTGAAAGAAAGTTTTCACGGCTTTCTGGCCGGAATTCAAAAGCATTGTTTCACGGATTTCTGGTCGGAATATCCTCGATTTTTTGACCGGGGTTTTAAAGAAGAGTTTCATGGCTTTCGGGCCGGAATCCAAAAGTAATGTTTCATGGCTTTCTGGCCAGAAGACCCGTAGTTTTTTGGCCGGGGTTTAAAAGAAATGGCTCCACAATTTTCTGACAGGGAGATCCTCGGTTTTCTGACCGGGATTTAAAACAACATTTCACGGCTTTCTGGCCAGAATTAAAAAGCAATGTTTCACGGCTTTCTGGCCGGAAGACCCTCGGTTTTCTGGCTAGGGTTTTAAGAAACGTCTCTGTAGTCTTCTGACTGGGAGATCCTCGGTTTTCTGACCGGGATTTTGAAAGAAAGTTTCACGGCTTTCGGCCCAGAATACAAAAGCAATGTTTCACGGCTTTCTGGCCGGAAGACCCTCGGTTTTCTGGCTGGGGTTGCAAAGAAATGGCTCCACAGTTTTCTGACTGGGAGATTCTCGGTTTTCTGGCGGGGATTTTGAAAGAAAAGTTTCATGACTTTATGGTTGAAATTCAAAAACAACGTCTCACGGCTTTCTGGCCGGAGGACCCTCGGTTTTTTGGCCGGGGTTTTAAAGAAATGGCTCCACAGTTTTCTGACTGGAAGATCCTCGGTTTTCTGGCCGAGATTTTTGAAAGAAAGTTTTCACGGCTTTCTGGCCGAAATTCAAAAGCATTTTTTCACGGCTTTCTGGCCGGAAGATCCTCGGTTTTCTGGCTGGGGTTTTAAAGAAGAGTTTCACGGCTTTCTGGGCGGAATTCAAAAGCAATGTTTCACGGCTTTTTGCCAGAAGACCCTCGGTTTTCTGGCCGAGGTTTAAAAGAAATGGCTCTACAATTTTCTGACTGGGAGATCCTCAGTTTTCTGACCAGGATTTTGAAAGAAAGTTTCCCGGCTTTCTGGCCGGAATTCAAAAACAACGTCTCATGGCTTTCTAGCTGGAGGACCCTCGGTTTTTTGGCCGGGGTTTAAAAGAAATGGCTCCACAGTTTTCTGACTGGGAGATCCTCGGTTTTCTGGCCGGGATTTTGAAAGAAAAGTTTCACGACTTTCTGGCCGGAATTCAAAAACAACGTCTCACGGCTTTCTGGCTGGAGGACCCTCGGTTTTTTGGCCGGGGTTTAAAAGAAATGGCTCCATACTTTTCTGGCCGGGATTTTTGAAAGAAAGTTTCCGCGGCTTTCTGGCCAGAATTCAAAAACATTGTTTCACGGCTTTCTGGCCGAGAAATATCAGACTAACATGACTTGATTTTTTTTTCTTTTCCGTTTTGGGTTTTCTTTTAGGTGTTTTCCTTTTATTCATCAACAATGCATGAAAATAATGTTTTCGAAAAGAAACTTCCTTTTTGGTCGTCTTTCTTGTTATAGAGCTATTTCAATGCTCGCGTATTTCATTTCTTTGGACTGCACCTTCTTCTTGCATAATCAATTTGAAATAGACCTGTTTTCAACAAAGAACAATTTGTTAGTTTAAAAAGTGGTTGATTTTGTGGCCTTGATTATCTTCACCGCCTGATCCTGGCCCCATTAAGAAACTTTGTTGTTGATTGTCTTTGAGGGTGACTTTCTTTCACCATGACCGGGTTCAAACTCGGAATTCTTTGAGGACTCGCATGTGTGGGCTCTGTCTTTCTGTCTCGTTCCATTTTTTAAAAACCTTAGCCTTTGATTTCCTTTTCCTTCCTAATGTCCTTTCCTTTGCAAGTGATCTACCATCATGATCAGTCGGGATTGGATCAATACACTACTGAGGATGGGTATCTTTCTTCACCCTTTTTTACCAAACGGAGTCCTGTAAAACTGATCCTGCCACCTTTCTTTGTAATAGTTTCAGAATTGAAATTAAACCGAAAGGGATTCAAAGAATAACTATACAAAAGGCAAGAAAATGAGTTTAAAGAGAAGCGTCCCTTTCGGGGAAAAGAAAGACTTATCTGGGATGCATGCTGACTTCAAATAAATATGACATGCTTCTTGGACTGGACGCTTGACCCACATAAACTTTCCAACTTCTTATGAACCCATTGATTCGCAATTTCAAAACCAGGGAACCTTTCCAAAATTTTTTTAGTGAAGGGATGTCTTCTTTTTGGTCGGCGACGCCCTTTGTGGGTTTTCGCCAATCGACCTCTCTCATTTCTCTTCTCACTGTCGCCCGATAGTGCTCCTTGCGAGTTTTCACTAAACGGACTCTCTCATTTTTAGCTTCTCCAACCACCATCGCCTTATGGTGCCCGAAGGTTTTCACCGATAAGACTCTCTCATTTTGTTTCTCTCAATTTAGGCTGTGTCAGATTTTCGTCAATGACGTTTTTCACTTTCTTGCCTTTGCCAATTGATCTGAAGGACTTGAACAAGGTCTTTGGGTAAAAAGGAAATTGAATGAAATTACAACTCTGGAACCGTCTTGACGGATCTAAACTGAACCGTCATATTATCTGCCCCAGTTTCAATTTTTGGGGAAATTGGGATTTTTGGTTCGGTGTGACTAAACCTCAGGGAGAGGTTGCCTACGTATCCTTTCGGAATCAAGTCAATGTAGTTCAGGTTGAATAATTTTTGTTTTTGTCTTTTTGTGTTTTTTTTTCTTTTTTTATATTTTATTTTATTGTTTTTTTTATTTCGGGTTCCAAAGAGGGTGAACAAAAAAGAAACATAACCGGCTCAAAGGGTTTTACAAAGGATTTATAGTGTTTGGGGTAGCAAGAAAGAAAGCCTTCGTCATATGAATTATACAAAAGCCAACGCCGCAGGAGGTCTTGACATAGTAACTTTATACTGCATCTGTATTGACTACTGTTTCAAGATTATTTCCTTCAATGTCTCCCAAATACAATGTTCCTCTCAATGATTTTTTCGGATGATGTACGGATCCTTCCAATTAGGAGCGAATTTTCCTTTTGTTTCCTGGTAATGAGGAGGAATACGCCTTAACACCGGTTGTTCTATTTCAAGATTTGTGGGCCGCACTTTCTTGTTGCCAGCATGGGCCATTCTTTGTTGGGATAACTACTCGGGTATTCCCTGAGTACAACACACCCTTTTGTATGCGAACCAATTTTCCTTCAGTTATTCCAATTCTTTGTTTCATTTCCTCAAAGTAACCTTTTGTGCATTTCGACTCTCGATTCATTATTCTGAAGTCTGACAGCGTTTGGGATCTAGGCATGAAGTCCACAAGCATGTCATGTTATTTAAAGCTGCATGATTTGAACTAAAGAGAAGAAAGAGAAAACTAAAACAAATCTGAAAGAATAAAAAATAACAAAAGAAAAGGAAACGGACGATGAAATATTAATTTCATTTCTTGGAATTGAAAGGATAAACAGGGTTCACATTCGGGAATTTAAAGACAAATACTAAAAGAAACATCCAATTTATACCCTGAAATAACTCGGGATGCAGAGAAATGCGGCAGGACAAGTTTACTGGGCTTCCGCCTGATCGGGAATGGCCTAGCCTTTCAGTTTGGGAGTTTAGTGTCTGGTCCCATCTCGACGGTGATAGTCCCTTTCCCTGGCTCGACCATGTGGGTATCGCAGAGCTTTGCCTCATGTTTTCCTTTACTTTCTTCAGTCATGAAATCCTCATTATCTTCCTCTTGACGGCCATTAAGCTTCTGTGGTATGCGTCCAACAAACACTGGTTCATTTAGACGGGGTGTCTTAATTGCCCCCATACCACACATGTTTGCTTAGGTGCATCAATTTCCCTTTCTGGTTCTATCTCAGTGATTTTACTCTTCTTTTTCCCTTTCTCCTGTTTTGGGGCCGCCTTAGGCTTCCTTTCTACATCAGCAATAGCAATTATGGACTTAAGTGCTGGATCAAATTCTTCGTCTTCACAAATCAATCCGATTATCGGCCCGTTATTGTGAGCGGGCAGCGGATTATTGGTCACATTTGGGACATCCTCATCCTTCAACACAATTTTCTCTTGCTCTATAAAATTCTCCACTGCTTGTTTCAAAGTCCAACAGTCATTGGTGTGATGGCCCTCTGCCTCTGAATGATATGCACATCTGACACCAGCTTTGTAGGAAGGTGATACCGGGTTTTGTCTATTCTGAGGAACCGGCTGCAGTAGACCCATTTGGACAAGTTTCGGGAATAAGCTAGAGTAAGATTCGCCAATTGGGGTAAAGTTTGGTGTCTTTGGTGGTTCCCAAGGACGGAAGTTATTCTGCGGAGGTCGAGGGTTATAGTGTTTCTGGTGGGGAGGCTGATTTCTTGGAAATAGAGCTTGGTTTCTACTGACATGCTATTGCGGTCGCGCAAAAGGTTGAGCATTCATGACCGTGTACGGTTGAGGAATAAAGGACATTTCCTGAGCAGAGTAATAATGCTGGGGGATTCTTTCTGAAAAGATGGGTCTAGGAGCGTAGTGTCTTCTATCACCCGAAGTTGCCATGGACGTTTCCTCTTTCGTCCTACCCTTTGCTATTCCTCCGGACCCTCCTTGGATTGCTTGGGAGGTCGCTCGAATGGGTGCCTGACTCCAAATTCTTCCCGTCTTTAAACCATTTTCTACCATTTCCCCAATCTTGACCGCCTCTGCGAAAGGTTTTCCCATTGCTGACAGCATGTTCTGGAAATAGTCCGATTCCTGAGCCTGGAAGAAGGTAGTGACCATTTTGATTTCATCCATAGGGGGTTTCACCCTAGACGCTTGTTCGCGCCACTTGATGGCATATTCCCTGAAGCTTTCTGAGGGCTTCTTCTTCAAATTCGATAGAGAGTTCCTATCCGGCGCAATGTCGATGTTGTACTGGAATTGTTTAACAAGATCTCTGGCCAAGTCGTCCCAGATGTGCCATCGAGATATGTCCTGATCCATGTACCATTCTGATGCTATCCCGATCAAGCTTTCTCCGAAGTATGCCATCAGCAATTCTTCCCTGCCGCCAGCACCTCGCAATTGATTACAATATTTCTTTAGATGAGAAATAGGGTCGCCATGCCCGTCATACTTTTCGAACTTCGACGTCTTAAAGCTTGATGGCAAATGAACATGTGGGAACATGCACAAATCTGCGTAAGAAACACTTTTCTGTCCGCCTAGACCCTGTATTTTTTTCAAACTCTGTTCCAAGCTGCTCATTCTTTTTGCCATTTCGTCCCGTTCGGGAGCTTTTGGATTTTGGCTTGGCATGAAGTCATATTGGGGTGGCTGAGGATAGACATTGGGGGCAAACTGGGTAGGATCCCGTGGAAGGGGTGGTGCTGGGAATGTAAAAGAAGAGGAGTCAAAAAAAGGAGTATGTGTGGCGGGATGCGCCGTGATTGGAACGGGCAAAACAAAGTATGTTCTTGTGGATGTATTTAATGCTGTCACCCGAGGATAGGAAGTGGAGGGTGATTCGGAGAGGATTGTGAAATTAGAATACTCAAATAGAGTAGGCGGGTAATTGGTGGGGGTATTAGAAATCCCACTCGACCTGAGGAATAGTTCGGGAAACCCAGGGATTAGACTTGGGGGCTCTTTCCCGTTATTCCAAACATCTAACATCTCTAGAATGCGACAGCGCAAAATTCTATTTTCTTCTGCAGCTGCTGACTCAATAGCCGGAATGACTGATATGGAGCTCTCTTCCAAAACAGGAACGGTTGGCAGAGGGATTTCTGAAGACATGTTGGCACTTCCTTTCGACCTTGTGAAATAAGGATGGGTACTTTCTTTTGATTTAGCAACGGGCTGCTGAACGTTTCCTTTGGACCTCGTGAAGTATGAATGTGAGGCCAGAGTACCACAAAATCAACCACCCTTTTCTAAAACCTGGAGTTTGGCAAACAAACAGGTTAGTCTGAGACAACATAACAGATAAGTAATCTCACGTTGGGTGTGATGCACTTATACAGTTGATCGTGTTGCTACTTGTATTCGATTGTAATGCGTTACTCCGGCTTATACTTTCCTTTGCTTTCATCTTCTTCCTCTCTTTATCCATTTTTCTTTTCTTTTATACTTCCCCTGTTTTTCGTTTTCCTTTTCTTTTAGTGATGGTCGAATCTTATGTGGATTGCCTACGTATCATGTCCCCACATGAATCAGACCAAGCGTAGTTCGGAAGATCAGAAATGGAGTAAATAAACTAATTTTTTTTTAATTCTTGAAAGAAACGCTTTAAAAGAAGAAAGAAAAATATATTTATATTTTTGCTTATTTGTTTTTTTGCCTTTTTGTTTCGCTTTTTTGAAAGAAAGACTTCTAAAAAAAATTTATTTGCTTTGGAAAAAAAATATTTTTGTTTGAATGTTTACTTATTGTCTCTTTTTCTAAGGAAGAAAGAAAAATATTTTTTTTTGGATTTTTGTTTCTTTTTTTTATTTTTTTAGAAAAGTACTTCAAAAATGAAGGAAACCCATGTTTTTTAATTTTGATTCTTATTGATTTTCCTTTTATTTCATGAAAAAACAATGGAAAGAACAAAACCATTTTTTTTAGTTTTTAAACTACTTTTACTATTTTTTTTGAATTTTCTAGGAAAGATTTTGAAGAAAGAACTAAAGAAAAATAATTTTTTTTTTGGATTTTTTTTTTTGAAAATTGGGGTCGGAACCGATGAAGTTTTCCTACGTATCTCACATCCGGTGAGAATCAGACCCGCGTAGTTCGAAAACAAATGAACTAAATCATTTTTAAAAAGAAAACAAACTATTTTTAACAGTATTCTTTTTTCAAAAATTATTTTCAAAGAAACTAACTATTTTCCATAAAGTAACAACATTTATTTGAATTTTTTTTTTCAAAAATTATTTTCAAAGAAACTAACTATTTTCCATAAAATTAACAAAATTTATTTGGAATTTTTTTTTGCATTTTTCAAAAAATTATTTTCAAAGAACAACAGACTATTATCATAAAATTATTTTGACTTTAACATCCTGATATTTTCAACTTCTTACCCTCTCTCTTTTTAATAACAAACCGGTCGGCATGTAAGACCGAAACAAATAAATGCACAGACAAAGATGCATCAAGTTGGTCTTTTGTTTCAGGTACACCTGTCCTAGACAGGCCCAATCCCTGTATTGAGCCTCCTAAGTCAAATATGCACATGATGCAAATAGACGTTCCTATCGGGGATCCGGCATAAGGTTTTGTTATTCTAAGTCATCATCCTGTTGGAAAAGGTGTTCTAGACTGGCTTTAACTCGAGCGGACAACTCGAGTCGAGGAGTGTCAGTGCACCGGTAGCATGGCTTTTCAGCTTAATTGACAATACTCCCCGCCTAAACATGTGTGACTACAAATCCTTCATCGGGATCCAAGCACCATAGTTATCTTGAGACAAACGGGCTATGTCCAGCAAATGCCCGATATTATATTTCAAAGAAGCTCAGAAGAGAAAAATGGGTATCGGCACAATTTATATACAATTCACAAAATATCAAAGCGGTAAAAGCAACATTTAGCACATTTAACACAAGCATATAATAAAATTACATAATAATAAGCCAAATACAATAATTATTCGAAGCTCGAATTTTTAAATCCTGAACCAGTGGTTCTGTGTTTGCATCCCCAGCAGAGTCGCCAGAGCTGTCACACCTCCTTTTTGCACACTTACCCCGAGGGATAAATGTACAAGTGAGTTTTTCCAATTTAAGTGACAATATTCGAAATGAGATTATTTATTTATTTCAGAGTCGCCACTTGGAATAAATTATGGTGTCCCAAGTCACCAATTTATTTAAATCCCAAATCGAGGAAATTTTTTACTTTCCAAATGAAGTGTGCGAACTAGAAATTCTAAGTAAAGAATTCTGTTGACCCGAGGGAAGGTGTTAGGCACCCCCGGATCCTGTGGTTCTAGCACGGTCGCTTAAATTATTGTAATGGCTAAATATCCGATTTTAAAACATGTTCAATACTATAATGCAATTTTAAATCATTTACCGCGTTTGGTTATTTTTTAAGAAAAAAAAAAGTGAACATTCTTATTGAGGGGCCCCGCAATTTTATTTTCTATTTAGCAAGACTCGCAATATTTTTTATTTAAAAGGATAATCCTAAAATGACTACATTTTTTTTATTTAGTTTGTCTTTAAAAGAAAATAAAAAGTACTAATTAATTACATGCTTAAAAGGCTATTCTATATTAGTACCAAAGGTGTTCCCTCACAAGTCGACTAAATGACAAATTTATTCTTCAAAATATAGAACTAACTACAATTTGACAAAACTAATATAACGAAAAATAACAACAAATATTAATCGACAACTTGTTTTTCTGTTTCATTTCAATACTTCAACTTCCAATTCGATCTTATATCAACACATGATTTTTAGAATGTGTACCTGGTATTGAAAAGAAGGGGAGGATGGAAAATCAACAGGGTGGTGAAAATACAGCAACAACAATAGTAACAACCAGTAGTAGCTTCAACACCTCAATCCAGAAAATCCCAACAATGTGGAGAAAAACCAGTAAAATTAGAGAAGAAAAATATATTCCAGAATTTCTCTTTGCTTTCTCTTTCTAGCTTTGAACTCTCTTCAATTCTCAAAAGAAACTCTCAAAAATTAAATTTTGTCCGTGTATACTTCTGTATCCAGAGTGTATATCGAGTGTATACTTCTATCTTTGTTTCCATAGTTTTTCTTCTCCTCCTATTTTTTCTCTCTTTTTTCCACCTCCTATTTCATAAATCTTCTCTTCTATTTATAGGCAATAATTTCAAAAAATTTTAGATTTTTTTATTAAAAAGAAAATATTGTTTAATTTAAAGAAAACCCACTAATCCATGTTTTTCTCTCCTTGTTTTCTTCCTTGATTTCCTTGCCCCCACTACTTTATGTTATGTGATTATGATTATTTTTTGCTAAAAAAATCTGAAATTTTCTTTTTGGGCCAAGGGGTTTTGGGTTGGGTAAGGGTGCTTAGGATTGGGCTTGTAACTTAATTTGCAAGATGGCCCAATCCAAATTTTTCTATTTTGTTCTTCTCCATTATTCAACTTCCTAATTAATAAAGCCCAAAATACTAAGATTAATTTATAAAAACTAAAATTATCTTGAAATACTAATTAACTCATAATAATAATTATTATACACAATAAACACCAATTAAAGTAAAATTGCACAATTTTGACATTAAATGCTAAAAAAAGCGAAATATGCCTTTTTTGTGATTTTTATTTTTGTAAAACAAACTTGATTACTCCTAGTCGTAGAATTAAATCCTAAATGCAAAATGCGACTTATTTTTTATATTTTATTTTATTTTTTTATTAATTTTAAAACAAACAAACACGCACATATAAATACAAACAGTAAAAGAAAAAATAACGCAAAGTCCACAAAAATCACACACAACCCAAAATTATTTTATTTTTGAATTTTTGGGAGTGATTCTCTTGTATGACAAAAATCACGTGCTCACAGAGGGCTCATAGTCCGAGTTTTACTTCAACTGTTATTGAATTAATCGTGGCGGATGCTCATGGCCCGAGTCCCACATTAACCGTAGTTGAACTTTTATCGATTCTTTTGAGTCGAGGGCTCAGCCCGAGTTTTACTTCAACTGTTGTTGAATTAATCGTGGCGGAGGCTCATGGCCTGAGTCCCAGTTCAACCGTAGTTGAACTTTTATCGATTCTTTTGAGTCGAGAGCTCATAGCCCGAGTTTTACTTGAACCGTTGTTGAATTAATCGTCGCGGAGGCTCATGGCCTCAGTCCCAGTTCAACCGTAGTTGAACTTTTATTGATTCTTTTGAGTCGAGGGCTCGTAGCCCGAGTATGGAGGAGATGAATCGGGCTTGCCCTGGTGTTTGTTTTCCTTTTGTTTCTGACCTCAGTAATAGCTACGTGACCTTGCTATGAAATCCGCACTGACGGCGCCAAATTATTTGACCCTGAATGTTTATGAACATTTATGAACTCAAAGCAATTATTAAAAATAAAAGGCCAATCATAGCAGGTCGTAACATATCTGAAAATTCAGTAAAGGGAAATATAATGGGAACGTATGTTGGGACAACATAAGATATTAGTGATCTTTATTCATGATAAAAGGGTTAATCTGCCTCTCCATGAAGAGGTTCAGATCCTTACCATCATGTTTTCATAGATCTACTGTTATCTTATATTTTTTGTATTGATTCTCACTCTGCGTTGTACTCTGTGTTTCTTAGAGCTCCCATGGGGAGAGAGTGAAACCCCTTTTATGATGATTGCTTCGGTATTTATAGGTCTTTAATTATGATAGTTGACTTTCTTGGGAGATTGAATCCGTGTCATGAAACTATTGCGGGCGTACCCGCAAGGCGTCGTCTCTGACGAAAGAATTGTAGGCGGCTACGGACAACTTGTGGTTGAGGACGACCTCGCTATTTATGGCGTCTGCGCCCAATTGGAAACGACCTCGACGCCCGTTATGCGCATTTGAACCGATGGGAGTGATTAATTTATTCCGAGTATTATATTGTCGAATTGTAGCTCATACAATTTTGCTACACGTACATAAATAATAACTCAAATATGAAATTGAGATAGACTCTGCTGGGGCATTTATTAAAGTGCAAAAGCTTATTGCCGTAATGGCTCAAAGTTTTTTTATTAGCAAGGCATTGGCTTGTCTGAATGTTTATTTCTTTCCCCAACATAGTCCAAATCAACTTACATATTGAGGTGAGATATATATATATATATATATATATATATATATATGTTTAATCAAGCCATTGACCATGTTAATTTGGGTAATAAGGTGAGGAACTGTGAGGTTATTTAACTATAAAATCATGAGTGAAAAGTCTTTCCTCGAACACCAAATCTGCAAGATTCAAAACCATGACACACTACATATCACTACACAGAACAATACTATAACACAAAAAAGAACTTAAGTTCTATACATGGAAAAATTAATTTATAGTAGTATTTTTTTTAACACAATTAGGTGAATATGACCTACAATGACATGTAATCGTTCACAATAAATGTAATTTATGTCCTTATCGTAAAGCTGATAAAAGCCAGCTGGGTATTATGCTTTTATTTCAGCTTTTGACTATACAAGATTGTATTGTATTCTAGTAGCATACTAATCGCACGCTAGCTCAGCTATTTTCATGCATCTTCTCTTATGCAATGGAAATTGATGGAAAGGTAACCTAATTACACCTATGCATAAACTTAGGTCCTCAGGTTTACTCGCTTTTTAATAAACATAAAGGACATCATAGTCAAAAATGAATTTGGAAACTTGGACTAATGGAGATAGTGGTTACTGGTTAGTACTCTCGTCAATTCGTCCGTTAATGTTGAGGATCACGTGTAACCTAAATTTTCTACTTTGTCCACTTTCATATCCTAATTCGGAAACTAAAATATATACTTGCACGCGATATTTATATTTCTGATCAATTTAAATGCAAGACAAGTATTTGCACTTGCACATCTATACACTTTACAACCAATTATAGTTAATTAATTTTTATTTTGTATCTTATTATAATAATATAATTTTGATGTAAACAATCAAAGGCAGAGCTAGATTTCGAACGTAGTGGGTTCTAAATTCTAGCATTCCGACAAAGATTTAGTAACAAGGTCTAGTATCAAGAAATAGTGATGTCAAATGAGAAAGACAATAAAAAATAAAAAGCTGATAGATTTTACTGTTACAACAAAGGGGAGGTTCATTTCTTTCTGTTTTCATCACAGCCAGTAGTTACAGATCTTCTATTCTTCAGAGGTTAAAAGCCTAAATCTGAATAGTGATTCAGGTTTTCGTTTGTTTGCAAATCTTGCTTTCCACATTTATTATATAAAATATAATGATAATTTTATCTCTAAGTAGTACCCATGTGAATGCAAGTTGGTCTCACTAAGAAACTAAAAATAAGAAATTAAGACAGTGGATTACTAAGAGAAAACCCAGACCCCACCTTGTGGGAATATACTGGGTTGTTGTTGTTGTTGATTACTAAGAGAAAAACATGAACAAAAATCAAAACAAAAAATTTGAAGAAGGAAGAAGGTCTAACTTTTAAGGGAGAAAGAACATACACAACGGAGAGTTGGAGGGCGTCTGGCATATTGGGAGCAGCGATCATAAGAGCAGAACCCTAAATTTTTTTATTTGAAATTGAGGTTTGTTGTTTGGAGTTGAAAGGCTATTATTCTTTTGTTTATTAGAAAGAAAATATTTTTATATTTTATTTATTATTAAAAGAAAAAATATTAGTTTACTCTCTGTTTAGAGGAAAGTCATAGGAAAATCGTTCTTATGTCTATTAGAAACCTGCATCTTCTCTTGATGAAGCCATATCCCTTAATATTGAACCCACAGGTGCTTTGCTACTGGGTTCGAAATGTTATATGTATATAGGTGTAGAAATATTTTCAATACTAATACAAAACTTCGGAAAAAGTTATTGGGTTTGTTCGAACCCGCACCTACTACTGTAAGTCTGTAACTCCGCCCCTGTAAACAATGACCGTGAATCAATATTTTCCTTACGAAATACTTGCAGTAGCGAGTAGGTAAGGTCTTGCGTTTGTATGGCCAGTTTTTCTCGCGTGTGCGTGTTGAAAAGCTAGCAATATTCATCCCGGGGATTCCGGAGACTGCCGCGTATATTCCACAGCAAATCTTGTTCTTTGACTTGCGCTTTCTGATTATGAGATTCTAGCTTTGATATTTATTACCTTACACTTTATTTTTGAGATCGAATTCTCTATAATTTTCTCTCTCAGGCTGCTAGGCTCCGCTTTTAAAATTTGAAGTTTGATTGATTTATAAAAATTGATGGATATAACAGGGGAATAATGTATTATTCTGTCGTTCCTCCATGCAAAAATCTAGTACAATAACGTTTATAGCATGACGAAAATAAAAGACCGAAGATTTTGCATATAAAAGTGACAAACTTTATGTCTGACAAAAATTGAAATAAATAAAAAAGAACAATTATATTTAATTAATTTTATTTTGTTTATAAATTTAACAAATTCACAAACTAATTGGTTTCTAAAGATAAAACAAACTTAAATCAAACCAGTAACACCTTTAGAAATCAAATTGCTAAGTTTTGGCACAAGTTGCTCAGAAAATGGGAAAATAAATCATGTTCTATGTTACGTGTTTTGATAGAATATATACCAAATTATATAGAGACCATGTCCTATATAGGTTTCAACAGATAAGGCTAATGTAACAGTAACTAAATGGAATGGGGAACTTTTATGTGGAAAAATCCCTGCTCAAGGGAATACAAAAATCACGACCTACACCGGTAGGATTTCAACTTTAATATGAGTATCTTCAGATTACAACCTATGCAATATAGAAATTAAAATCTTAATCATTTACTCTTGTAATACACTTACTACGAGACACTTTACAATTTACCTATTACAAAAACTTCAACTCATGACTAACTCTCATCACAACAAAAACGCTAAAGGTTTATAGTTTACAAGGGGTTCCTAATTAAAGTTTCTAGATAAATAAAGTAGGAATAATGATGACGAACAATTACACAGTTACAACTCATTAAGTACATACAAGAGACTTGTTGTAGGAATTGATCCGTAGTGGTGTTGTACTTTGTTCTTGATGCACTTAAGAATTAATTGAATGCTTGATTATAATGCAACTTGGATGATATAGTCACTTGGTTGGTCCAAGGTCACTTGAATGATATAGTCACTTGGTTGACATCACTTGAATGATATAGTCACTTGGTTGGTCCAAGGTCAACAAGAAGTGATTGTTGCACTGCATTGAACTTTTTGCATGTACAATGCAGGCAGTCACTTTTCAATTGTAGAGAATTGGCATCGTAATGTTGTCGGGGAAACCCAAGGGGATCATGTCCCAGTGTTGACTCTTTATCTTCTGAAGTCATAGCAACTCACATTAGCTTGTGTCTGTTGATTGAGTTGTGTACCAAGTTAATCATCGCCGGTGCAACGCTACGCGAATGTAGGAAGAGCGGGTCACAATAACTTTTACCCAAATAGTGGTTCGGGATCGAATTTTCACAGGGAGCTAGCAGTGGAGTTGTATTGTCTGTCTAACCTATGGATGCATTTGTGCTTCAAATTGCTCTTCAAACATTTTTGGATTTTTATATTTATAACTACTATTATGAACTAAGGATTAAAACTAAATTATGCTAAGAGAATGTTGCTAAGCTGTAATTGTGAGCACGTGATTTTTTCCCTATATGAGAATTACTCCCAAAAATTCAAAATAAAAGAGTTTTGTGTTGTTTGCAATATTTGTGAATTTTGTGTTATTTTTCTTGAATTGTTTGCATTTATCCGTGCATATTTATTTGTTTAAATAAATAAAAAATATAAAAATATATTGTATTTATATAAAATTCAAGTTTATAATTAGTAATAATTAAGTTTATTTTATAAAATCACAAAAATATGTATTTTTGCATTTTTAGCCTATAATATCCAATTTGTGCGATTTTATTTTAATTAACGTCTAATTTTTTTGTAATAATAATTATTATGAGTTAATTGGTGTTTTTAAGATAATTTTGGTTTTATAATTTAATCTTAACATTTTTTTTAATTTATTTCATAATAAATAATTTTTTTTATAGAGAAGACAAATTCGCAATTGGGCCTCTTCTTAAATTTTAAACTTGAGCCCAAACATATTCTACCCAATCCAAAACACCATAACCCAAATCCATGACCCACGACCCATTTATTACACTATTATACACTATTCAAAACACACCCTAAACCAAAAAATCCTAACACACACACACAAAAGCCCCCACAAAAATGTTTGACCGTATTTAAATTTTTCACTCTATATATTTTAGCTTTTGTTTATATATATATATATATATATATATATATATATATATATGATTTAATTTTTTTTAAAGTAAATTATTACTATTCATATTATTGCTATTATTATTAATTTTTTTTATTAATTTTTTTTAAAGAAAAAATAATTTATTTTTTATTAAAAAAAAACTGAAAATATTAATATTTTTTTTAAATTTTCGGTTGGTTTTAAATAATTGAAAATGAAAGTTGGAATAAAAGTCAAAAGTGGCTGAAAATTAAAAAAATCAAAAGTAAAAGAAAGTTGTTTTTTTTAAAAGAAAAGAAAAGAAAGTGGCATTTTCTTTTAAATAAATAAAAGAAAGTGGACAATTAAAAATATAAAAATCATTAAAGTTGTGTTTTAAAAAATAAAAGATAAGCAAGGTGGGATTTCTTTTTATAAAATAATAAAAGCATTTAGTAAGTGGGATTTCTTTTAATTAAAAAAAGATAAAAAAAAATAAAAAAATAAAAAAATAATAAAAATAAAATCTGAAAATTTCGAAATTTTTTACTATAAATAGAAGAGAAATGTGAGGGGAGAAGGAGGAAAAGAGAAGAAAAATATTTAGAGAAAAGAATCTGAAAAACAAAAATCTTAAAGAGTGTTAGCAAATAGTAAAAACAAAAAAAGAAAAAAAACGAAAAAAAATCTAAAAAATTAGTCTTCCATTTTTACAAATCTTATTCTGAAGTTCAATTCGGGTTATTAATTCTTATTGCTGAAATTCGGATACTGGGTATTTTTGAGGTTGCTGTTGCTGTGATATTGCTGTGTTGTTATTTGTTGTGTTGATCACCGATGTTCTTTTATTTCCAATATCAGGTACATCCCTAATTATGTTTAAATGATAAGATGAATACATGGGAAGTATGCAAATTCTGAAATTTTAAATAGTTTCTATTTCTATCTTCTTTTACAGATTATGTTTAAATAAATTCAATATTTATATTCTGTAAGATTTTGTTATAAATTTAAATAATTAAATCTTGTTGTAGCAATAATAATTCACTTCAAAAATGGTTATTAAATAATATAATTATAAATATGTTTCTTAATGTTCAAATGGTTTAGTAATTGAAGTAAGAATGAGTTATTTTTCTTTATTAATTGGATTAATTAAAACTTGTTAGTTCATTAGCTTCAAATATTTTAACATCATTTTTTTAAGATAATTTGTAAATATGTAGTTAATTTTAACAAAAAAAATGTGTGAATTGTAATTATTTTTGCGTAATTTAGGCATTTAGGTACGGTTTAAGTTTTAAATGATAAAAGAATTGTTTTCTTTAAATTTATCAAATCTCCAAATATAGGTTTAAATAATTAAGGTTGATTATGGTTTTGAAAAAATAGTTGTAAATAGTTAATATCAAGGGTTTAAGTCAAAAATAGTAAAAACTTTAAAAAAAAAATGAGTTTAAATTAGTTGTAAGATAATTGGTTTAGTTTGTATATATATTAATTGTCGATTTTGCACTTATATTTTCAGTTTTATTTAAGTAATGTCTATTTTTATTAAACATTTATCTAAATATAACAAATAATATATTTTTCTTTAAGCTAATATAAAAAAAACGAATTTAAATAAAATTATAGTTAATTTATAAT
The DNA here is from genome assembly GCA_032618575.1 of Nicotiana noctiflora. Taxonomy (NCBI): domain Eukaryota; kingdom Viridiplantae; phylum Streptophyta; class Magnoliopsida; order Solanales; family Solanaceae; genus Nicotiana; species Nicotiana noctiflora. The sequence continues at coordinate 50,591 of JASVEL010004204.1, forward strand.
TGCTGTTTTTTCTAAAAAATAAACTTAATTTTGAACGATTGGAAATAAAAAATAATTTTACCATACAAGCTTTAATATGGCTATAATTTTGATAATTTTGAATAAATGATTTTATTGGTTTTTCTTTTATATATATTACCACTCAAGATTTTTTAATATTGTTCTAATTATGTTTCTTTTATTATTAAGTTAAGAAATTTCGTATTTACAAAAATAATAAAAAATAATAATATTAATAATAAAAAATAATAAAAAATAATTCCGAAAAAAAAAATATTTTCTGTTTAAACATAGATTAAAATCTGTTTCATTAAGTCTTTGTCTTAAATTAGATAAGTATTGCATTTTTAATTTCTAAATTAATTATGAGATTTCTTTATTCATAAAAACTAAAAAAAAAAAGGAAATGTAGTCATTTTAGGATTATTTTGTTAATAAATGAGACGAGACTCGCCAAATAAATCGCAAAAAACTATGAAGCCCTCATAAGTGTATATATTTAGAAATCCGAGATTGGCCGTTTAGTAAATTTTCACGGCATTCTCAAAATAATAACGCGTTAATAGTTTTAAGCGCGTATTTAATAATTGTACTTCCTTAAACTCGGGTACACATTTATGTGACCCCAATTCAAATCCCAATGAAGTCGGAATATATCAAAAATTGCGGACACATTTATGTGACGAAATTCGAGATATATTCTCACGACATTATAATTTTTCTTCTAACAATTAAAACGGTTTGGAGTGGTAGTTTGCACACTAGTTCATATTTGTATTAAAATCAGATAATCAAGCCTAATATAACAGTTGAGCGACCGTGCTAGAACCACGGAACTCGGGAATGCCTAACACCTTCTCCCGGGTTAACAGAATTCCTTATCCGGATTTCTGGTACGCAGACTGTTAAATAGAGTCAAACCTTTTCTCAATTCAGGATTCAACCGGTGACTTGGGACACCATAAATCTCCCAAGTGGCGACTCTGAATATCTCAATAAATGAATCCCGTTTTGATTGTCCTTTAATTGGAAAAACTCCTTTTATACCTCGCGGGCCTCGCGGGCCTGCGCCAAAAGGAGGTGTGACAGCTCTGGCGACTCTACTAGGGACTATTTGACCCAGAACCACTGGTTCAGGGTTAGAAATTCGAGCTTAGAATAATTGTTGTATTTGGATTTATTTATTATATGATATTTTTTTATGTGCAAAATGATAACTTTACCGCTTTAATATTATTTGAACTGTATATATAAACTGTGCCGAAATCCTACTTCTTTTTGAGTTCTAAAAATGGTGCATACGTTCGCGTAGCCCACTTTTCAAAATTATTCCAAATAGAACGAGGTTTGGATAAGTTGCAAAACCGGTGAAGCTTCTGTATTCCCGGGTTGCTGCTTCCTCCTCGGCTCGAGCTGTCCGCTCGGGTAAGCCAGGTCAAGAACAATAAACCTAGGTTTTTAAACCTAGAATAACAAAGCTTCATGCGGATCCCTAGTAGGAACGTTTGTTTGCATCATGTTGCATTTGACTTAGGGGACTCAACACAGGGGTTGGGTCCGTCTAGGACAGGTAACCAGAAATGAAAAGACCATACTGCTGCATCCTATTTTTTTTACGCATTTATTTGCTTCAGACTTGCATGCTGCCCCTCAACTATCAGATTTGGTCTAAAAATGCCCCCATCCACCTATCGGGCCAAATATGCCCTTCTGTTAATGTTTTTGGCTCACAAATGCCATTTGAGTTAACGGAAGGACACGTGTCATCCTCTTATTGGTGCATTCTAAATATTTCATAATTAATTAAAAAGACACATTATTCATACCTGAAAAATAAATAAAAAATTTCTAAAATACTTACAAAAGTTTTTTACTAAAATAAGATATTTTTTTTCCAGTTTTTAACTTTTGTAAGTATTTTAGAAAATTTTTATTTATTTTTCAGGTATGAATAATGTGTCTTTTTAATTAATTATGAAATATTTAGAATGCACCAATAAGAGGATGACACGTGTCCTTCCGTTAACTCAAAGGGCATTTGTGAGCCAAAAACATTAACGGAAGGGCATATTTGGCCCAATAGGTGGATGAGGGGCATTTTTAGACCAAACCTGATAGTTGAGGGGCATTTTAGGCCCTTTTCCGTTTATTTAATTAGATAGGCATGCTGACCCAGCTTAAAATTGAATAACAATGTAGTTTTGTCCAAACAAGGTCAAAATCCTATTAGCGTTTCTTCAAAAATAATATTTTTGGGTGTTAAAAAAGATTTTTTTTTTAAAAAAAACTCGATTTGTTTTCTTTGGCGAAATACGCCGATTTGATTCTCACCGGATGTGAGATACGTAGGCAACCCCCATCGGGTCCAATCTCCCTTTTACAAAAACAGTCATTAAAAATGTGTCAAAGATTTTCGGTCATAAATAAGTCGGTAATTTGTTTCATTTAAGTAAATATGCTTTCATAAAAGGTTTAAGAGTCACCCTTGAAACCTTGAATCTTCAGGATCAGATGGATGCTATCCAAGAATCACCTCGGGTTATCATGGAAAGAGCCCGGATACAACTACAAGAATGGTGGGATGATCTAAAGGAAGATGGTCGAGTGTGGGTGAAAAAACATTTGGGCCCTCTGCTAGACATATTGTATGTCAAGCCACGAGATGACTTGATCAAAGCTTTGGTGACCTTCTGGGATCCTGTTAATAATGTGTTCCATTTTTCCGATTTCGAACTTACTCCTACCTTAGAGGAAATAGCCGGTTACATTGCTTTCGGCCAAGAGTTAAAGGAGCAAAAGCTCATATTTCCCAAGGCCCCATCGGTGCATAAATTCTTTGATCTCTTGAAGATCAGCAAGAAAACAAGCAACGATCGCGTACAAAACGGGAGTTGCAAGTTCTACTTCTTGTATTACAGATTCGGAAACTCGGACGGATTTGAAACACATGAAAAGGGATTGAATAACCAACAAAACAAAGGCCTATGGGAGATTCATCGCCGATTCGCTTTTATTGTGGCATTTCTAGGAATCATGATGTTTCCAAACTCAGAAGGTTCCATAGACACTCGCATGGCAAGAATTGCACAGGTTCTTGTGGATAAAAAAGACCACACCATTGTCCCATTGGTATTATCCGATATGTACCGGGCTTTGACCTTATGCAAATCTGGAAGCCCGCTTTTTGAAGGCTGCAGCATTCTCCTGCAAATGTGGATGATTGAACATGTTCGGCACCACCCTAAATTCTTAAAACATGCTTCAAACGGAACCAACTTTATCGTTAAATACGAAGAAAGGGTGGGAGATTTTATAACACCCAAGGGGTTTGAAGCATGGATTTTCTATCTAAGAAAATTGAGGGCGGATCAAATCGAATGAACTATAGGGTGGCTCCCGATAAAGGAGATCATTCACATGACTACTTCAAAGGGATATTTGATGATAATAGGGGCAAGAAGTATACAACCCTATGCACCTCAAAGAGTTTTGAGACAACTTGGGAGATATCAGGTGATACCAGAGAAGATGGATTTGAGCAACATAGCCATCGAATTGCATCCAGAGGCAGCTATCCCTGAGAAGATGGTGAATGAAGATTGGCATTGTTGCCGGTATTTAAAGAGTAACACCATAGTGCCGGACCCAATAAAAGGCGAGTTCGATCCCGAGTATGTTGCTTGGTTTCAAAGAAGTTTTCGTATGAGTCCTAGGCCCGAGCTCGAGGCAATCAGACCTACCAAAAGGCCTCACGTTCAAGCTTTCGATGATAAAATCCAAGAAAGATTAGCTTGGCTAGCTAAAGAACGTGAATACAAAGATCGTATTGGAGAACTAGAGAAACGTGTACAGAATCTCCAATATGAAAATGGCTTACAGATTGCAGCTGACGAAGGGGTTAAAAAGAAGTTGACTCAAGAAAAGGACACTCTCAAGGCTCGAATCTGGCGAATCAGAAAAGAAGCCAACAGCCAAACAAGAAGCCGAGCCGATCAAAGGTTGATAGACAAACTAAACCAACAGCTCAGAGAAATCCAAGAAAGGTTGGAGAGGTCCGATGCTAGCAAGGAGAGGATGCAGGCCAGATGGGCTAGAGGTGCAGCGGAGCAAAGATAATACTTGCGGCAGGTCAAAAGGGATTGTGAGATGAGCGTCGGGGCATTGAGAGAGACAATTTTCACTCTCCAAGAACAGATCCAGAGACAGTCTCTTGAAGCTAGAGAAGACAAGGAACGGTGTTACAAGATGATGGCCCGAATGGAGGGACAAATGAAAAGATTCCAAGATCGACTTACGGATGAGGCGCGAATACTGGGATTAAAAAACCGACAGATAGAGCAGTTATTCAGAGAAAGGGATAACATTCGGAGAAGGATTGACGAGATTGGACACTACATTCACATGAGGTGCCTATCATGTGAAAGGATGCCCCGGGATGTCCTTTTTTTCCTCTATCATGGATTATGTCCGTCAGATCATGGAAGAATTGAAAGATCTGCAAAGAAGTCTTGCACCAAGGACCACAGCCAGGCCAAAAGGGCCCAATCGGCGCAAAAGCTCAAAATCTTAGAACTTTCCTAGTTATGAACTTGTATTTCCTTTTTGGGTCTAGTCATAAGACTTTTGTATAAAAGGGTTGAATGTATTTTGACCATCTTTTGTAAGTTTGACTTGTTGTTAAATCCGGTTTGTTTTTGGAAAACCTTTTGAAAAATATTTTTTATTGTATTCACACGAACTACGCTAGGGTCTGATTCATGTGGGGACATGATACATAGGCAATCTACATAAGATTCGACCATTACTTATAGTAAAAAAAGGGAAAATAAATAAGAGAAATAAGAGAAATAATGGATAGGCGTAGACGATAAGTTGGGATGACGCATGCGGTCTAAGCAAAAGCATAATAGAAATGGTTCATTACATAGGGACATTGCATACCCAATGTGCTTTTACCATATCTGTTAAAATTTCAACACTAACAAGTTTGTTGCTATTCCTGTTCAGTTAGTGTTAGAGTGTACTGGCATCACACAATTATCAATCAAGATCGAAAGGACCTGTACCTAAAAGTATGACTGGGTCAGACCACAGCAGCGAGTCAGAAAAAGCAATGAGCCAGATGCTCAAAAAAACTCTTGAAAAAATGGAACAGATGCGGTTGGAAATGAGCGAAATGCAGACGGCGCTAGCCAAAGCACAAAAGAGTCCTGACGCATCCGCTACTCCTACTTTCCTACCAGGTTTTACCCCAGAATACTTTTCTCCCGGTCCCTCGACAAGAGTCCCAGACCTCCATTACCACCAGGGAAGAGATGCTCACGACTACCCAGCTCCACCACAAAATCAAAACCCTCCACCACCGAAGGGCCCTGTCTTTGTGGCACCTCCCCCAGCTCCACTGCAAAGATCATCAAGTGAACCATTATTTCAGGTTCACGACACTCAATATTACCCCCCAGAACCCACGTTCAGGGCACCCGAACCATCCACCTACACTCCTCCCTTTGAAGCCCCAGTGGAAAAACCGGCCAATAGCTCAGAACAAGATGAGATGCTACGGAAATTCAAGAGCCTGGAGCAATCCCTTAGGAATATGCAAGGGTTGGGCAGCCAAGTCAGTGTGGCCTACAAAGACCTGTGTCCTTTCCCCGATGTTCAATTACCGGCGGGATTCAAAATGCCAAAGTTTGATCTATATGAGGGACACGGTGATCCCATGTCTCATCTACGAGGATTTTGCAGCAAGATGAGGGGTGCAGGCGGCAAAGATGAGCTACTGATAGCTTATTTTGGACAGAGTTTGAGCGGGTCTGCGCTGGAATGGTACACAAGGCAGGATCCTAGCAGATGGTACACTTGGGATGATTTGGCGCAATTATTTGCCGGGCACTTTCAGTATAATCTTGAGATCGTCCCTGACCGTCTCACATTGTTAAAGCTGGAGAAGAAACCGGGGGAGAGCTTCTGGAAATTTGGATTTCGTTGGAGAGAACAAACGGCTAGAGTTGATCCTCCTATGAGAGAGGGGGAGATGGTAGATTACTTTCTACACACTCTCGAGCCAACTTACTACGGTCATTTGGTGACCTCAGTGGGAAAAAACTTCAACGAAGTGGTCAAAATGGGAGGCATGATAGAAGAAGGCCTCAAGACCAACAAAATCTTAAGTTATTCAGCGATCAAGGCAACAACGCAGGCTATTCAGAGCGGCACGGGAGGTGCGCTCGGAAAGAAGAAAAAAGAGGATGTCACAACGGTAGAAGCTGGTAATTGGTCTCGATCCAAAGGTCCTACCCCCATCACCAATTCAGCCCCCCTCACCCAAATTACCCACACATTCCGAATTATCCCGCACAATCCTATTACCCTCCTCAAGAACATCATTTTTCTGTCCATCAAGCACAAGCATACACCCAACCTCCAGCGCGCCCGCAATGGTGCGCGCCAACCCCACATAATGCCTACCCAGCTCCCCATAACAACTACCCACCACCAAGGGCCTACAGAAATCCCACAGGGCCAACTTTCCGGGGAAATCCGACTTTCAGGAATGAAAGGACTCAGAGACAGAGGACATTTACCGAATTAGGAGAAGCTTATACTGCTTTATTTCACAAATTGAAACAGATAGGTTTGTTGAGTCCTATTGAGCCCAGATTACCAAATCCCTTACCTCAAAATTTGGACCACTCAGTGAAATGTGAATATTGTTCGGGGGCTCCCGGGCATACTACCGAGAGATGTTGGAAACTAAAGCATGCAATCCAAGATCTTATTGATGCTAATAAGATTGAGGTTCAGGCACCCGAGGTACCCAACATTAACCAAAACCCACTACCAACCCACCGTGAGGCCTGTATGATCGAGATCGTGCAAGAAGAGGAAGAACCCAAGAAGCCATCGCAGACACTGATGATGATCAGGGACAGTACAAAAGAGAAATCAACCAGTGTGGAAGGGGAGGTACCAACTAAAAGGGAGGTTGTCAAGCCTGTGATAATATTGGGGAAAAGCCCATCGGCCACTATAGAGAAACCAAAAACAACAAAGTTGGTTGTGTCCGGAGCACCGTCTGCACCAGTAATGATCGTGAAAGGAGTCTGTAGGGAACCGGTCATCATAAAGCCGGTAGCTCAGTTGCCAGTAATAGATAGCAAGGCCGTACCTTGGAAGTATGAAAAGGCAACAGTGATATACAAAGGGAAGTCAGTGGATGAAGTCAGTTGTGAAGCCCAAGGTTTAACTCGATCGGGACGGTGTTTTGCTCCCGTAGAGTTAAGGAAATCTAATCCCACGGCAGTGAAAAAGCCAGTAACAGAAGAGGAAGCTGAAGAGTTCTTGAAGAAGATGAAAGCCCAAGACTACTCTATTGTGGAGCAGTTGAGGAAAATCCCAGCCCAAATCTCATTGTTATCTTTGTTAATCCATTCCAAGGATCATTGCCAGGCTTTGTTGAAGATTCTGAATGAGGCCCATGTTTCAGAAAAACTTTCTGTAAATCACTTGGAGAAGATTGTGCATAAAATCTTTGAAGTCAACCGAGTGACATTTCTGATGATGAATTGCCAAAAGAGGGCACAGAACATAATAAAGTCTTATACTTGATCGTGAAGTGTGAAGACTCAGTGGTCAATCGTGTATTGGTGGATAATGGTTCAAGTGCCAATATTTGTACTTTGGCTACTCTGAACAAGCTGAAGATTGATCAGGACAGAGTCCGTAAGAATAACGTTTGCATCAGAGGATTTGATGGAGGGAATACTAGCTCGGTGGGTGATATCATATTGGAACTGACCATTGGCCCAGTCGATTTCACCATGGAATTCCAGGTGGTGGATGTGGCTGCATCATACACTCTGCTATTGGGGCAACCCTGGATTCATGCCGCCAAAGCAGTGCCTTCTACGCTGCACCAGATGATTAAGTTCGAGTGGGATAGACGGGAGATAGTATTGCACGGGGATGATGGCATAGGCATTATGAGTGATAACGTGGTGCCATTCATAGAAACGGAGGGTGACAAGGGACCATGGGTATACCAAATCTTCGAAGGGGTTACAGTGGACAAGGTTTCCGAAGGCGAGGACCTTGCTTTTCCCAGGATCTCAGCTTCAACCTTCATGATCGCCTCAGAAATGATGAACTGTGGGTTCATACCGGGAAAAGGTTTGGGAGCCAAACTCCAAGGTATCATTCAACCCGTTTCTTTGCCTGAAAATTTGGAGACATTCGGGTTAGGGTTCAAGCCGACGGTAGCAGATGTGAAGAGAGCTCACAAAATGAAGAAGAAAGTCTGGGTCCTTCCCAAGCCAGTTCCACGCCTCTCCCGGTCTTTTGTGAAAGCAGGTTTCAGGAGGATGTCAAACGCAAAGATCCTCGGACCGTCAATTGGGCCAGATGGAGATATGGATAAGAGTTTTGAAAGGTTGTTCGCTGATGTTAACATGATCGAAGCTGGAGAAGGTTCCAGTAAAGCGAAAATACAATATGTGGGGCCTAAGGGCAAAACCAACAATTGGACGGCTACTCCTCTTCCCATACGGAAGGAGTCTTGGTAGTAGGCTTTGGATTTTCTTTTGTTTCCTGGATTATTCCAGAGTTGTAATCCAGTTTTTGATTTATTTGTAGTGTGAAACTCTGTTATCCCTCATTTTCAATAAAAACGAAAGTTTCCTTTATTTTCTTGATTTTTGATTTTTGTATCTTTTCATTTCTGAACAGTTCTGTTTTCACCGGTTCCAATGTCATGGCATGCACAACGGATCTTCAACCTAGTCTAAGAAGTCAATTTGAATCCAAATTAATTATGCACGAAGTCAATTATGAGGATGAATCGGAATACGAGGAAGATGAGGCTTTTGAATAGATTAACAGGGAATTAACTCATTTTGAAGAAAAACCTAAGCCTAACTTAAACGATACTGAAGCTTTCAACTTAGGAGATGAGGATAATGTTAGGGAAACCAAAATCAGCATTCACATTGAGCCGAGTATCAGGGAAGAGCTAATCAAAACACTGTTTGAATTCAAAGATATTTTTGCATGGTCGTATGATGACATGCCGGGGTTAAGCATGGATCTAGTGGTACATAAATTGCCCATTGATCCGGCATGTCCTCCTGTCAAGCAGAAATTGAGGAAGTTCAAAACCGATATGAGCGTAAAGATCAAAGAAGAAGTAACCAAGCAGTTGATAGCAAAGGTTATTCGGGTTACTCGATATCCCGAATGGTTGGCCAATGTGGTGCCAGTGCTGAAGAAGGATGGGAAAATTCGGGTATGTGTCGATTATCGCAATCTGAACAGGGCAAGCCCGAAAGATAACTTCCCACTACCCAACATCCATATCTTGATAGATAATTGCGCGGGGCGAGAGATTGGATCCTTTGTGGATTGCTATGCAGGATACCATCAGATCCTAATGGATGAAGAAGATGCAGAAAAGACAGCTTTCATCACTCCTTGGGGAACTTATTGCTACAGGGTAATGCCATTTGGTTTGAAGAACGCCGGGGCGACATACATGAGAGCAATGACTACTGTGTTTCATGACATGATACACAAAGAGATTGAGGTGTATGTAGATGATGTAATCATAAAATCCAGGCGACAGGAAGACCATGTAGCAGATCTGAGAAAGTTTTTTCAAAGGCTTCGGAGGTACGACATTAAGCTCAATCCAGCCAAATGTGCATTTGGGGTTCCCTCGGGAAAAATGCTAGGATTCATTGTCAATCGGCGAGGTATTGAGTTAGATCCATCAAAGATCAAATCCATACAAGAATTGCCAGCACCAAAGAACAAAACTGAAGTGATGAGTCTTTTGGGAAGATTGAATTACATCAGCCGATTCATTGCTCAGCTCACATCAACATGTGAACCTATTTTTAGGCTGTTAAAGAAGGATGCTGCAGTCAAGTGGAATGAAGAATGCCAAGAGGCTTTTGATAAGATAAAGGAGTATTTGTCAAACCCACCTGTGTTGGTTCCACCTGAACTCGGGAGGCCTTCGATTCTTTATCTAACAGTTTTGGACAATTTTTCCGGCTGTGTATTGGGGCAACATGACATCACCGGTAGAAAGGAACATGCCATCTATTATCTCAGTAAGAAGTTCACAGCATATGAAGTTAAGTACACTCATCTTGAGAAGACATGTTGCGCCCTAACTTGGGTGGCACAGAAGTTGAAGCATTATTTGTCTTCCTACACTACTTATCTCATTTCACGTTTGGATCCATTGAAGTATATTTTCCAGAAACCTATGCCTACAGGAAGGTTAGCAAAATGGCAAATATTACTTACAGAAGTTGACATCATCTATGTGACGAGGACGGCCATGAAAACCCAAGCACTAGCCGATCACTTAGCTGAGAATCCTGTTGATAATGAATACGAACCTTTAAGGACGTATTTTCCAGATGAAGAAGTGTTGCAAATTGATGAGTTAGAACTAACCAAGGAGCCGGGGTGGAAGCTTTTCTTTGACGGAGCTGCAAATGCAAAGGGAGTCGGAATAGGAGCAGTACTTATTTCTGAAACAGGACATCATTATCCTGTTACGGCTCAGTTGCGCTTCTATTGTACCAACAATATGGCTGAATACGAAGCATGCATTTTGGGGTTACGATTAGCTGTGGACATGGATGTCGGGGACGTCTTGGTCTTGGGAGACTCGGACCTTCTGGTACATCAGGTTCAAGGTGAGTGGGAAACAAGAGATTTGAAGCTTATCCCGTATCGCCAATGTTTGCATGACCCGACGAAGCGTTTCCGGTCAATAGAATTCAGACATATCCCAAGAATGCATAATGAGGTCGCCGATGCTTTGGCTACTCTAGCATCGATGTTGCATCACCCGGATAAGATTCATGTTGATCCGTTATATATTCAAGTTCGGGATCAACATGCCTATTGCAATGTGGTGGAGGAAGAAATTGATGGCGAGCCATGGTTTCATGATGTCCAAGAATACCTCAGGATGGGAATATACCCAGAGCAGGCAACTGGAGATCAAAAAAGGGCTATTCGGCGGTTGGCAAACGGATTTTTCCTTAGTGGAGGAGTGTTGTACAAGAGAACCCCGGATTTGGGATTGCTAAGATGTATAGATGCGGGCCAAGCCACGACAGTGATGACAGAGGTGCATGCCGGAGTTTGTGGGCCACATATGAGTGGGTATGTATTGGCAAAGAAGATCTTACGGGCAGGATATTACTGGCTCACCATGGAGCGTGATTGTATAAATTTTGTGCGCAAGTGCCATCAGTGTCAGGTGCATGGAGATTTTATTCATTCTCCGCCAACGGAATTGCACACGATGTCAGCACCATGGCCATTTGTTGCGTGGGGCATGGATGTCATTGGACCGATCGAGCCGACAACTTCCAACGGTCATAGGTTCATTCTAGTAGCCATTGATTATTTCACCAAGTGGGTGGAGGCGAAGACATTCAAGTCAGTGACCAAGAAAGCCGTGGTAGACTTCGTCCATTCCCATATCATCTGTAGATATGGGATCCCGAAGATGATTATCACGGATAATGGTGCTAATCTTAACAGTGGTTTGATGAAAGAAGTGTGTCAACAGTTCAAGATTACACACCGTAATTCCACCCCATATCGTCCCAAAGCAAATGGCGCGGTTGAGGCAGCAAACAAGAATATAAAGAAGATACTGAGAAAAATGGTAGAAGGATCTAGTCAGTGGCATGAAAAGCTACCATTTTCATTGTTGGGTTATCGCACTACGGTTCGCACTTCAGTAGGTACAACTCCTTACTTGCTGGTATACGGAACTGAAGCAGTAATACCAGCAGAAGTGGAGATTCCATCCCTCCGAATTGTCGCTAAAGCTGAGATTGATAATGACGAATGGGTCAAAACTCGATTAGAGCAGTTGAGCTTAATTGATGAAAAGAGATTGGCAGCAGTATGTCATGGCCAATTGTATCAGAAGAGAATGGCAAGAGCTTACAATAAGAAGGTACGCCCCAAAAAATTTGAAGTAGGGCAACAAGTACTGAAACGGATCCTCCCACATCAGGCCGAAGCAAAGGGCAAGTTTGCCCCGAATTGGCAAGGGCCGCTTATTGTAACCAGAGTATTATCCAATGGAGCTCTATATCTGACCGATATTGAGGGAAGATGCACCGACATGGCTATCAATTCTGATGCAGTCAAGAGATATTACGTGTAATTTCTTTATGATTTTGGTTCATTTTATTTGTTTGTACTGGGTATTTATCGGATAATGAAATGACGGAGGCAATTCTTTCTTCTATCCAAACACTTTTAACCCTTGTTTCCCCCTTTGAGCCTTATTTATTCTTTCATATCCCTCTCTTGGAATCAATAACGGAAATAGAAAAGAAAAGAAAAAAAAATAATAAATAGATAAAAGAAAGTCACAAGAGATTTAAATGAATCAAGGAACTACGTTTGACCTGATTCCTCAAATAGGATACGTAGGCGCCTCACGGCTCGGTATAAAAGGAATAAAAGTTAATCCTTCCCCAAATAAGAAACTGGGGCAGAAGTTATGTTTTTTTATGAAAAAAAAATTTTTAATTCCGAGAGTTGTAATATTTCACCCATTCAGAGTTCTTGTGAATTTTTGATACTCTTTTCTTTTTAAGACCCACACAAAAAACCCATATGAGATGTCCGAAAAAGACCTCCCGATCAGTATCCGGGAAATGCCCAGTCAGGCAAGTAAAAACCAAGAGTAACACGTTGGTCCCCAACAGAAAGGGAATAAGCTGAAGGAATTGATAGCCAGAAGAATCCCCAGTGAAGAGAACATTATCGGTGCCTTTCCAATCTCCAACGAAAGCTGAAAAAAATAAAATGAGAGAGTCTTATCGGTGAAAACCTTCACAGGCACCATAAGGCGACGAAAGCTGAGAAGAAACAAAAATGAGAGAGTCTTATCGGTGAAAACCTTCACGGGCACCATAAGGCGACGGGAGTTGAGAGAAATGAGAGAGTCTTATTAGTGAAAACCCCTCGAAGGGCACTATGAGGCGACAAGATAGAGTGGCACAAAGGACCCGCATTTGACAAAGAGTCGTGCATCTGTTCGTCCTCAGCAAATGAGACCATCAGAAGATGGATTGATACAAATAGACTGGGTTGATTAATCCGGAATGCACGACGTGATCATTGGGACCGGTTATACCATTCAGATAAGTTCCTTTTTGTTTTTCGCTACATTTGTTCAGAAAGCTTATTTCTTTTTCTATATTTTCGATTTTCTTTGTTTAAAGGTTTTTATCCAAGTCTATTTTGAGAAAGACTTTTCGGAGCTTACTATCAGTGCCGAATTGGTGCGAAGCAAAACGAGGATAGGACAGACCAAATTGGTCTGGAATGTCAGGAAATGGAGAAGACCTGAAAGATGCAGTCGAAAAATCATGGACCAAGTTCCAAAAGAATCCCCTGTGAATTTTCAAGATGCGCAAATAACTCCGACAGATTATCAACCGATTCTCAAGATGATCGGACAACACAAAGCGGAGAAGGAAAAAGGAAAATGCATCCCTAGCTGATGACATTTCTATTTCCAGCGATATTAAAGGAAAATCAAACCTTTTGAAGAAAGTGATTTTGAGTCTCACCAGCAAGTTTTAAAACACAGAAAAGGGAAGGGATAAATGGAAAAACCATCCCCCAGCAGAAATATCATTCCCAGCAAGTAACATCATCCCCGACAAGTTTCGGGAACTTAGAACAGAAGAAGGAAAAGCCATCCCCGGCAGGAGTGGCACGACCATTCACCGCATTTTAAACTAACAAATTTTCTTTGATTTGAAGCAGGTGAAAGGAAATATCGATGATAGAAGAATGACATACCGCAAAGAATATTACCAAAACTGGGGCAGAAAATTTTCGCCATTGTCGAAAATTTTCTCAAAGAAAACAAGGAAATCAATTAGAGAGATTTTAATTGGGAGAAATCAGGAGTCCGCCTGTAGAATGGAGGTGTTATCTTTAAGTGGAGAAATCAGGAGCCCGCCTGTAGAATGGAGGTGTTATTTTTAAGTTGAAGAAATCAGGAGCCCGCCTGTATAATGGAGGTGTTATTTTTAAGTTGAAGAAATCAGGAGCCCGCCTGTAGAATGGAGGTTGTTATTTCAAGATGAAGAAGTCAGGATGCCCGCCTGTAGAACAGAGGTTGTTATTTTGAAGTTAAAGAAATTAGGAGCCCGCCTGTAGAATAGAGGTGTTATTTTTAAATTGAAGAAATCAGGAGCCCGCTTGTAGAATGGAGGTTGTTATTTTAAGTTGAAGAAATCAGGAGCCCGCCTGTAGAATGGAGGTGTTATTGTTATTCTGAAGAAATCAGGAGCCCGCCTGTAAAAATGGAGGTGTTATTTTGAAGAAATCAGGAGCCCGCCTGTAGAATGGAGGTGTTATTTTGAGGAAATCAGGAGCCCGCCTGTAGAATGGAGGTGTTATTTTGAGGAAATCAGGAGCCCGCCTGTAGAATGGAGGTGTTATTTTGAAGAAATCAGGAGCCCGCCTGTAGAATGGAGGTGTTATTTTGAAGAAATCAGGAGCCCGCCTGTAGAATGGAGGATGTTATTTCAAGTTGAAGAAATCAGGAGCCCGCCTGTAGAATGGAGGTGTTATTTTTAAGTTGAAGAAATCAGGAGCCCGCCTGTAGAAATGGAGGTGTTATTTTTAAGTGGAAGAAATCAGGAGCCCACCTGTAGAATGGAGGTGTTATTTTCAAATTGAAGAAGTCAGGATGCCCGCCTGTAGAACAGAGGTGTTATTTTCAAATTGAAGAAGTCAGGATGCCCGCTTGTAGAATGGAGGTTGTTATTTTGAAGTTGAAGAAGTCGGGATGCCCGCCTGTAGAACAGAGGTGTTATTTTCAAATTGAAGGAGTCAGGATGCCCGCCTGTAGAATGGAGGTTATTATTTTGAAGTTGAAGAAGTCGGGAGCCCGCCTGTAGAATGGAGTTTGTTATTTCAAGATGAAAAAGTCAGGACAATTTGAAGAAGTCAGGATACCCGCCTGTAGAACGGAGGTGTTAATTGCAAGTTATCACAATCAGGAGCCCGCCTGTAAAACAGAGGAATACATTTCAAGGTCGAAACATAATTCAATAATACCAAGGGTTACAAGAAGAACCCCCTGCATAACAAGTCTTAACTCGAGGAAGCAGTATTCCCCAGCAGAAGGATAAATTGAAGATATAGATAAGAGTTTACAGTTCATAAATCATAATTTAGTCTAGCTTCTTATTTTGCTTTTGCATGGTGTAATAAGGAGGTCAACAAGCAGTAACCGCAACAACAGCAACAGTAACAGCAAAAATCGCAGTTTCATTGGTAGTCCCAACTACCAAAACTTTCCGAACTACATTGACCTGATTCCCTTTTAGCCAGGGATATGTAGGAAACCTTTTGAAGCAAAGGTTCGGTCAAAATTTTGAAAAAAAAAATGCTTCTCACGGAGTGCTCAAACGGGCAAAAATCGCTCGTATCCGCTCACTCGTCTTTGCACAGAAACTCTTCGTGTCAAAGAGGGGCAACTGTGAGCACGTGATTTTTGCCCTATATGAGAATTACTCCCAAAAATTCAAAATAAAAGAGTTTTGTGTTGTTTGCAATATTTGTGAATTTTGTGTTATTTTTCTTGAATTGTTTGCATTTATCTGTGCATATTTATTTGTTTAAATAAATAAAAAATATAAAAATATATTGTATTTATATAAAATTCAAGTTTATAATTAGTAATAATTAAGTTTATTTTATAAAATCACAAAAATATGTATTTTTGCATTTTTAGCCTATAATATCCAATTTGTGCGATTTTATTTTAATTAACGTCTAATTTTTTTGTAATAATAATTATTATGAGTTAATTGGTGTTTTTAAGATAATTTTGGTTTTATAATTTAATCTTAACATTTTTTTTAAATTTATTTCATAATAAATAATTTTTTTATAGAGAAGACAAATTCGGAATTGGGCCTCTTCTTAAATTTTAAACTTGAGCCCAAACATATTCTACCCAACCCAAAACACTATAACCCAAACTCATGACCCACGACCCATTTATTACACTATTATACACTATTCAAAACACACCCTAAACCAAAAAATCCTAACACACACACACAAAAGCCCCCACAAAAATGTTTGACCGTATTTAAATTTTTCACTCTATATATTTTAGCTTTTGTTTATATATATATATATATATATATATGATATATATTTTAGCTTTTGTTTAATTTTATTTATATATATATATATATATATGATTTAATTTTTTTAAAGTAAATTATTACTATTCATATTATTGCTATTATTATTAATTTTTTTATTATTTTTTTTTTTTATTTTAAAAAAAACTGATAATATTAATATTTTTTTTAAATTTTCGGTTGGTTTTAAATAATTGAAAATGAAAGTTGGAATAAAAGTCAAAAGTGGCTGAAAATTAAAAAAATCAAAAGTAAAAGAAAGTTGTTTTTTTTAAAGAAAAGAAAAGAAAGTGGCATTTTCTTTTAAATAAATAAAAGAAAGTGGACAATTAAAAATATAAAAATCATTAAAGTTGTGTTTTAAAAAATAAAAGATAAGCAAGGTGGGATTTCTTTTTATAAAATAATAAAAGCATTAGTAAGTGGGATTTCTTTTAATTAAAAAAAGAAAAAAAAATAACAAAAATAAAAAAATAATAAAAATAAAATCTGAAAATTTCGAAATTTTTTGCTATAAATAGAAGAGAAATTTGAGGGAGAAGGAGGAAAAGAGAAGAAAAATTTTTAGAGAGAAGAATCTGAAAAACAAAAATCTTAAAGAGTGTTAGCAAAAAACAAAACAAAAAAAAAACGAAAAAAAAAATCTGAAAAAAAGAGTGTTAGTTTTTATTTTACAAAGTCTTATTTTGAAACTGAATTCTGGGATGTTGATTCTTATTGCTGAAATTCGGATACTGGGTATTTTTGAGGTTGCTGTTGCTGTGATATTGCTGTGTTGTTATTTGGTGTGTTGATCACCGGTTTTCTTTTATTTCCAATTTCAAGTACATACCTAATTATGTTTAAATGATAAGATGAATACATGGGAAGTATGCAAATTCTGAAATTTTAAATAGTTTCTATTTCTATCTTCTTTTACAGATTATGTTTAAATAAATTCAATATTAATATTCTGTAAGATTTTGTTATAAATTTAAATAATTAAATCTTGTTGTAGCAATAATAATTCACTTCAAAAATGGTTATTAAATAATATAATTATAAATATGTTTCTTAATGTTCAAATGGTTTAGTAATTGAAGTAAGAATGAGTTATTTTCTTTATTAATTGGATTAATTAAAACTTGTTAGTTCATTAGCTTCAAATATTTTAACATCATTTTTTTAAAATAATTTGTAAATATGTAGTTAATTTTAACAAAAAAAAAAATGTGAATTGTAATTATTTTGCGTAATTTAGGCATTTAGGTACGGTTTAAGTTTTAAATGATAAAAGAATTGTTTTCTTCAAATTTATCAAATCTCCAAATATAGGTTTAAATAATTAAGGTTGATTATGGTTTTGAAAAATAGTTGTAAATAGTTAATATCAAGGGTTTAAGTCAAAAATAGTAAAAACTTTAAAAAAAATGAGTTTAAATTAGTTGTAAGATAATTGGTTTAGTTTGTATATATATTAATTGTCGATTTTGCACTTATATTTTCAGTTTTATTTAAGTAATGTCTATTTTTATTAAACATTTATCTAAATATAACAAATAATATATTTTTCTTTAAGCTAATATAAAAAAAACGAATTTAAATAAAATTATAGTTAATTTATAATTGCTGTTTTTTCTAAAAAATAAACTTAGTTTTGAACGATTGGAAATAAAAAATAATTTTACCATACAAGCTTTAATATGGCTATAATTTTGATAATTTTGAATAAATGATTTTATTGGTTTTTCTTTTATATATATTACCACTCAAGATTTTTCAATATTGTTCTAATTATGTTTCTTTTATTATTAAGTTAAGAAATTTCGTATTTACAAAAATAATAAAAAATAATAATATTAATAATAAAAAATAATAAAAAATAAAATATTTTCTGTTTAAACATAGATTAAAATCTGTTTCATTAAGTCTTTGTCTTAAATTAGATAAGTATTGCATTTTTAATTTCTAAATTAATTATGAGATTTCTTTATTCATAAAAACTAAAAAAAAAAAAAAGAAATGTAGTTATTTTAGGATTATTTTGTTAATAAATGAGACGAGACTCGCCAAATAAATCGCAAAAAACTGTGAAGCCCTCATAAGTGTATATATTTAGAAATCCGAGATTGGCCGTTTAGTAAAATTTCACGGCATTCTCAAAATAATAATGCGTTAATAGTTTTAAGCGCGTATTTAATAATTGTACTTCCTTAAACTCGGGTACACATTTATGTGACCCCAATCCAAATCCCAATGAAGTCGGAATATATCAAAAATTACGGACACATTTATGTGACGAAATTCGAGATATATTCTCACGACATTATAATTTTTCTTCTAACAATAAAAACGGTTTGGAGTGGTAGTTTGCACACTAGTTCATATTTGTATTAAAATCAGATAATCAAGCCAAATATAACAATTGAGCGACCGTGCTAGAACCACGGAACTCGGGAATGCCTAACACCTTCTCCCGGGTTAACAGAATTCCTTATCCGGATTTCTGGTTCGCGGACCATTAAATAGAGTCAAACCTTTCCTCGATTCGAGATTCAACCGGTGACTTGGGACACCATAAATCTCCCAAGTGGCGACTCCGAATCTCTTGATAAATGAATCCCGTTTTCGATTGTCCTTTAATTGGAAAAACTCCTTTTTATACCTCGCAGGCCTCGCGGGCCTGCGCCAAAAGGAGGTGTGACAGTAATTAATGGGAGAAAGGCACTAGGGTCGTGGCATTACCTAGGTGGCTAATTAACAGGTAGATGTTACTAAGGATATACTGGCATATTTAAGGCTTATGCTATAACAGTTGCACAATTGTACCCACTCTCACACCTCTCAGTAGAGAGAGTGATTTTGCCCAATGGACTCTTTCGAGACCAATTGGGTAGGCCAAATAGATCAAGCAACTAAGGTTCAAGTTGGGTGATTACTCTCGCAAGATATAACCCGTTAATTGGGACTACCATTTCTCATTGGTCTATCCCAATTCCTTATTGGGTCAATTTTGGGGTCATGGTCTCTCTTTCTCAAGAAGAGTTAAACCCACAAAGCTAGAATCAGTGTTTGCAACCACAAATCCTTAATTAAAACATAAAATCAACCCAAATAACAAATACCTAATATTAATCTATCATTAGAATACAACACACCATCAATTACTCACACTAGGGTTGAGCCACAACCCTAGCTAATGGGCTTAGCTCGGCATAATTAAATAAGAAACATAAGAAATAGATGATAAATTAAACATATTAATGAATTACTAAGTAGAATCTTCAATATAAAAGAGCAAAAGTGCCAAAAATGGCTACAATATTCGGTCTCACGAGCTCAGTTGTGTTCAAAGCATAAAACATAACCTAAAATGGTAAAATGTTATATTTATACTAGGCTGGAAAAACTGGACAAAAATACCCCTACGGGGTCAGCGCGGACCGTGTAAAAAGGATCACGGCCGCGCTGGCCCTTGGACTCATATTCCAGCTCTCTGAAGTTGAGGACCACGGACCATGATGGAAGTTGGCGCGGCCGCACATAAAGTAGCACGGAGCTCACTACTTGAATTGGCTAAGTCCACAAGTCTCTGAATCTCAGTACTGCGGACCGCGCAAAAAGGTAGCGCGGCTACATGGCTTTAATCCCCAAATATCCTGGCCTCTGAATCTCATGTCCGCAGACCGCGTAAAAAGGTAGTGCGGCCGCGTTGCATCCAACTTGATATTGCAAGTCTCTGAATCTCCTAGTACGGCCACATTCACTCTTGCGTGGTCCGCACTAGGCTCTCTTTTCCTCATTTCACTTAGTCTTTGTCACTTGAGTAAGTTTCACTCTGTCTTCAGCTGATCTTTGATATTTGTCATTTGTCATTCAAACCTGCAATCAAGCACAACTTGTAAGCATATTGGGCTATTTTGTAGCAATTTGTAAGCAAAGCAATAGCAAGTCAGGGTATAAACATAGTAAAATCCTAACTTATCAACTCGCCAAACTTAAACCTTTGCTTGTCCTCAAGCAAATAAAATAAGACCCACCCTTAAAAAGGAAATCCAAGTAATTCCAGCTACCCAAAGCAAATTCAACAAGCATCAATTGGGACTAACAATTGCCCTCAATACGAATGCATCATCAACACATTTAACCTTTGAAAACTTTTGGATCAAGTATGACACAAGAGCATCAAGAGTTGACGCATTTCATCAAAGAACTTCTCTTAAATACTTTGGTCATTGTGGAACCCAAACTCACACATCCTCAACTCTCCCTATGCAACCCTCATCTTTTAGAGTATTGAAATACAAACCAAGATTGATGGAATTTCACTCATCTCTCTAAAAAAGAAGGTCACAAGTTCGACTTTGGGTAACATATGCTTACCCCTTATGTAAGTATCCACTAATGTAGGTTCCCTTTGACTCAAGATCATATAGGGATTTTGTGGAGTCAAATGTGAAGGCTTTTGAATAAGGGTATGATATGTTTTTATTCAAGTGGATTCAATCTTCCCTCAAGCACTTCTTTTTGATTTATTTTGGCATATTTTCTTGACTTTGAGTACTTCACTTCTTTTCAAGGGGTTAGAGGGACTCATTGTCACACTTTCTTATGAAATTCAAAACATTTCTCCTTTTTATAATTTTTCCACACCTTTTTCACTTTTGTCTTCCTTGAATCCCTTTTTATTCTTATTCACGTTAGTCTTTCTTTTTTGTCTTTTTCATTTCTTTCTTTTTCATTTCCTTCGTTTTATTTTTGCTTTTATACCTTTTTACCATGTTATTTCCTTTCTTTCCTCTTCCCTAAAGTTAGATATTTTCCATTACTCAAGGGAAGCTTTTGGTGCCAAGAGAGGGTATCATTAAAAACAGGTATAGGCTTGTAGCATTGGTTCTTGAAAGAAAAAGGTTTAAGGCTCAATAGGGTTTACTAGGGATCATCTCATTGGTACGCTATGGATTTGTTCATCTTAACATTTGGATCAAGGAGAGCCTACAATCCCTTCTCAAGTCAAACTTCACCTAGGATTTCGCCTCAATAAACATTCAGGACATGTTCTACACCATTGGCTCGGGACTTGGACTCACAATTCGATTTCTCACCACACACACTAGGGAATTGCTAAAGATATCGAGTTGAGGTACCACAACAACCTGAGTTACGGTTCAAGCACACAATGGTCCAAAAAGACCATATGATGATTGTTTGATCAACACAATAGTATCAGGGCCACGACTTTCACCATCCTAAACACAACATTATGTCTTTGATCAAAGGAAAATGTGCTAGGCCCAAGTAAAGCTTTGCCTAAGGTATCCTTAACTATGAAATATCAAAAACAAAAAATAAATAAATAAAATAGACTCAGACCCATAAGAAGGTTGCCACGCTATCTATCACTAGGAAGAACCACCTGGTTCGCATGCTACTCCACCTTGGAATGAACTGTGGCATTAAGAAAACATAGGGCTTATTGAAAATTCCAAAAATAAAACAAAAGTCTACGATCCTTTGTATAAAGATAAAACGAAAAAAAAAGAAAAAAATTGCGAAAATAGAAAATCGAATGAATATGTACAATAGGGGATGAACATACATAGAATTGTAACTTTATATACAGACCAAAAGAGAGAATAAAAGTAGTCTAAAGGTATTTAAATGTAAAGTAATACATAGCCCATAATAGAAAATCAAAGTAAAGCAAAAGCTATCAATCTATATAGACAGTCATCCAGATAATCAGAAAGATAATCAGAAAGTAGGGCACACCCCCACGAATAAGAGATGGCATTGTCCCTAATGCCAACTACACAAATAAGCATAAAAAATCAATGAAAGGATATAAAAGAGCTCCCTAGGATTGGTCCATCTGCATGGGATCCTCAGTAGTCCCCTGGTCCTCTGTATGGGCGGGAACTTATACTTGTTCTCTGACTCCTACTGCTTAGCTGTTGGGACTGGGACCGGCTGACTGGTAGGTGCATCACCAGAAGGGACCTCTTGTGGGACAGCTAGCTCAATAACTGCACCACTCGAACTAGGAAGCTTCCTCTTCTTTATAGGGGGCTTGGGTGCCTGCTCCTGTTGTGGCTGTGGCACTGCTACTGCTGGAGTAGCTGGATCCCCAATAACAAGTCTAAAGGCATCTCGTTTGCCAATAGCTTGTCCACATCAGTCCTCATCGCTTTTACCACTCCTTAGAAGCTGGTATTTTCCTTAGCTTCATGTGCTCATTAGCAAGCTCCTTCAGAGCCTTGCCATGTGACTCCACAGCAGTAGTCAAAGTGGCCTGTGTCTTTATAATCTTTTCCTGATTTTCGAGGAGCTTCTTCAAAGTTGTCCTCAATAGACTGAGGAATTTGGGCAGGCTGAAGTGGTGCCTAGGTCTGAATAGTGGAGGAAAAAATGGATAACTTGGAAGTTGCAACCGACATCCAATTGTTCAAGTTAGCCAAGGACTGACTCAACTGATGGGAAATAAAGGAATAAGTCTTTGAAGCTGGCACCCTCGGGCCTTCTGAAGTACTTGACCAATAGAAGAGGATAGTCCTAGAGGCAAGTCTACAACTGTAGCGACAACAGGCTCGGTGGAAGGCTCAATAGTAAGTGGCTCCTCAGACTGTCCAATTGGACAGAGGCAAGTGGCTTGTAGTTCTTGGATTTAGGGTTGTCCGTTCTCTGCATGCTATACCAAGAGTAAGGAGTTCTGCATGCTGTAATGTGTGCCTCAAAGTTGAAGGTCTTCCGGAATATTTTCTTCCCCACTTGCAGCCACTGTGGCACAGTACCTGGGATAGCTAAGAACTGAGCCAACCAAGGACGGACTCCTCCCCCATCCCTAACTTTGCTAGAAAAAGTGACTCATCCTCATCTTGGAACCTCAAATAGTCATTCAAGGAGGTGCCATCAAACAACACTACATTGTCTCTCACTTTTGTTGTCTTAGTATCCTTGACAATATGAGCCACTTTAGAGTAACATTGCCTAACCATATGCTCATTTGCATCTATGCATTTCTCCGAGAAAAACTCCCATCCATGTCTAGTTCGGAACTCCCTTTGCTTCAGGTTGTGGGTAAAAGGTCTGTGTCAATAAAACTTCTCACTAGTATCAACTTCCTTACCGGGCACCACTCCTTATACTTGTGAAATGTCACTTGAATGATAAATCGATCTTCTCAAACTTCAGGTTTTCTAGTTCTTTTAATACCCTAATTTGAGGCTTACCTCCCTCATCTTTGCCTGCACTCTCCCAAGATATTGAAGTTGTGGGAGAGGTGGAGTATTTCCCACTACCAGCTGCTGACTCGTCAAAAGAATCTGAGACTACATTTACTGGTTTTTTAGAAGTGGGTGATGGTAGACGGGTATCAACTAGGTGGATGGGGTCAGTTATGTGAGTTGGGATTGAATATGAGGAGATACTTTTTAAGGGCACATACTCACTCACCGTCGAATGAGAAGCAGCCTTATCAGCAGCTTTTACCAATTTTCTGGTCTTTTTTATGTTTTCTCGAGCTTGGGGAGTGAGTTTGGCGATTCTCTTGCCTTTACCCCCTCGGGAGGAACCACCTCTCCTGGGTTGTTGTGATTTTTTACCGCCCTTTTGTCTAACCGTGATCAACAAAAACACTCATCTAACATTGTTAGTTTAAGTACATGCTATAAAACATGTGAATGACGCAGGTGGAAGACACAATTCATTGCAGAACACAGTGGCAAGACATGCTGCAGTACTTAGCAGCGCGGACCGCACAAAATAGAGTGCGGTTGCTTTGGAGGCATCGCGGACCGCAGAAAAGTGACCGCTGTCCACACTGGGAAAAGGCCTTCAAAACATGCTCTCTGAATCTCCCATCACGGACCGCACAAAACATGGACGTAACCCCAGTAGGTCAACGCGGACCACACAAAAGTGCAATGCGGTTGTGCTGGAAACAGTGTAATTGCAATAGAAAAACTCAGTGGACCGCACGAAGATGTAATGCGGACCGCGTTGAGTTAGGGTTAGGGACTAAGTTAGAGTTTTATATTTTCTTCCATTTTCGTTCAATTTTTGACTCCTACTTGTCCATACTCAATTACCCAATCCATATGCACATTCATCACACTAGCAAGAAATCTAACCTAAACTAGTAATTCAAATAAAAAAAATAGGAAGAAAAATAGAAGTTACACTACTAGGCATCAAATGAGATGAAAACCAAGAAATTAATTATCCATGAGTGCATGAGATGTTACCAGGTTGATGAAGAATGAGTGCAATTAATCCAATCAAGCAACAAGAACGGGCTCAAAAAATGAAGAATAGTAAAATTAGGGTTCTAGGGTGTCAAAGTGCGAAAGGGGTAAAATGAGACCCTTGGTCTCTATT
Source organism: Nicotiana noctiflora (assembly GCA_032618575.1). Classification (NCBI taxonomy): domain Eukaryota; kingdom Viridiplantae; phylum Streptophyta; class Magnoliopsida; order Solanales; family Solanaceae; genus Nicotiana; species Nicotiana noctiflora. The sequence continues at coordinate 75,172 of JASVEL010004204.1, forward strand.
TATAGACACCCAATGGGGCCGGTACTCACCTACCAGCGCGAGCGCGTAAATGTGACTGTGCACTGCACTAGGTTTTGTCATGTATCCTTGCACTAAGCAGCCTACGCGGCCTGCACAAAAATGCACTGTGGTTGCATTGAAAACATCAGAGAGCACCATACTTCAAGCTTGCCAGTGCAGACCACACAAAAAAATTCACCGCGGCCGCTTCAAACTTCAGAGACTTTGCAAACTTGGCTCATGCTAGCGCAGACCGCATAAAATGCATCGTGGCCGCACTAGCAAACTTCAGAGACTACAATTTCTTTCCTTTTGTTTTGCACTGCTTCAACACAATCCCTTCAACATCTCACAAAAAATTACCTCAAAAATTCTAATTGACAAAGAAAATCAAAGAGAAAGAAAAAGACATGGGTTGCCTCCCAAGAAGTGTCTGATTTAACGTCGCGGCACGACGCATGTTACCATAACATCATTTCAAACGAATGAGTGCCACCACGTGGCTGTCATCAAGATGCCCCAAATAATGTTTGACACGATGCCTATTGACTTCACTGTTCTTGTTCATGAGATCAATAGCACCAAAAGGAGACACATACCACTTCAAATGGCCCACTCCACTTTGACTTGAGCTTTCCCAGAAATAACCTCAACCGGAAGTTGAAAAGAAGAACCATATTCCAACCTTGAACTCCTTACCTCTAGCATATTTGTTATGAAGATACTTCATCTTGTCCTTATACAAGGACGAGACGGAGTAGGCATGAAATCTAAACTCATCAAGCTTATTTAGTTTCTAATCACGGAGATTTGCAGCAACATCCCTTTCCAAGTTCAACTTTCTCAAGGCCCACATAGCTTTGTGCTCCAATTCCACTGGAAGAAGGCAAGCTTTTCCAAATACCAATCGCTAAGGGGACATACTAAATAGGGTCTTATAAGCCGTCTGGTATGCCCATAGAGCGTCATCCAGCTTTTTTGACAAATTGGTTTTATTAGGATTAACCGTCTTGGACAAGATACTAATTATTTCACGGTTGGAGACTTACACTTGACCACAAGCTTGAAGATGATAGGGGTGGTCACTATATGATTTACTCCATACTTAGAAAGTAATGAATAGAAAGCATTGTTGCAAAAGTGGGACCCCCATCACTAATGATAGCACGAGGAGTGCCAAACCTTGTGAAGATACTCTTTTTAAAAAATGTTGCAACACTCTGGATTCATTATTGATCAAAGCCACGACTGTAACCCACTTCGAGACATAATCCGCCGCCACAAGAATGTTAGTGTTCCCACAAGAGCTCATGAACTAACCCATGAAAATGATGCCCCAAACATAAAAAATATCTATCTTAAGAATCGTACTACCAGACATCTCATCTCTTTTAGAAATTTCGCCGTCTTTTTGGCATGCATCACATCTCTTTACCAAATCACTAGAATCCTTAAATAAACTTGGCCAATGGAAATCGCAACTCAAAATCTTTAAAGTCGTACACACCCATCCATGATGTCCACCATAGGGAGAGGAGTGACAAGCCTCCAATATGCTCAATTGTTCACCTTCTGGGACTCATCTTCTTATCACACCATCTGTGCAAATTTTAAACAAGTATGGATCATCCCAATAAAAATCCAAGTTGCCTCGTTTGAGTTACCTCATTTAGTTGGAAGAGAGCTCACACGGGACAATTCCGGTCATAATGTAGTTGGCGATGTCTACGAAACATGGAATGTCACATCTAGACACGAAAAGGAGTTCCTCATCGAGGAATGCATCATTTATTTCAAGACTATTAATTGGCCTCCTTTCTTCCTTCAATATGATTTTATGCACGCAAAAGGAATGGCTTATTTCCCGAATATTGGCCAATGTCTATCTATTCGCCTTTTTGTGATTTTTAAGAACCCCCAGAATAGCATCAACCTGCATGTTAGTTAATCAAGACGAAAGAATAATAGGTAAAGTGGAATTTGAACCCAAGAATTTACCTGGGGTGTGGAGGAAGGGGCTTCAACTCTAAAAACGATGGCTCCTCAATCGATGGCTTTTTGGTGGAGTTTTGCAGTTTTCAAGATCCAAAGATAACTTTCTAGGCTCATATGAATATGAACCCATACCATGCAATGCATTCACACACTCCACTCTACCGGCATCATCATTGACATCCATGTTAAGAAGCACGGCCTCAAGGGGATCTTTAACATTTATCATGGAACTTGTGTCATCCAATATCATAGTTGTGGCAATGTCCAAAAATGAACACACCTCCATGGTATTGAGTTGTCTCATTGATTTGCAAACATGGAGTACAACCTTCTCATCTCTTACACAGAATGCCAACTCACCTACTTCAACATCAACCAATGCCTTCCCATATCTAGGAAAGGTCTTTCAAGAATAATATGTACTTTAAAGTCCACCTCATAGTCCAATATGACAAAGTCGACCGGCAATATGAATTTATCAACACAAACAAGAACATCATCAATTATGCCCAATGGTCGCTTCATCGATCGATCCTTCATTTGATGTCTCATTGAAGTTGGCCTAGGTTGTCCGATTCCCAAAGTCTTTAAAACTGAATAAGGCATCAAGTTAATGCTAGCTCCCAAGTCACAAAGGGCTACTACAAAATCCGCATTACCGATAGTGCATGGGATAGTAAAAGCTCCGGGGTCTTCAAGTTTCAGGGCTATAGAAAGCACTATAGAACTCACTTGATGAGTCATTTTAATTGTTTCACACTCCATTGACCTCTTCTTAGTTACCAAATCCTTCATAAATTTTGGGTACCTCGGCATTTGTTCATGTGCCTCCACGAACGACACATTGACAGTAAGACTCTTCGTCAATTCAATGAACTTCTTGAATTGTTTGTCACCTTTTTGCTTTGATAACCGTAGAGGGTAAGGTGGAGGCAGCCTAGGAAATATTTCCTTGGCCTTGGGGAGCATTGGCTCGGGCATATAATTCACATATTCCCTAGACGAGTTTATTGCGTCTTGCGTTTCTACCCCAGCCTCATCATCAATATCAATCCGCACATCATTGGTCATATTTGGTTCAACCACATCTTCAACACTCAAAGACATATTATCATCATCCAACTCAATGTTGTCATTCGCAACTTGATTTTTATGTGAGGCATGCACATCACAGCTTCTTCCACTTTTTATTGTAACCGCTTCATATGATTGTTACCTCCCTTCAGGTTCAATACCATATCACTTGATAGAGCACCCTTAGGTTGAGTATTTTCCCAAGTTTCACCTCTGAATTCCGAATAGAGGTATTATGAGAAGCCAATTGAGCATCAGAGTCTTGGTTCTTCTTCATCATTTGTTCAAACATCATCTCTATTATCCCCATATCACTACCCGAAGAACTAGACCCTTGAGATTGAATAGGAGGTTGATTGTTCAGTCAATGATACACAGGGGGCCTTTGAAAGCCTTGCCCCTCGTTGCCATGATTTCTGCTATTATTCAACCCTCCTTGATTATTGTTGTTGCTCCAATTATAATTATTCGTGTTCTAATTGCCGTGATTATTACCTTTGTTACCCTAATTGTTGTTTTGATTGTTGTTGTTCCAATTGCCACCACTTTGTTGTTGGTTGTTATTGTTCTAATTATCGCCGCATTGTTGATTGCCCCAATTTCCTTGGGGATGCCATTGTTGATTTCCTCTATTCCCTTGGTAGTTATTAATATATTGACATTCTTCATTTGCTCATCATAGCATTCATTCAAATAACCAGCACCATCATTGTTGTTGTCAAATTGCACAAAATTTCCTAGAGGTTGTTCTTTCCCTCTTTGCCACCTTTTCAGCATAGAAACACCTTCCATTGCATTGACTTTGCGCGGGTTTTGGACTTATTGCAATTGTGCCTTCTCTAATTGATTCATAGTTGTTGTAAGCTCGGCAATAGCTTGGCCATGATCATGCAATTCCTTGTGCAAATGGATGACCGTGGGGCACATTTGCTCGACTTTTCCATGTCGAAGAGGTGTCGGCCATTTCATCAAGTAAATCACAAGCCTCTTGTTAAGAAAGTTTCAATAAGTTCCCTCCGGCTAATTCGTTCACAATGCACTGATTCGTGGTGTTGATTCCCCGATAAAAAGTTTGTTGTATCATTGCCACAGTCATGGAGTTATTAGGGCACTCCTTCACCATTATTTTATATCTCTCCCATATCTTGGGCAAAGGTTCTGTTGGTTCTTTCTTAAATCTTAGAATTTCATCTGAAGAGACGCTATATGACTTGGAGAAAAGAACTTGGCAATAAATATTTCCGCCAATTTATCCCATGTGGTGATAGAATGATTGGGGAGCCTTTCTAATCAGTCCAACGCTTTACCGTGAAGAGAGAACAAGAAAAGCCTCAATCTCAACGCATCCTCAGATACATTTGTTTTCTTGCTACCCCAATATGTATCAATGAACAACTTTAAGGTCTTGTAGTCAGTTTGATCGGAGGCACCCGTGAAATACCATTTTTGCTCGAGCAAGGTCAACATAACATTTTTTATTTGAAATCCCCCCCCCCCCGGATTCGGGGAGGAACAATAGCACTGGCATACCCTTGATTAGGAAGAACCTTTAGGACCACTCTTGGGGGAGAAGGGTCTAGAATATTGTCATTCGGATTAGCGTTTGCATCGGCATTTCGACCTGTCCTTTGAGCTTGAGGTAATATCTCTTCTTGTTCAAGATCCTCAACTTTCTCCCTCGTGACTACGTTGCTAGAAGGGTCATTTGCATTTAAAGCCATATGTACCTAAGTGATTGACACCAAAAATATTACTAAAAATAAGGAAAGAGAAACTAAACACAAAACTAGCTAAACAGATAGTCAACACCGTAAGCTCCTTGGCAACGGCGCCAAAAAGTGATCGATGTCGACTCAACGCTACACGAATATAGGAAGAGCGGGTCATAATAACTTTTACCCGAATAGTGGTTCAGGATCGAATTTCCATAGGGAGCTTGTAGTGGAGTTGTATTGTATGTCTAATTTAGAGATGTGTTTGTGCTTCTAATTGCAGTTCAAACATTTTTGGATTTTTATATTTATTACTACTATTATGAACTAAGGATTAAAACTAAATTATGCTAAGGGAATGTTGCTTAGCAGTAATTAATTGGAGAAAGGCATTATGGTCATGGCATTACCTAGGTGGCTAATTAACGGGTAGATGCTACTAAGGATAGACTGACATGTTTGAGGCTTATGCTATAACTGTTGCACAATTTTACCCGCTCTTATACCTCTCGGTTTGAGAGCGATTTTTTCCAATTGACTCTCTCGAAACCAATTGGGTAGGCCAATTAGACCAAGCAACTAGGGTTCAAGTAGGGTGATTACTCTCTTGAGATTTAACCCGTTAATTGGGACTACCATTTCTCATGGGTCCATCCCAATTCCTTGTTGAGTCAATTTTGGTGTCATGGTCTATCTTTCTCAAATAGAGTTAAACCCGCAAAGCTAGAATTATTGTTTGCAACCGCCAATCCTTAATTAAAATATAAAATCAACCCAAATAATAAATACCCAATATCAATCAATCATTAGAATGCAATACCCATCAATTACCCACACTAGGATTGAGACACAACACTAGCTAATGAGTTTAGCTATACATAATTAAAGAAGAAACAAAAGAGATAACAAACTAAACATATTAATTTATTAATAGGTATAATCTTCAATATAAAAGAGTAAAAGTGCCAAAAAAATGGCTAGAATATTTGGTCTCACGAGCTTAGCTGCGTTTCAGAGCATAAAACTTAACCTAAAAATGGTAAAATATAATATTTGTACTAACTGGAAAAACTGGACAAAAATGCCCTAATGGGGTCAACGCGGACCGCGCAAAAAGGACTGCGGTCGCACTGCCAGTTGGACTCATAATTCTAGCTCTCTGAAGTTGAGGACCGCGGACCGCGAGATTGTGCACCACTGCCGATATGGAAATTGGTGCGGCCATACATAAAGTAGCGAGGAGTGCACTGCTTGAATTGGCTAAGTGCACGGGTCTTTGAATTTGAGTAACGCAGACCGCACAAAAAGGTAGCACGACCGCATGGCTTTAATCCCCAAATATCATGTCCTACGGATCTCATGTCCGTGGACTGGATAAAAAGGTAGCCCGGCCGCATTGCATCCATCTTGATAATTCAAGTCTCTGAATCTCCTAGTGTAGCCGCATTCACTTTTGCACGGTCTACACTAGGCCCTCTTTTCCCCATTTCACTTAGTCTTTGTCACTTGAGCATGTTTCACTCCGTTTTGAGCCGATCTTGACATTTGTCACTTTTTTTGATCAAACCTGCAATCAAGCACAACTTTTAAGCATTTTGAGAAATTTTGTAGCAACTTGTATCCAAAGCAATAGCAAGTCGGGGTATAAACATGGTAAAATCCTAACTTATCACAAGTGTATGAGGTTGCTTATCTACTTCTGTGACAGTAACTATGATAGTTCGTCAAAACATGAAGCTTAGGTACTATAAACTCATCAAATTCCCCCTTTTTAATGGTGACAAACTTAAAAATTTACAATCATATTTAGAGCAACAATAACCAGATAAAGTAATAGGAAGTACACAAGTTCCCCCTCACTTTGTTCTTCCCCCTTAATCAATCATTTGCTTCTTCTTAACTCCTTCAATTTTTTTTACTTTTCCCCCTTTTGGCATCATTAAAAATACAAACACAAACATTTAACATCAAGAAGTCTAGCCTAGTTAACTCATGTCGCTTGTGTTCACACAAATATGATAGAAGAGAGAAGTAGAAACACATAAGCATTTACAGGAAAAGAAGGAGAGTTTTCATTAAAAACGAAAAACATAAGAATTTGTCTTTGGACGAGAGCAATACTAGTGATTTCCATCCACAAACCAAAAAGAAAAAACAAACATAACTACCACAACATCATTAAAGAAAATAAACTGGACACTGGTCACTAAGAGATATGCCTAGGGGACACTAGAGAAAGAGGGCTTGGAAGAGGCAGCAAGTGTGTTGAGAACAAGATCTGTCCGAGCATTAGCAGATACTTGCTCAGCGAGCAATTTCTCCTTCAAATTCTCAACTTGTTGCTTGAGATCAGCATTCTCCTTATTCAGACAAGCAACCTCTGCATTTGAAGAACGGGAGGACCTTGATGCTTCTTAGGCCTGATTGAGCTGAGTCTCCAATATGGCATTTCTTGCTTTCAACTTTCTGATCTCTTTAGTTGCAATCTTTTGAGAATTTATAAGTTGGGAGATTGTTGAAGTGCTTCCTACCCCTCCAATTTTACGGATACACTCACATTCCTCTAGAGTACTTTTAGATATAGTTTGCTTCTTGGTCCCTATCTTAGGCAGTCCCAAAGACACTTTAAAGAATTTGAAGGCACGCATGAGGAGAAATCCATAGAGGAGGCCATGATTTCCATCTTTGGATGCTACCACTTTTTGCATATGCTCAATTATTATTACAGGCAGATTAGTAGTTTGGAACCCATCCAGTGCTTTCATCAGATACAAATTAGCTTTGGATATGATGGACCTCCTCATAGTGCGAGGAAGCATGACCTTATTCACTAACTCAAAAAGCAACTGATAGACAGGAAGAAAGCTTTCTTATGCACACGTCCCCCCCCCCCCCCCGCTGTAATGCTCTCTCCTTGACTATAGCATGCCTAAAGTTTGAGCCACAGACAGTTTTAACATAAGGCAGACCTTCAGCAGGAACTTTAAGTATGTCTTCTACACAGTAAAGTCCATTACAATGTCTACGGCATTTACTTGTGCACAGATGCAATCAGATTCAACGGTAATAGGTCTGCATAGAAACTTTGAACCTCTTACTCATATACCTTTGGAACATCCACCTTGAAGAGGTGTCCCCGCTATTGAAACTCAACCATATTAAGAAATTGGTGCATTCCATCCATCTTAGAGATCACATGATCAAAAGTACGACCCCACGGTACTTTCTGATATCTCAACCTTTCTTTAGCAGATTTACTTCCCCTTCTTTCCTTTTTCACAGAAGCGGCTTTTTCCACATCCTCCTACTTTCTTTTCACAGGATTTCCACTGGACTTAACTTTCCCACTAGACTTTACTTTCACATTCTTATCAAACACAGACTCTTCTACCATAACTTCACTCAACTTGCCACTATCGTTTATTGACTTTTCACTAGGTGTTCCAACAACCTCTTTTGAAGTACTCTCAGTAAAGTGCTTTATTTTCTAAGACTTCCTGATCAAGGAACTTGGTTCCTCTATGGCTTCCTCATCAACTTCCACAACTGGGATATTGTTTTTATAAACAATTTCACCATTCTTCACCAGCCTATTATTCTTCTTCATGTTAGTTCTCTTACTCTTTTTAGGACAGACAAAGCCTCCTTCTTCTGCAACCTTATGGTAGGTCGCTTAGGAGGTGACTCAGGAGTAGCTACTGGCCTCCTTACGACAATGAACACACTCAAAGCAACATCATCCTTATCACCTTCATCACTAGACCTCATAACAGGAGCCACTACTTCCAAGGGCTCAATATCAAAGTGAGAAGAAAAAACAAGGTCTAAACTAACATGGGAAGATGATTCCTAACTTGTTTCCTCAATAGAGGGATGAGGTCCATCATGAGGAGTCCAGTAGTCCCTTTTGGTGTAGGTTGCTGAAAAAGCACCATTTATCTTTCTCCCACCAAGGACTGGGTCATTTCCCCCTCAGACTCAGTCATAGCAGAATTTTCTTTTATAATAATTCCCTCAACAGCAATAGCTAACATATTTTCTATGGAATCCCTCTCTTGAGGTTCAATAGGAGCAACAACAGAATAGATAGGAGTACATGTAGACTGACCAAAGTTTTCCATAGACCCCATAACACTTTCAGGACTGATCGATGAAGTTGTTTCTACCGATAGATACTTACTATTTTCCTCTAGAACTGGAATGTCATCTTTACTCTGTTCTTTGAGTGTCCCGGGAAATAAGGGTGAAAATCATTTATTTTTAGGGTTGTGTGAGTCTTAACACTTAGAAGAGGAGCAGAGTCAAAGGGATTAGAGAGGGGAATAAAGGGTATTTAAACAGTGGTAGAAGAAGGGATGACTGGTGTTGTTTTTACAGGAGAAGACTCATGGTTTTTCTCTTCAGTGGTAGGAGGGAGTGTTTGATCTTCAGCCATAGCAGAGGGTTTTTCTTGAATGTTATGGAGATACTGGAAAGAATAGAGATGGTCTCTTAATTTTTTGGGAGTGAGGGGGTAATAATGAGGTGAATGTCAGTTATGAAGAAAAAAGAAACAGGTTCTGAAATGGCGGTAGATGTGTGGGAAGATGCAATATTTCTGATGGAAGTGAAAGCATTTGAACAAATAGACATGACATAAAAAATCTGAAAAGTTGAGGATGTGGATTATTTTTGTTTTCTTTTGAGATATGTATGAGAAATGCAAAAGACTACTAACATATGGCACAAGAATCGGGTTCTTAACCAGTCTTTTAAAAATTTCTCAACCTTCTTTTATTGCTTATTCATTTCCTCAGCGGCTTCTATAATCCTCATACACATCTACTTGTAATGGTATAGAATTAAGATAGACTTGGTCGGAAAATACTTTAGCTAACTTTACCTGTATTTTATTTTCATAGCCATATGGTAGAAATTAATTTCTTAATTATTTATTAGCCCTAGTTCTAGCATGTTTCTCTCAAAATGTTTTCTGCTTAGGGCTTTGGTGAAGATATCTGCACTTTGGTCTTCCGTGCTACAAAATCTCATACAGATGAACCCCTTTTCCATATTGTCTCTAAGAAAATGATGTCTCACATCATGTACTTGGTTCTTTTGTGTTGCACTAAATTTTTGGCCATGTTGAGTGCACTTGTGCTATCACATAGAATAGGCACATAGTCAAAGTACACTCCAGAGTCTTCCAACTACTGTTTGATCCAAAGAAATTTAGCACAGTAGGAGGCTGAAACAACATATTATGATTCAAGTATTGAAAGAGCTACTGAATTTTTCTTTCTTGTGACCCATAAGATAAGACATAATGCTAAGAAGTTAGCCATCCCAGATGTTCTTTTCCTATCCACAAGATAACATGCATAATCATCATTAATATACCCAATAAGATTAAAATTTCCACTTGAAGGGTAGTACTTTGCAGGTGATATTCCCTTAAGATATATCAGGATTCTTTTGGTATCCTTCATATGAGATTCCTCGGGGTTTGACTGAAACCTTGCACATAATCTCACACTAAAAACAATATATGGACGGCTTGCAGTAATACGGAGGTGAGATCCAATAATGCCTCTATACATTGTTTGATTCACAAAAGAACCAGATTCGCCTATGTCTAGTCGAATAGCAGTGGAAATGGGAGTGTCAATCACTTTTGATGCTTCTATGTCAAACCCTCTTCAGAAACACTTTGATATACTTCTGCTCACTAATAAATATTCCGTTTGCACACTACTTCACTTGAATACCCAAGAAGAAATTCAACTCACTCATCTTACTCATCTCAAACTCACTTCCCATTAGTTTTGCAAATTCCTCACACTGTGAATCAGTTGTTACGCCAAAAATGATATCATCAACATATACCTGAACAATGACAGGTTCCTCCTTCGTTTCTTTAGAAACAAAGTGTTGCCAATTTTTCCTCTTGTAAAACTATTTTCTAAGAGAAACTTTGACAACCTCTCATACCAAGCTCTAGGATCATACTTCAACCCATACAATGCCTTGTCCAATTTGAACACATATGATATTTATGACATTCAAAACATGGAAGTTATTTTACGTAGACTTCTTCCTTGAGGAAACCATTTAGAAATGCACTTTTGGCATCCATTTGGAACAAAGTGAATTCCATATGTGATGCAAAGGCGATAAGGATTCTAATAGCTTTCGTACGAGCAACAGGAGAAAAAGTCTCATCATAATCACTTTTTCCTCTTGATTGTAGCCTTGGACCACTAGCCTTGCCTTGTTCCTTCTAATGTTTCCATGTTCATCAAGCTTATTCCTGAATACCCACCTGGTCTCTATGATGGTCCGACCTGAGGGTCTAGGTACCAGGTGCCATACTTTTTCCTTTTCAATTGATGCAGCTCATCTTGAATAGCTGTGATCCAGTCTACATTTTTAAGGCTTTCTTAATGTTTTTGGGCTCTATTTAGGAGAGAAATACTGAGAATGTAAGTGAATTTTTAGATTTTGATATGGCTTGGACTCTTGAATCTAGATGAGTATTATGTTGTCGAGAGGATGGGAGATTTTGTGTTTCCTGTTGGAAACTTGAGTTTCATTTATAGAGGAGCCGAGTAAGTCTAATTGGTTCCCTTGTATCCTTCTTTCTGCTACTTGTGGAGTACTTTGACAGTATCAACCACTTCTTTCTTCAGCTTCAGTGGTTGTAACTAAAGTGCATGGTTCTTCTTCGGCTAATGAGGAAGTGATTGCATTGTCTTCACCTGTATCCTTCACATGACTCATCATATATGCATTTCCATTTGCCTTATCAATGACTTCTCTTGGAACCAGCAAAGGCTCTTCATCTTGATAATCCTTCTTTCTGTTCTCGTAAGAGAGATAGGACTCATCAAAGGTTACGTGTATACTCTCTTCAACACACTGAGTTCGTATGTTGTATACCTTGTAGGCTTTACTTTGAGAAGAGTACCCCAAAAAAATTTCTTCATCACTCTTGGCATCGAATTTTGCAAGATGATCCTTTCTATTGTTGATAACATAACATTTGCATTCAAATGTTCTTAAGTGAGTCAGCATAGGCTTCCTTCCATCAGCAACTCATAGGGAGTTTTGTTCAAGAGATCACTGCTCATGCACCTATTCACCAAGTAGTAGGAAATGTTGATAGCTTCAACCCATAAGTTCTTAGCAATCCTACTGTTGATCAACATTGTTCTTGGGGCTGATAAATTATGGGTGATGTCATTCTCATTGCAGAATTCATCAAACTTATCATTGTCAAATTTTGTTCCATGATCTGATCTAATGCTTGCTACTTTTGATTCCATCTTCACTTTAATTTTCTTCACAAAGGCTACAAAACTTCAAAGGTCTCATCTTTTATTCTAAGGAATAATGTCCAAATGAATATGGAATAATCATCCACTAACACAAAATTATATTTTTTCCTCCCCTGCTTTACACTCTCATAGGACCACATAGATCCATGTGAAAAAGATCAAGTGTCTTTGGGGTGTTGGCATCCATCTTTGGCTTGAATGAGGATTTCACATGCTTTTCTCTAGCGCAAGCATCACAAACTTTATGCTCTTTGAACTTTAACTTGGGCAGACCACAAACCATGTCCTTCTAAACAAGTTTATCCATTAGAGAGTAGCATATGCCCCAGCCTTGTATCCCACAGTTCAGCATCATCATCAACTGCTTTCAAGCAACTCAGATCACCATTTTGTAGGGACTAAAAATCGGCAACATAGATATTCTTGTATCGTTTTGCCACAAGTACTTCACCAGTTACTAGATTTGTAATTGTGAATATTTGACAAGAACTCCACAGTGTTTCCTTTATCACTTATCTAAGAAATACTCAAGAGATTGTATTTAAGACTATTGACATATTACACATTCTCAATTGAGTGAGTGAATAATTTTCCAATTTTTTTAATACCAAGAATGAACCCATTTTCCCATTTCCAACGGATACACTCCCTCCTTGCTTGGCTTTTGGTGAATGAAAGTCAATGGTATTTCTAGTCATGTGCTATGAGCATCCACTATCCATGAACCATTATTGACTGCTTCTTTTCATTGTTCCCTACACAAGGAAATCAAGGGTTAGATTTAGGAACCCAATAATGTTTGGGTCCCTTGTAATAACCTAGGGATGAATAAGTTCTCTTCTAGTCCATGAAGGCAACATACGCTTTTTATGGGTGGCACCTGGTCCTCTTTCAGCAAAAATATTGTTTTTCTTAAGAGACTAAACCCTGGCTTGGCAATTTTCCTTGAAATGCCCATTGTTCCCATAGTGGGTACAGATAGGGGTGGCAATATGAGCCCAAACCCATCTAACCCGCTCAACTATTCCAGATATTAATGGGTTGGCTTACAATCATTTTAGCTCATGGGTCAATTTGGTTTGAGCCCAAGTTAACCCATTATTTTTTATAGCCCATTCTGACCCATTTAACAACCCAAATACAACCCATGAAACTCACCCAAAATAAAGTATCTTAACCTAACTTATCCAGAAGTTTACTTAGTTGCTCCAATTTTTTTATTTTTTGTATTTTTAATTTTTTGTTCTTTTATTTTTCTACGCCACCCACTCACCCACCCCACCCCCTATATCCCCACTCCGCGCAAAACCCCTATAAAAGATTCACGTTTTTGTTGTACTTTTAAATTTCAATTATTCTATTTTTCTACATCACCCACCCTACCCCTACCCTCCCACGCCCCCAATACCCCTAACCCCAACCTACCCCCGACGCCAACCCCTTAAAAAATTGTACTTTTTATTTTTATTTTTAGATTTTTATTTTTTATTTTTTAGTTTTTCTACCATCCCACTCCACTCCACCATACTCCCACCTACCCCCCCCGCGCAAACCCCCTAAAAAAATTTACTTTTTATTTTTAAATTTGTATTTTTTATTTTTCAGTTTTTCTGTCACCCCACCACCCCACCCACCCGACCAATACCCCCTACACCTTACCCCCGGTGCCAACCCCATAAAAAATTTACTTTTTATTTTTATCTTTAAATTTTTGTTTTTTATTTTTCAGTTTTTCTGCCACCCCACCATACCCCCTACCCCTACCCCTACCCCTCCCCAGCCACGCAAAATCCATAAAAAAATCATTTTTTGTTGTATTTTTATTTTTCTATTATTTATTTTTCTACACCTCCTACCCCTACCCCTCCAACGCCCCCTCCCCTCACCTCCCACCCGGGCGCTAACCCCCTAAAATACTTTTTATGCAAAATAAGCATGATTCTAAAATATGGGTCATGTTGGGTTGGTTGGGTTATGACCCATTATTTAGCCTATCTTGACACAGCCCATCTTAACCCAAATTCATTTTGGGTTGGATTGGGCAATGACCCATTTATTGACTAACCCATCTTGACCCGCCCAAATTTAGCCCAACCCGTCCATTTGCCACCCCTAGGTATAGAACCAATTGTCAGGCACAATGACATACTTGCTATAGAGGTTATAAGGAGTTCTCTCCCTTTGAAACCCTATTCCCGCTTCTTTCCACCATTATTAACATACATGGCAGTAATAGCATCCGAAGACCAGGTCCACTTAAGAGACTTCTGAATATCACTTTTTACTCTATCTAATTCTATTTGAAGTATCTATCTTTCTAAAGTTCAGCACACAAACTAGCTTTACAGCTTAAGTCATTTTCAAGTTTAATATGTGCCTCGCTAGACACCTCTTTACCTTTTTCAGAATTCCGAGGCCTACATTCAGCTTTGATTTTCTTTATTATTTCCTTTAAGTCTACAATCATCACTAAGAGATCATCTCATTCCTGCTCAATAACAACTGCTTTCTCCACTAAGGCATATTTTTCTTTACTGAAATTCTCAATGGTTTCTTTTAGATCAACTATTAATACAATTAATTTATCTCTTTTGTGTACTACACTAGTGACTATCTCAGTTTGAACCTCCTTTTCATTTTCAATATTATCTATATTTTCATTCAAATCAACCACACAAACCATCAAGTTATCTCTAGTTTGCTCAGTATCTCTTAACGTCATAGTTAGGGCATCCTTCTCATTTACAAGACTATGGTAAGCATCAATTAACACATTAGATAATGATATGAGTTGTTTAGTAGAGTAGGACTTCAAATTTCTCTGAATATCCCAAAAATTTACCATATCATTGTCATAATCTGATTGAGTCATCAAAGTAATATTGAGTCATACTCATTTGCTTCACGACCACAGCCACTATTGATTCGTAACCTACATCATATTCTTCTTCAGACTCACTGAAAGAATCCCCAAATTCGAGGGGGCATGACCGGTGCCCGACCGGGAAGACCCAGCCAAGCGGACCTGGGTGCCTTTCCTACCCCATGCGTTACCCCATGTTTTTCCTTACTCAATATTTACAAGAATTAGCCATATAATTAACTTATGACATCTTTTGTAAAATAAACATAAAAACATAACAGTTAGTGAAGTTATTCATTATTGCCCAACGAAGAAACAAGGATATACATAAGCTTCTACCCATATCCACTGTCTATGGAGCCTCTAAAAGTACGACAAGATAATACAGTATTTTTCGTAAACAAGGCTCTTGCTATACCTAACATAACAACAAAATACAACTACGGAAACAAGCGTCTTGAGCCTCGTAGGGCCTCGGGAGGAATGGCGCTCATCAAAATAGCTGATGAAAAACGAAGAGGGAGCTACGATCGGTGGGCTGGAGTACCTCATGCAGATCCACCTACAATCATAACACGAATGTAGCGCCCCCGAAAAAAAAGGATGTCAGTACACTTGATTGTACTGGTATGTATAACAAACCTTACCCTGAGTAACCTCAGGCCACACATAAGTAATAAATAATTGAGAGAAACAACAATTAAGTACAATCAAGGAAAACGATCAAAAGCAAACAAGTTAACAAACTCTCATGTCCCCTTCATCACTTCCACAATTTCAATTTCATGATGTTTTCATATTTCATTTCAATAGTGATATCGATCACTTTTCACCCTTATTACCTCGGCCACCCTTATTATCTTGGTCACCCTTATCACCACAACCCACACCTTATTACTTCGTATTGTGGTGAACAACCCGATTCTACCGAGCAATCACAGTCCACAAACAACACCACAACAATAACAATTTACAAAAAATATAACAACAGGTTCTAAGAGCAACAATAACAAATTCCAATAACAACAACAACACAACTTGCCAAAGGGTTTATATGACTATCCATGTCATTTCCATCTTACCAATATCCCATTGTACCATTTAGAACATGACAACAGTCTTACACGACCAACCACAAGAGATGTTACCACAGTTATTTCCATTTCACCAGTTACGATTCTCTTATATCAATTATTCCACAATTCTTACTACACAACACGTAACGCACAATACTTACAAGAATTCACAATTGGTGTACACAAGCAAACACATACTGCTCATGAGAGGTTAACTTCAAAACTAATTCATGAAAATATCGCATACCAAGTATTTGGACACCAAACATGGCGATTTTACAAAGGTTAAAGTTAGCCATACATACCTGAGCCGAATTCCTTTCTAAACTCTACTTCCAATTCACCAAACAATCTCGCACGTCAATATAGTGCATAAAATTAATATACATAACTTAGAATTGCAGCCCACAATTGTTACTCAACTTACTTTGGTTATCTATCCCTCTTTGAACACTTCTTTACCCCCACCCAATTCCTTTACTAGATTTTTGGTTATTAATGGACATGCATGCACCATTCCAATCATTAATTCAGGGACCAATGCATGAGACTCCCCCCCCCCATTGTTTTAAATAGAATTTAATCGGAACATTTAGGGGTTTCACCTGAAGGGAAAGGGGTATGAAGATAAACTTGAATTTACCCGACCCGGATAGCTTTGAAGAACAAGATTTTTGGAGAAGATGAGTTTTCTCTCTCAAGACCCTATTTTCCTCTCTCTTAATTTGATCAGAATGTCGTTAAAATAAGGGGGTTGGGGTGTTTTATTAAAAAGGGAGGGGGTTGGGATGTTTTATTAAAAAGGGTCGGGTTTTAAATTGGGAGAATAGAAGCCCGGCAAGATTTTTGGTCACGTTCTGTGATCACAGAACGGAAATGCGGCCCGCAGATTGGACTGTAGAATTGCCCAAAAACTCTGAAGAGTCTGTTCTGGTCTGCGACAGGAATGCAGTCCGCATTCTTGTTATGCAGTCGCATTTTGCATCGCAGAATTGACCTCCACAAATCCTTGAGGATTTTATGCGATGATTATTCGGTTGCATAATGGATTGCATCTTCAACATCAATTATGACCAATCTACTATTTTACTATGTGGTAGGAATGTGACCCGCATAGCTGATTTGCGACCGCATTCTGGACAGCATAAATGACAATTTCTGGAAACTTGATACTTTCAATTTTTAAAAGCTTAGTTTACTACCAAGGGTCCGAATCGCGATGACACCACAAGTTACTAGGTTTTGAGTTCAAGAGTTTTACGGGGTCTCACAAATCTCCTCGTGGTGAAAGATCTTGCTTCACAACATTGTCAGCAACGTTCTTTCTTTTGAAGCGTTTTAGGAACTGGGTTCCTCTTGGATGGTTTATCAGAGTTGTGTTTGAAGTGATCTTACTTCAGGGGAGGGCAATCTTTGATGGCATGCCCTGCCTTTCCACACTTGTGACATAGGTCATAATTCTTTGGCCTGCTAGTGCTGTCCCTCTTTGGTATTCCTTCATTCATTCGAACCATTTTCTGAAACCTCCTGTTTAAGAAATCCATGTCACTATACTCGCCACTTGAGTCACTGATTTTTATTTTGAGTATCAGGTTCTTTTCCTTATGTGGTTCTCCTCTTTCACTATCCATCTTCTTCTTCTTCTTCTTCTTCTTCTTCTTCTTCTTCTTCTTCTTCTTCTTCTTCTTCTTCTTCTTCTTCTTCTTCTTCTTCTTCTTTTTTATTTCATAGGTTTCAGATTCCCAATCAACTCATCTATAGTTATCTCCTGCAAATCCTTTGCTTCAGTATTGGCATTCACTTTACTCTCCGAGGAACTGGGCAAGACACATCACTTGTTCCTAGGAATGATTTCACCAAGCGAGTGTAACTCATTTATGATGGAAGTGAATTGAGTGTGCATGTCTTGAATGAACTGATCGTCCTTTATTCAGAAGAACTCATACTCAGTGGTGAGCATGTCAATCTTAGATTGCTTTACTTGAGTAGTTACTTCGTATGCTATTTGTAAAGCTTTCCATATCCCTTTGGCAGATTGGCAAGCTAAAATCATGTTGTACTCATCATGACATATACCACACAACAAAAGAAATTTTGGCACGAAATGTTTTCTATACAGCCTTCATGTCAGCATTGTTGTATTCTTTCCTCGTCGTAGGCACTGTCACAGCAGGATCTCCGACCTTTTTTGTAGGGACATAAGGACAATCACATATAACATCCTACATCTCTAAATCTTCAGTCATGATAAAGTCATGCAACGTTGTCTTCCACCACCCAAAATAATGGACATAGAACCTAGGTGGTATGTAGGTAGACTGACCCTCTGTGAAGTTTGGTGGAGCAGCCATGAGGATCTTTTTAGCTGTTAACCTGATAGAAAAAACTTGTTCTGATACCAATTGATAGAATATATGAATCCACCAAAATATGTAGAGGTCAGGACCTATATAGGTTTCTACAGATAAGGCTAATGCAACAGTAAGTAAATGAAATTGGGAACTTTTACGTGAAAAAATCCCTGCTTAAGGGGATAAAAACCCACAACCTACACCGGCAGGATTTGAACTTTACTATGAGCAATCTTTAGATTACAACCTATGCAATCTAGGAATTAAACTCTTAATCCTTCACTAACTTGTAATACACTTACTACAAACCACATTGCAATACACCTATTACAAAGACTTCAACTCATGAGTAACTCTAGTCACGACACAAATACTAAAGGTTTATGATTTATAAAGGGTTCCTAATTAAAGCTTCTAAATAAGAAAAGTAGGAATTACAATAAAGAATAATTACAAATTTACAACTCTACTAAGAACATACAAGAGACTTGTTGTAGGAACTGGCCCGCAATGGTATTTTACTTTGTTCTTGATACGCTTGAGAATTGAATGCTTGATTGTCATATGTTTGGAGTGCTTGAATGAATTCTCAAATATTTAAGAGATGTTTTGTTGTAATGTTTTGTTAATGCAACTTGGATGACATCACTTGAATGATGTATTCACTTGGTTAGTATAAGTTCAATGAGAAGTGACTGTTGCACAGTGTTGTATTGTTTATGTGTACAGCGCAGGCAGTCACTTTCCAGATATAAAGAGTTAATGTCAGGGAATCCCAAGGGGATCAGGTCCCTGTGTTGATTCTTTATCTTCTAAAGTCATAGGAACTCACATTAGCTTGAGTCTGTTGATTGAGTTGTGTACAAAATGTATCAGGTTTCTTATCTAGTTCTTTGACAATAAGTTTGTTAGATCATCAAACATAAAGCTAAGATACTATATACCCATCGCGTTTGTATAAGTAGCAATGTAAAATCATCAGGTGTCGATTTTTCACCAATGTCCTTCTTTTTGTAAAATGGAAGATCATTAGTGTAATCGATTTCAATATATAGGTAAACTTGAAAAAAATGAGAGCAAAAATCCTAACAATCTCATAATTAGGAGTGGAAAACAGACGGGTCGGGTATGGTTCGGATAAAAACGAATAATAAAAAAATGGATCAATTATCCGACCTGACTCATATTTAATATGGATAAAAAATAGGTACCCATATTATCCATGACTTATTGTATATGATCACTTTTGGAAGAATTCGTAGTCTCCCTAGCTTGAGGAATCCCCAGTTTGAGGCTTTACAAATGTAAAAGTTAAATCCATTGGTTACTCAGTGGTTATCTATTTTCTAAATGGATAATATGCTTCTTATCCATATTTGATCCATTTTTAAAAAGTTTATTATCCAACCTATTTTTTAGTGATGGCTAACCATTCTTTTGAACCATTTTGTTACCCCTACTCATAATCAAGGAGAGAAGGCGGCAATAATCCTTATGCAATGCATTGGCTTCCCTATATAGCCAGTGACAAGGCAAGATAGAAGAAGGGCCGACCCAGTTCAATACCCACTTCGTGGGTGTCTGGGGAAGGGAATACTCTAGGCAGCCTTCCCCCTGCTTTGCAGAGAGGTTGATTCGAACCCGCGACCTGACACACCACGGCAAGCAAGCTTACCGCTGAGCCAAGCCGGCCCTGACAAGGCAAGATACTTAGTTGATATTCACATGCATTGGCTTCCCTATTTCATTAGATTTTTATAACATGCATATGTGAATATCAACTAAGTATCATAGGCACATTCCTTTCTAGGTATATATATATATATATATATATATATATATATATATATATATATATATATATATATATATATATATTAGATTTCGAATGGTAGTGATAGAATTTTGATCTCGAAGCCACAATCTACAAGCAAAGTTCTGAAGTCACCTCTGGTTATTATTAGTCATTCTTTTATAAGTGATCACTATCCAATAGAGTTTGATTAATCATATCATTTGTTAACAAGGTAGAGAGCTAAACTAAAAATTATTTTTCTTCGCCATTAATGGAATTACTGTTGCGACCTATGTTTCTCTTCTATTATTGGTCCTTGTTATAGTTATTACTCTTCTTGTATCTTATTTCTCATAGCGTTAGGTATCATATATTCAATGGACAACTCAAATAAAGAGATACTGATGAGCCTTCACAAAAGTGCTCAACTGCGGTACTGTTCTGTGAAAAGTTTGTCCAACAAACACCGACTCGAAATGGATTAAGTCCTTACTTAACTGATTTTGTGCTTAACCCATTTGAAAGAGTCGTAGCTAAGTCTTTTATCTTTATCCTTTTCTCACTATTTTGGAAGAGCAAGTCTACAAGAATTTTAAGTAGGCGTTTGGACATAAAATTCAGAATTTTTGAAAAAATAATTTTTGGAGTTAAATTTAAAAATAATATTTGAAATTTAAAATTATGTTTGGATATGCATTTCACTTGAAAAATTATTGCAGTTTTGTGACTGGGAATAAAAGTTTTTCTGAAAATTTTGAAAACTCATTGTCAATTTTTTTCCAGAAAGCTTGCAAAATCTATGGACAAACACAGCTTTTATATTCTTTTTTTTTTTAAGAAAATGTTTTCACGGACAAACGGGCCTAATTCTATCCGAATAAATTTATCAGGTTCTTTTTATTTTCAAATTTAAACTGCTTCGAGAAAATAAATGCGTCAGACCTATAATCTATTGTCAACGCAATTATATTGGCTAAAACCAATCGAAGGGGTAAGACTTATAAAAGCGTATTCTATGCATTCTAGAAGATGATGTTATCAAAACTGTATAACTGTAAAATAAAATAATAAACTTTTTGAAAAAATAAAAATAGAAAGTTAGTAGAACTAGAACGTCAAAATATATTCTGGAAATAATATTGGAGCTTGAAAATTAATTCTAAAAAATAGTATAGAAATAAATCAAGTCCACTGAATACACAGTGTGTCCTTAAGGAAATTATTCCCCTCAAGTACTCGAGGTTACGGAATGTATCCTTCCAGGATAGAACGATTTAACTCACCAACATACTGATACCAAAAACGAAGATGAATATCGAACCATTCGGAGGCTGTGAAATACACTGGAAATATTGTGCAGAAGAAGAAGAAGATGATAATCAAAAAATTTCGTAAGTAAATATTTTGGGATTTGAAGAAATATTTGTAGCCAATTTGGTACTATTTATGAAAAGGTTTGTAACCTTTCAGAATAGTCATAGCTGTTGGAACATGTTTGACACTGTTTCAGAACAGCCATAGCTGTTGGAAATATTGCGGGAAAAATAAACGGGTTTAAAAAAACTGGGAAAGAAAATGGTCCGGACCTGACTGGATCGCAGGTCATAGGTTATTTCGGATTGAATTTATATTAATTAATTAATTATTTGAAAAGAATTTTATCTAAAAAGATTAATCAATGAATCGAACTTTGACCAAATCAAAATCCAACAAAATCCAAAGTCGAAGTCGATATATACAAAGATTTTCTTCCCTTCTACCGACAAGGGACAATGTGCATTAGTAAAGTAAACTCATTCAAAATTTCACTTCCCTCCATTTCTTTTCCTATCATTTTTCATTTACACCTCTTTTTTAGTAATAACAAAATCCAACAATTCCCCACATGAATGGGGAATGGCTATAAACTTAAATGAATGCACGGATGTGTGCGTGTTTCACATGTAAGAATTAACGCATCTGGATAAGTAGGTTTCCCTTTGAACTTTTCGTACTAAACTTATATCAAATATACTCCGACAATCGGTAGATTTGATATTTTTAAACTGTCGAGCTTTGTTGTATATCTAGACAACATAAGTCCACAATCATTCCTTAACCATTTATGGTTCTTACAGATGTGTTCGTCTCAGCTATGAACACCGCCTGGTTTCATGAGTGCTTAGAGAATGAGCCTTTACTTTCATTCCCCTTGAAACGGCTTACACTTCGTACTCACATAGGTGATTCCTTAACGTGTAATACTAAAGGCACACTATCTAGTCATATTCTGCCAGACTTAGCAAATAATTAAAAAGTTTTAAGCCTTATTGAGTCATCAAAAAGCCTTAATGCTTTACCTCATTTTTTAACATTGTCTTCATCACGAGAATGGTTTAAGTTATTTGACAATGTTGAACCGTCATTCATATCTTTGTTCGATCTCTTTGAACCTAGATCATGGGATCTCAAGTCTGCTAGGTAGAGTTACCATCATGATGACTTGTCTTAGGCCTTAACCCTATTCTCTTTGATGATATTTCAACTACCTCTATAGAGAGGCCTTTTGAAAGTGGATTCGACACGTTATCTCTTGACTTTACATAGTCATTTGTGATAACACCACTAGAGAGCAGTTGTCTAACGGTATTGTGTCTCTATTTTATATGATGAGATTTTCCATTATACATAATGCTCCCTGCCCTACCTATTGCCGCTTGACTATCATAGTGTTTATAAACAGATGACAAAGGTTTGGGCCAAAATAGAATATCTTCCAAGAAATTTCGGAGCCATTCTACTTCTTCACCAGCCTTATCTAAAGATATGAATTCAGATTCCATTGTAGATCTAGTGATGCACTTTTGTTTGAATGATTTTCAAGACACTGCTCCACCCCAATTGTGAAAACATATCCACTCGTGGATTTAACTTCAGATGATCCAGTGATTCAATTTGCACAACTATATCCCTCGATCGCGGATGGATATTTGTTATAATGCAAAGTATAATTTTGGGTATGTTTTAGATACCCCAAAACTCGTTTTATAGCCATCCAATGTATTTGATTGGAATTACTTGTAAATTAACTCAGTTTTCTAATAGCACATGCTATATCTGGTCGCATACAATTCATGATATACATCAAACTTCCCACTATTCTTGTGAGTCACTTTTACTTTCATTCTTTTGAAGTTCATAACTCATGTCAATTAGAGTCTTGGCAATTTTGAAATCCAAATACTTGAACTTGTCAAGTACCTTTTAAATGTAGTGAGACTGGACCTTGTGGAGTTTTGTGAATTCTGATTCCTAAGATCACATCAGCAACTCATAAGTCTTTCATCTCAAATTTGCTAGCCGAAATGCGCTTTGTAGAATTTCTATCTACCATACTTTTGCTCGTTATCAACATGTCGTAAGCATATAAACAAAAATGACTTCATGACCTGAAGTGTTTTAATGTAAACACACGTGTCACACTCGTTGATTTTAAATCTGCTTGCCAACATTGTTTAATCAAATTATGCATACCATTGTTTGGGTGCTTGTTTAAGTGCATAAAGCAACTTAACAAGTTTGCACTCTTATTATTCTTTACCATGAACCACAAAACTCTCAGGTTGTTCCATGTAAATCTCTTCCTCCAATTCTCCATTTAAGAAAGTTGTTTTAACAGCAATGGATTTCAAGACCATACACTGCCGCTACTGCCACTAACATCCTAATAAATGTTATCCTTGTTACTGGCAAGTAAGTGTCAGAATAATCAAGGCCTTCATTTTGTCTATAACCTTTGACAATAAGTCTTGCCTTATATTTTTCAATAGTGCCATCAACTTTAATTTTTTGTTTAAAGATCTGTTTCGAATCTAACGGATTATTTACCCAAGGAAGATCAACAAATTTCCATGTATGGTTATCCAAAATTGATTGAATCTCAATATTGATTGCCTCTTTCCAAAACACTGATTCAGAAGATGACATAACTACTTTAAAATTTTGAGACTCATTTTCAAGCAAGAATGTCACAAAATCTGGTCCAAAGGAAGTAGACGTTCTTTGATGTTTACTACGCCTTGGTTCTTCTATACTTCTAGTATTTTCCTTTGGTTCTTCCTGAGGTTATTTAGGTCTTTTACTTAACAACTCGGATTCTGTTTTATACGAATATATGCTTTCAAAGAATTCAACATTATCTGATTCCGTTACTGTATTAACATGAATCTCGGGATTATTAGATATATGAAACAAAAAATTACTATTTGTAGCATATCCAATAAAAATGCAATCTATTGTGTTTTGGTCTGATTTTAACCCTTTTAGGTAAAGGAACTTGTATCTTTGCTAGACACCCCCACATTTTAAAATATTTCAATTTGGGTTTTCTTCCTTTTCAGTTTTTATATGGAATAGATTTTGTTTTGCTATGGGGTACTGATCGCAAGCAACTACCCGCTACTAAAGAGTATGAGAAGAGGATCGCAAGAGCTTTTACCCGATATGAGAGTCGGGATCGAATCCTCAAGGAGCTAGAAGGGAATTCGGGTATCTACTTAGGATAGAGTTGCGTGTGTGCTCTTAGATGATCTTCTTTTCATTTAGGGTTTTTCAATTTTCAACTACTATTTTCAAACTACTAAATTGAATCTAAATTTAGCTATAAGATAATTGCTAAACTTATATCTAATAGAAAGAAAGGCATTATGGTCGTGACACTACCTGGGTGGCTAATTGAGGGTAGATGTTACTAAGGACAGATTGACATATTTGGGGCATATGCTATAACCATTGCACAATTGTACCCACTCTCACACCTCTCCGTAGAGAGAGTCATTTTGCCCAAATGAGTCTCTCGAGACCAATGGGTAGGCCAATTAGATCAAGCAACTAGGGTTCAAGTAGGGTGATTACTCTCTCGATATTTAACATGTTAACTAGGACTATCATTTCTCATGAGTCCATCTCAATTCCCTGTTGGGTCAATTTTGACGTCATAAACTCTCTTTCTCAAGAAGAGTCAAACCCACAAAGCTTGAATCTGTGTTTGCAACCACCAATTCTCAATTACAAACATAAAATTAACCCAAATAGCAAACACCCATAATCAATCTAACCCTAGATTGCAACACCCACCAATTACCCATACTAGGTTTGAGCCACAACCCTAGCTAATGGGTTTAGCTACTCATGCTTGAAAAAGAAAATGAAGAAATATATGAAGAACTGAACATATTAATTAATTTCTAAATGGAACTACAAGAATCTATCGTAAATATAAAGAAGAAGTGCCAAAACTGGCTACAAAACTGTGTCTCACGAGCGTAGCTATCTCTTGATACAAAAACTAACCTAAAAATGGTTAAAATGTTCCATTTATTCTAGGCTGGAAAATATGGATAAAAATACCCCTACGGGGTCAGAGCGGGCTGCACTAAATGGACCGCGGCCGTATTGGCTCTTGGACTTCACATTTTTGCTTCTCTGAAATTGAGGACCACGGACCACATGGAAGTGTGTCGCACCTGTAGAGGGAGTTGGCAGGGTCCGTACATTATTGATCGTGGAGCGCATGGATGGAATCCTAGGAAGTTTTCATCTCTCTGAATCCCTGCTCCGCGGACTGCACCAAAAGGTAGTGCGGCGGAAAAGTCACCACCGCGGATCGCGTAATGAGTATCGCAGTTGCTAGCCTTAAGCCAAACTAGGCATGTCTCTGAACCTCCTAGTGCGGCCGCATTCACTTTTACACGGTCCGCACTAGACCCTCTTTTCCTCAATTCACTTGATCTTTGATACTTGAGCAGGTTTCACTCCTTTTGAACTGATCTTTGACATTTGTCACTTTGTCAATCAAACATGCTATCAAGCACAACAATGTACATTTTGGGACTATTTTGTAGTAATTTATAAGCAAAGCATAGGCAAGTAGAGGCATAAAACATATTAAAATCCCGACTTATGAATTCCCCCAAACTTAATACTTTACTTTTCCTCAAGAAAACAAAATAAGATCCACCCCTTAAAGGACAATCCAAGTAATTCCAACTATCCTAAAGTATCCTCAACAAGAAATTGGGAATAGCAATTGCCCTCAATACAAATGGATCATTAACAACATTTAAACCTTGAAAACTATGGATCAAATATAACACAAGAGCATCAAGAATTGACTCATTACATCAAAGAACTCTCTCAATTACTGTGGTCATTGTGGAACCCAAACTCACACATCCTCAACTCTCCCTAAGCAAACCTCACCTTTTAGAGTATTGAAATACAAACCGAGGTTCATTGAATTTCACTCATCTCTCTGAAAAAGAAGGTCACAAGTCCGGCTCTGGGTACCATATGCTTGACCCTCATGTAAGAATCCACTAAGGCAAGCATCATCCAACTCAAGATCATATAGGGATTTTGTAGAGTCAATGTGAACGCTTTTGGGTAAGGGTGGCATCTGTTTTTGTTCAAGTGGGTTCAATCTTCCCTTAAGCAGTTCTTTTGATTCATTTGGCACAAATCACTTGACTCTTTGAGTCATTTCACCTCCTCTAAGGGGCTAGAGAGACACATTGTCACCCTTTCTTATGCAATTCAAAATATTTCTCCCTTTTCTAATGTTTCCACACCTTTTTCACTTTTGTTTTCCTTGAATCCCTTTTTATTCTTGTTCAGATTGGGCTTTCTTTTTGTCTTTTTCTTTTCTTTCTTTTACATTGCCTTCCTTTTCTTTTGCTTTTCTACATTTTACCCCTTTGTTTCCTTTCTTGTCTCTGCCCCCAAGCTTAGACTTTTCCATTACTCAAGGGAAGACGTGGTTGCCAAGAGAGGTTATATTTGAGAACGAGTAAAGGCTTGTATTATGGTTCGTGAAAGAACAAGGTCTAGTCTCAAAAGGGTTTACTAGGGATCTTATCAGTTGTAGTTTATGGATTTGTTCAAACAATCATTTGGATCAAGGAGAGTCTATAATAACTTCTCAAGTCAAATTTCACTTAAAATTTCGCATCAACAAACATTCGGGGCAAGTTCTAGACCATTTGCTCGGAACTCAGACTCAAGATTCGAATTCTCACCACACACACCCAAGGATCAGTAAAGACCTACCCACAACAACCTTAGACACGATTGAGCATAAAATAGTCCCGAAAGACCACATGATGTTTGTTTGGTCAACACAAGAGTCTCAAGGTTACTACTTTCACCATCCTAAACACAACCACTTGTCTTTGAACATGGGATCAAAGGCAAATGTGTTAGGCCGGACTGAAGCTATGCTTGAGGTACCCTTAACTATAAACTACTAAAAACCAAAAGAAAAATAAAAACGGACTCAAACCCTTAAGAAGTTTATCACGCCATCCATCATCGGGAAGAGCCGCCTGGTTCACACAATACTCCACCCTTGAAAGGAACCGTGTCATTAAGAAAATTGAGAGCTTATTGAAAGTGCCAAAAACAAAACAAAGCTACGAGCCTATCTACGAAGCTAAAAATGGTTTTTTTTACGAAAATAGAAAATAGAATGAATATTTACAATAGGAGATTAGAATATACAATAGGGAATGAATATATACAATTATGTAACTTTATATACAGACCAAAAAGAAGATAAAAAGTACGATAAAAGTAATTGAATATAAAGTAATATATATACCCAAAATAGAAAATCAAAAGAAACATAAACTAAGTCAACTAATATATACAATCATCCTGATAAAAAGTAGGGTGCACCCCCATGAATGAAAGTTGGCATTGTCCCAGTGCTAACTATCAAATAATAAAAAATCACAAGAAAGGATATAAGAGCTCCATAAGCCTAGTCCGTCTGCATGGGATCATGAGTGGTCCCTGAGTCCTCTGTATATATGGGAACCTCATACTAGTTCCCAATCTCTTGCTGCTTAGCTGTTGGGATAGGGGCCTGTTCCTGAACCGGCTGGATGTTAGGTGCATCATGTAGCAAAACTGGAGGAGACCTCCTGTGTGTCTGCCAACTCAATAAATGCATCAGCTATACTAGGGAGCTTACTCTTCTTCCTTGGAAGTCTGGGTACCTGCTCCTACTGTGGCTCTGCTACTGGTGTTGCTGCTTGGGTTGGGTCCCGGAATAGCAAGTCTAGAGGCATCTGGTCTGCCAATAGCTTGTCCACATCTGTCCTGGGCTCTTTCATAGACTCCTTGGAAGCATGTGATCTCCTCATATTCTTGTGCTCCTTGGAAATCTCCTTCAGAGCCATGCCATGTGAATCCACCGCCTTAGACAAGGTAGTCTATGTCTCCAAAATCTTTTCCTAGTTCTCCAGCAGCTTCATTAATGTGTCCTTAATGGACTGAGTAACCTGAGCTGTCTGAGGTGCTAACTAGGCCTCAATGGTTGAAGACAATGTAGACAACTTGGATGTCGCAGCTGACATCCAGTTATTCAAATTGGACAGTGTCTAGCTCAACTGATGGGCAGTGAATGGATAAGCCCGAGAAGATGGAACCCTTGGGCCAGCTGAAGTATGGGGACCAGTAGTAGAGGAAGGTCTTGGAGGCAAGTCATCAACTGTAGTGGAAGCAGGCATAGTGGAAGGCTCGGTAGAAGGCTCTTCCGCAACTGGCTCCTCAGACTGGCCAGTTGGGGCAGAGGCCGGTGGCTTGTAGCTCTTGTCTGTGGGGTTGTCTCGACCCTTCATACTGTACTGTGAGTAAGGAGCCACAGGTTTGGCTTTGACATCATATCTCTTCTTCTCCACCTCCAGGTCCCAGAAATACATAGTGACGGTGTTAGGAAAAGGATAATTCCGGTCATGCTCAAGCCCTACTGTACAAATAACGCAGGAAATAACATTGCCCACGTTGATAAGGTATCTCGCCATCATAGATGCACCAAGAACAGCATGGGGAAGTGAAATATTCTAATCGTGGGTAATGGGGTCAAATCGACTGCACACAAAAGTCAACCACCCCTAGCCTCAAAGTTGAAGGTCTTCCTGAATATTTTGGTCTCTGCTTGCAACCACTCTGGAACAGTACCTAGGACTGCCAAGTAGTGGGCTAACCATGGACGGACTCCCTCACCCATCTCTAACTTAGCTAGATACAGAGACTAATCTTCTTCCGTGAACCCCAAATACTCATTTAGATATTTCCCGTCAAACATCACCTTTTTGTTTATAACCTTGGTCACCTTAGTACCCTTGACGATGTGGGCCACATTACAATAGAACTCCCTCACCATGTACTCATTTGCATCAATACACTTCTCCATGAAACACTCCTAGCCTACTCTAGTTCTAAAATCCATCTGCATATTAGGGTTGTGGGGTAAGAGGTCATTGTCAAAGAAGCTCATCTTTGTATCAAGTGCCTTACCGGCCACCACTCCCTACACTTATGGTAAGCCACTTAGCTCACAAATATATCTTCCCATTCTTTTGCTTTCCTAGTTCAGGAAATTCCCCCAGCCTGAGGCTCACCACCCTCATCTTCACTTGCACTCTCCCCAGATAATAAAGCTGTAGGTGAGGTGGAGTCTTTCCCACTACCGGCTGTTGACTCGTCAAATGAATCAGAAACTACATTTACCGGCCTCTTGATATTGGGTGATGTTGGAGGGGTTCAGTGAGTTAGAAGGGGTTAGTTATGTGAGTTGGGGATGAGTCTAAGGAGATGTCCTTGGATGTCACATACTCGCTCTTCGAGGAATGGGAAGCAGCTTTATCGGTATCTTTTATTAGTTTTTGGGTCTTTTTTAAGTTCTCCGAGCTACTCTCTTGCCTTTGCCCCCTCGGGAGGAACCTCCTCTCCCGGGTTGTTGTGATCCCTTGCCGCCTCTTTGTTTAACCATTGTATGCAAGTAAACACATCTAACATTTTTAATTTAAGAATAGGCATTGAAATAGGCATTGAAATGGAATTACCTAAAGCAGATGAAAAGTTGCAGGATTAGTTGCAAACATGGCACCACGACCCGCATAAACAAAAGTGTGGCCATGTTGGAGGCACCGCAGACCATGCAAAGGCGACCGCGGTCCGCGCTGGGAAAAAGCCCAATATATCATCTCTCTGAATCTCCCTACTACGGTCCACACAAAATGGGGTCGTGACCGCGATGGGCCAGTGCGGACCGCGCAAAAGTGCAATGCAGTCGCGCTGGAACAAGTCAGCTTAAAGTTATATGACCACCGAGGTCTACACAGAAAGGAAACACAAACGGCATCAGGACACCGCAGACCGCGCTAAGGCGACTACGGGCCGTGTGGGTCAATTTCACAGGCACTAAGTTAGGGTTTTAATTTTTTGCAAACTTGTTTAAATTTTCCACCTATTTCGTCCCTACTCAGTTTACTCATTGATTAGGGATATCAAGTACACAAACCCAATTAAATACTACCATACGTTAACAATTAAAAGAATAAGTTACGAGAAGTAAGAAAAAGCTTAAAACTACTGGGCCAGCAAATAAAATGAATATATGAAATTAATCAATCAAAAATGCATGAAATGTTACCAGATTTGTGAAGATTATATGCAACTAATCCAAGCATGCAAGAATTTTGAGCAGTGGGAGTATGAACAGTAGTTTTAGGGCTCTGAGGATTTAAAGTTTGAAAAGTGTAAACTGAGGCCCTTGGGCTCTATTTATAGAAAATGTGCAGGCCCCACACTTACCTATTAACGCGGTTGCAAAAAGTCGACTGCGGACCGTGCTGGATTTGTT
The DNA here is from genome assembly GCA_032618575.1 of Nicotiana noctiflora. Taxonomy (NCBI): domain Eukaryota; kingdom Viridiplantae; phylum Streptophyta; class Magnoliopsida; order Solanales; family Solanaceae; genus Nicotiana; species Nicotiana noctiflora. The sequence goes on from JASVEL010004204.1 coordinate 106,041, forward strand.
CACATGAAGTTTCAGAATACGAGCGTCGCGGACCGCACAAAAGCAATCCGCAATCCTGGAGGTCCATCGCGAACTACACTAAATGCAATGTGGCCGCGATGAGTAACTTCAGAGAGAACTTTATTAGCTCATGTCAGTGCAGTCCGCACAATATGTACTGCAACTACACTGGAAAACTTTAGAGACAGTGCAATTTTTCCAACTTGTCTTGCACTGCATCAACACAATCCCTGCAACATCTCACAACCAATTAGCTCAAAAATCCTAAACTACAAAGAAAATCAAAGAGAAAGAAAAACACATGGGTTGTCTCCCAAGAAGCGCCTGATTTAACGTCACGACACGATGCGGGTTACCAACACATCATTTGAAATGAACCACAACCATCGCATGGCTATCATCAATCTTCCCAAGATAATGCTTGACATAGTGCCCATTCACCCTAAATACTTCACCATTTTTGTTCTTCAAATCTAGAGCACCAAATGGGGTTACACATACAACTTCAAATAGCCCACTCCACTTTGATTTCAGCTTTCCTGGAAACAACCTTAGATTTTACTTAAACAAGAGGACCAAATCACCAACCTTGAACTCTTTTCCACGAGCATATTTGTCATGTAAGTACTTCATCTTATCTTTATACAAGGACGAACTAGAATATATATGGAACCGGAATTCATCAAGTTCATTTAGTTGTCCAACACGAAGATTGGACGCAACATCCCATTCAAGATTAAGCTTCCTCAAGGCCCAAATAGCCTTATTCTCCAATTCCTCGGTAGTTGACATGCTTTCACAAATACAACCGGCAAAGAGATACAAATTGGGGTCTTGTACGCGGTCTGGTAGGCCCATAGAGCATCATCTAACTTTTTGGACCAATCGGTCCGATTTGCATTGACAATTTTGGATAAGATGCTATTGATTTCTATATTTGATACTTCAACTTGGCCATCTGATTGTAGATGGTAAGGTGTAGAGACTTTATGGTTAACATCATACCTGGAGGGCAAGGTATCAAAAGCCCTATTACAAAAGTGCGAACCACCATCACTAATGATTGCCCGGGGTGTACCAAACCTTATGAAGATGTTCTTTTTAAGAATTCCCACCATATTCCTTGCTTTATTGTTGGGCAAGGCCACTGCCTCAACCCATTTTGACACATAATCCACTGCTACAAGAATGTAAGTGTTCCCACACAGGCTAATAAAAGGACCCATAAAATCGATACCCCTAATATCGAAGATATCAACTTCAATAATTTTATTAAGATGCATATTGTGTTTCTTGGAAATCCCTCCCACTTGTTAGCATTGATCACATCTATTTACCCAATCACTAGCATCCTTAAACAAAGTTGGCCAATAGAAACTGCAACTCAAAACCTTCAAACCGTCCTCACCCCTCCATGATGGCCACCATAGGGGGAGGAGTGAAAAGCCTCTATAATGCTCAATTGTTCACCTTCCGGGACACACCTTCTAATCACACCATCCGTGCAAAGTTTAAACAAATACGGATCATCCCAATAAAAGTCCAAGCTATTCCATTTTAGTTTCTTCCTATGGTTGGAAGAGAGCTCACACGGGACAATTCCTGTTACAATGAAACTGGAAATGTCTGGGAACCATGGCATGCCACACATTGACATGGAGAGAAGTTGCTCGTCGGGGAATGTATAATTTATCTCAAGGACGTTACATGGCATCCCTTTCTTCCTCCAACCGGGATAAATGTTCCGCAACTTGGTTCTCACTTCCCGTCCGGTCCACTATTTCTAAGTCAAATTCTTGAAGAAGCAACACCCATCTCATAAATCTTGCCTTAGAATCCTTCTTTGTCATTAGATACCTAAGGGGGCATGGTCCGTGTGCACAATCACCTTGGCCCCCATAAGATATGGCCTAAATTTCTCCATAGCAAATATAATTGCCAATAATTCCTTCTCTGTCAGTGTGTAATTCTGTTGATCTTTATTCATAGACTTACTTGCGCAGTACACGGGATGGAACATTTTGCTAACTCGTTGACCCAACACCACCCCCACCACAACGTCACTTGCGTCACACATTACTTCAAAGGGAAAACTCCAATTTGGTGCGGTAATGATCGGGGTGGTGGTCAACTTGTACTTTAAAAACTCAAAGGCCTCCATGAATTCTTCATTAAAAACAAACTTAGCATCTTTATCTAGAAACTTGTAAAGGGTATTCACGACCTTCGAGAAATCTTTGATAAACCGCCGGTAGAACTCTGCATGGACAAGGAAACTCCTCATACCTTTGAAAGGGAAGGCTCGAAATCATCTCAATTTTAGCCTTGTCAGCCTCAAACCCATGTTTAGAAATCTTGTGACCCAACACTATACCTTCAACAATAAAATGGCATTTTTCGCAATTGAGAACGGGATTAGTTTCTTCATATTGGGCCAAGACCCTATCCATGTTTACCAAGCATTCTTTAAAGGAATCACCAACCACACTAAAGTCATCCAAAAAGACCTCCAATATGTCTGCCACCATATGTCAATGCCCCCATTTTCTAAAGGCGAAATCGAGTTTACGACATTTGGGCGGACAACTCTATTCGTTTTAGGAATTTTGGTTTGAGATTTAGAAGAGTTGCCACCTAATGATTACGTGCATTAGGAAACTAACAAAATTCAAAGAAAAGAAGAACCAGAGAAGGGGTAAAGGCTTGAAATTATCTTAGGGAGAAGGTGTTAGACACCCCCCAAGATCCACTAGTTTGGTTCCCGGGCATGCTACAATTGTGACTTCTCATAATCAAGTAAGCAATTAAGGGCTCAAATAGGAAGGATTCGCTTACAAAATTTCAAATAAGTTAAAACTTGAGGAAAGATAAAGAGGGCAGCAATTTTATGAAAGATTCAGACAATTTAAAAGAGATAGACGAAATCAAGTAAAAGGGAGGGGTCCTAGGTTTATTATTAATATGGATCACCCCACACAACACCCGGTAATCATTTATACACATGGTGTTATCACGTGGTCATCATATCCATATCTACCCTTCCCACCACGTTAAGGTATTAAAGCGCGAGATAGTATCGTTACATAATGCATGTTATTACCCGTCTCAATCCTATCCGTCCCGAAGGCATTGAGACTACTAGTCCTAAATGGAAGGGAGCTGGGGCTTTTCAGAGTTTCAAAAGGATAAAAAGTCTAGGAAATATGCAAAAGCACACAAAAATTTAGGGGGAAATAAATAGCAATTAAGGCTCACACAGGCCTCCTCACTTAAAAGAGAAAACATAGCATGACGTCAAATATTGGCTTGGAATGAATTAAAGTAAAAGCGTAGGCTAGGCTGATTAATCACATATTTTTTAGATGAGGAGTCCGAGTTAGCCTTATCTGGATGTAGTTTATCAAAACTGACGCAATCAATTACCTAATAGTTTTCCTAATTGAGACCTATAGACATGTCATCTAATACAGCGTACTGATTTTAGGGAAAAGGTTGTTGGTTTTATAAATAAATGATATGAAAATTTTGACAACCTTATGACTGACCTTAGACTCGTAGATGCAATAAACGAAGCTAGGTCAATTGATTATTCCTATAGGCCTGATTTCTAAGCGTAGTTGGTTTTAAACGATTACATAAATGCAAGAGTCCTATAGGCATGGTATCGAGAGTGAAGTTGGTTATTTATTAAACCTATGATTGTTTGCCTAATAGCATGTATATGCTAAGTGCAGAAACCTAAGATCATGATTTATATATGCACAACCTATAGGCGTAGTTTCTAAAAAATGCAGAAGTGCAGGACTTATAGACATAATTTCTAAAATGCAGAATGCAGAAAAACTTATGGCATAATTTCTACAATGCAGATGTGCATAAACCTAAGATCATGATATCTATATGCAGAACTTATAGGCATAATTTCTAAGATGCAAGAAAACTTGTATGCATGATATCTAAGAAATGCAAAATGCAAAACTTATAGGCATAATTTCTAAGACGCAGGAAAACTTATAGGCATGAGTTTTATTAAAATGCAAAATGCGAAAAATTATAAATCACATGTAGGAAAGTTTTCTCCCGTTTGCATGCATTCATTCCCATCCCTTTCCATTATCCATCCCCAATTGTTATTACAAACTATTACAGACCCAAATAAATCAAAAAAAAGTAAAATTACATCAGAAGTTCCAGCTATATCCAAACAGCCTAATTCAGACTCAAAGTCCAACAATATGAGATAAACTAACTTCCAGGATCAGATTTTCAAAAGACTTTCTCATATTTGGGATGTGTCAAAGTTCCAAAGAGTCACAAAGTGCTCCGGGCAGTGCTTACACCCCAAACACAATGCAGGATTAAGATCATACTGCAGTGTGGAAAGGTTAGCCATCCGATGTCCAAGTTCAGAGGGAACTCAAGGTCCCAAAGCAAGTCTCATAAGAGAGGGGCAGAACTTAAGAGTCTAAGAATAAGTGTGACTACATAGGGGAATAAGGTAAAGCCTTGGCAGACTAGTGGTCATATCCAACAAATGGGAATGCTGGCACACCCCTGACTAGCTTGTTAGCCAACTTAGGAGTTAGGATCCATTGTGGATTAGGTTATGGCCTGGGTAGTAATTTGGATATTGTTAGGCCATAGCCCTTAACTCAACATATAAAAGGTAATAGGGGTAGAGATTCATAATAGAAATAGATACAAGGAAAGAACACAAGTAGCATAGGTCATTGAACATGAGCAGTAAAGCAAAGAAGAGTACTAGATCTATAAAGTAAACACATAGGGATGATACAGAGAACTAAATGAAAAACATACCAGTTTCAAAGGAAAACAAGTGTGAAAATAGTAGTGTTGAGAGAGCCAAGGTGCAAACAAAGTGATTCCAAAAGATCTCAAACATAATGTTGATTACAAAACACTAGTGCAGGAAAGTATGCAATTAGAAGTGTTTTTATTCGTGAGAACATTGTGTTTGTAAATAGGGAAGACGGGTCTTTATATAGTTTTGAAAACAAGCAGTACATACGCAAAGAGTGCACAAACATGGAAATAGTAATCAATTAGTGTCAATTAAGACAACTGGACTCCTTTAATTAAGAAGTCTATTTCAAAAGGTTAGTCAAGATAGAATAAGGAAAGGAAATCAGTTTAGTAAGGCCAATTAGGGCAAAGAAAATATATAGTGCATAAACAAGGCCAAATACAAAGTGGGTACTTAAGAAAAATCTGAATGACAGTGTATTTATAAAAAATAATGCATCAATTCGAAAACCAACCAAGAGGATCCTGAATCCAATTATAATCACAGGGAATCTGAAATAACTAAGGAAAAAGTCACATAAATATATAAATAATTTAAAATTGGTACAAAATTATAAAAGGAATACACAAGATCATGTATTTAAGGAAAACATCACAAGCATGGGATTTTTCACAAAAAGACCAAGTAAACAGCCAGTAGGGTAAAGGAGGTTCAATCGAAAAAAATTAGTAACAAATCATCAACCTTATTAAACAGATTTCAGAATCAATCACTTGATTAGTGAAACCCTTTTGAAAGAAGAATTTTCTAATATATAAAGCACATAGATCAAACCAAAGAGTTGTTTACTATAGAAAAAGAGTTTAACACTGAAAATCTTAGAGTCACAAGCAAAAGAGATTCAAGTTCAATTAGAGACTCATAGTGAGTCTGAAAGCCTAGGTCCCAAAGTGGAACCCTAGTGCCACTTATAAAAGAAACCCCCCAAAACCTAAGGTTTCGAATAGAGTCCGAGATGAAAATACAAGGACATTGGGAGAGGCTCAGAAGCACTTTCTTAAAGACTTACGAAAGACAAACATACACTATAGCAAGAACACCAATTCAAAGTCATGCTTGAGAAAACTTGGAATTTAAACAAGTTTCATAAGAAAGAGATGATATGAATTTAAATAAAGTAGGTAAAACATGCTTAGCAGAAACATAAACAAAACTCAGTAAGGTAACAAAATAAAAGAGCTCAAACATAAATGCACATATAGCAAAACATAAGGATTAATCAACGCGAATTAATCACGCGAGCAAAAAATAGAAGAGTCTTTCATAATAGAGAATATACAAGAGAATAAACTCATGCGTGGTGAAAGAAAAAAATCAAGCACAAGACACACATAAAGAAAGAATAGGAGAATCAGAAAGGTATTTGAAGAAATCCTTTTCAGAAACCTTAAAATCAGATTTGAGCGATTTTAAAAGTGAAATTTGGGAAAAACCTTTGAAAAGTCAATCAAAGACCAGGTATGTCACTGATCTAAAGGAAAATAAGCAAGTACAGACTCTCGGGTGGCTTAGAAGCAGAGAAAACCCTAGAATGAGGAAAGTCGGATCCTGAGTTAAAGAGACTCATATTTCTTGAGCATGTCGGAATAATGCCCGGAGAGGCCATAAATCTATAGGTCTGAGACAAATTTAAAGAGATCCATTGAAATCGGGCCTCAAAACTTTGAGTACCTTAGGTTTAAAGGTGAGAGAGAGTGAGCACAGGTCACCCAAGGCTTTGAATGCCATGGATTCCAGTGGAAACATGGTAGAAATAGGTGGGAGATGATTAGGTTTCGGAGTGGGCTAGAGAGAGTTTGAGAGATGAAGAGTTTTAAGGCGGTGTATCTGATAGAATGCATTAGGGTTAGGTGGGTTAGGGAATTAAAAAAGAAAAGAAAGAATATCGGTTGTTGATCAAAATAATCAACAACCTGGATTTAAAGGGAAGCTGGGTGGATTTAAAATCGGGTGAGGGGTTGGGTTAAATTTGGAATAGCATTATTTTTATTTGGGGCGGAAGTGGGGGTTAAATTGAGGTTAGAATTGAAAGGAAATGAGGCTATAATTGAAATAGAAATGGGATAGATGTTAAATAGCTAATTTACCCTTTTTATTTTATAAAAGAGCCGTAACGATTATGAAACAAAATTAAAAGCACTGAACTAATTAATAATATATAAATATTAATCCAAAAATACTGGAAATAATTTTATAATTGCAAAATGATGTTAATCGTAAAATAGGCTTTAATTGCGATTATATGCAATTTAGCTTTAGAAATACCAAATAAATTTTTTAAAAATTACCTTAATTATATTTTGGTATAAATATGAAAATAAAATAAGTTAATCACGAAAAGGATAATTTTTGGGAATAATTACTCATTTTGTACTGCTAAATAGGCAATAAATCGATTTTAAAATCTTTGAAAATTAGGAAAAATACCAAAGACTCTTGGGCGTGTTTATTTATGCATATATATGTTATTTTGAAAATACATAGGGGGAAAATTGGGTATCAACAGCTGCCCCTCTTTAGCCAGGAAAGTTGAAAGAGTTGTTAGGTAAAGATATGATGGCCAATTTTGACCAAATGAAACGATTGAAGAATTTTGACCGAGCTCTGGTCCTTGAGCTGCCTAGATATCCCTGGTCTTATAGGAATCAGGCCACATGTAGTTCAGGATCCATTAGCGGACTATGCCGATGGAGATCTCAAAAGATGGACGCGATGTTCAGGTTGAGAAGGATGGTCGGAGTATAATAGGCTGCGGGAATTGGAGCGGGATTGCTCCTGCTGAGATGGTCATTGCTAGCTGGTGTATCTACAAATGAATAATACCAACATATATTGTGCGTAAATTTAAACATGATGCAAGTTCCCGTTGGACCATGAATGTTGTCTTTGAACGGTTAGGATGACATCCTCAGACCATGACATCCTAGGCCATAAAGCGTATAATAAAGGATGCACATGCTATGAAATAATGTTCTCGGGCTATAAGAATAATTCCTCCGAACTATGATGCCTTTGAATAATGATATGCAAAAGATAAAAATGGGGTCCTTGGGCCATGACATGGCGTTCTCGGGCTATGAAAATGGTGCCTCCGAACAATGATGTCTTCGAACTATTTGGCTATCTTTCAGCCCATAAAATGCAGAAGGTGGCAATCTTTCAGCCGATGCAGGATGTAAATGGAAGGGTCGGTATTTTAGCCGTGCAAGATGGATATAGAGGCAATATTCTAGCCATGCAAGAAAGAATAAACTAGTGATGTTATACAAATACGTAAATGAATAAAAGTGGCGATATTTCAGCCGATGCGGAATTTAAATAAAGGTGGCGGTATTTCAGCCATGCAGACGTAAATAAAAGTGGCGATATTTCAACCAATGCAATATTTAAATAAAGGTGGCGATATTTCAGCCATGCAAGTGGCGGTAGAGCTTAACCTCAAAAGGAAAAATGGTAGCCTTATGCAATGCAAGAAATGCAGGATGGAGGTAGAGCTTAACCTCGGAAGGCAGAATGGTAGCCTTATGCAATGCAAGAAATGCATGATGGAGGCAAAGCTTGATCTCGGAAGACAGAAAGGTAGCCTTATGCAATGCAAGAAATGCAGATGGAGACAGATCTTAGTCTCGGAAGGCAGAAAGGTAGCCTTATGCAATGCAGAAAATAAAGATGAATAGTAAATGAAATCTCTTAGCTGATAGATGATTGTTGATAGTTGATTGGTGTGTTGTGGCTGCTGGGGATGTCGCGTAAGGATGGCAGTTGTAACTAGATAATGATTCTAAGAGTTGTATTCCTAAAAAAGTATGAGTGTGTAAACGTATCTGATGATTTTATGTCTTGGGTGCCTGCATCCAAAGAAAAATTGTGAGTTTTGTAAAGGGGGTAGGTTAGTTCATCTTCCTGTGGACTTCGCCCGTCCGACTCGGCTCTTGTTTTCATTGGGGTAGCATCGCTAAACAAAGTTATTTTGATAGTAGTCATGCATGATCTTGTAAAAATGTAACATAAATAAAATAAATAAATAAATAAATAAATAGTTTTTTTAGATGAACTGACTACTGCGACACGGGTCAAGACGTAGCAACCTCTCCTGCTTCAGAATTTTGAGGGTCCTCCTCAAAATTCTACCCCAGTTTATTGGGCTGGTGGTTCCGACGGCTACGCATGATGAATGGCTGAAAATCTCTTCAGAATTTTGAAGGTCCTCCTCAATATTCTGCCCCAGTTTCCAATGGATGAGGGTATGAAAATTTTATTGAATTGTGACCGAACCAATAGGGCTGCCTACATATCCCTTCTTAAATGGGAATCAGGTCAGGCATAGTTCAAATTACATCATAAACAAATCATAAATGGCTACACATAATATTGTTTGACTGCATCTGAATTGATCGGCTTCGGCCAAACTTCTTTGTCTATTTCTGCAAGTATGAGGGCTCCTCCTATTAGAACGCGGTGAACCATGTACGGACCCTTCCAGTTGGGAGAGAATTTCCCCTTGGCTTCTTCTTGGCGTGGTAAGATTTTTTTCAATAATAGCTATCCCGGTAAGAATCATCTAGGCTTGACTTTTTTGTTGAAGGCTCTGGACATTCTGTTCTGATAAAGTTGACCATGAAAAACTGCATTCATTCTCTTCCCATCTATAAGAGCTAACTGCTCGTAGCGACTCTTTACCCATTCTGCATCATCGAGTTCTGCTTCCTGTATGAACCTCAAGGAAGGAATTTCTACCTCGGCGAGAATGACTACCTCTGTACCATAAACCAACATATAATGAGTCGCCCCAATTGATGTGCAAACTATGGTGTGGTACCCGAATAAAGCACATGATAACTTCTCATGCCACTATTTATGCTTTTCTATCATTTTCCTTAGTATCTTCTTGATATTGTTATTGGTTGCTTCTATAATTGCCTTCATCTGAGGTTTGTAGGCTATAGAATTCTTGTGTTTGATCTAGAACGTTTCACACATTACTTTCATCAGGTCACTGTTAAGATTGGAAACATTGTCAGTAATGATTGACTCTAGGATGCCGAATTGACAAATGATACGGTCGTGGACAAAGTCTGCCACGAATTTCTTAGTCACTTCCTTGTACAATGCTGCTTCAACCCATTTGGTGAAATAATCAATTAGCACTAGAATGAACTTGTTCCCATTTGACGTGGTAGGCTCGATAGGTCTGATAACATCCATCCCCCAAGGGCAAACAGCCATGGCGAGCTTGTTGCAGTAAGCTCGTTTAGAAGCACATTTATCATGTATGTATCTATCTAACAGCAATGTCATTTTCAGACATACTGTATGCAATCTATTTCCATAGTCATCCAAAAAATACCGACTCGGAGAATTTTCTTGGCTAACACAAAACCATTCATATGTGGGATGTAGGTTCCTGCATGAATTTCTTCCAATAGCCTGGATTCTTCCTTTGAATCGACACACCTTAGCAATCCCAAATCGGGAGTTGTCTTGTACAAAAGTCCTCCACGGTGGAAGAAATTATTGGACAACCTTCGAAGTGTCCGCTTTTAAGTAGCATTTGCAAGCTCTAGATGTTCTCCTCTTGCCAGATATTCCTTGATATTGTGAAACCAGGGTTTCCCATCCGTTTCTTCCTTGAGATGAGCATAGTAAGCTGGCTGATTATAAATCTTTACAGGGATAGGATCAATGAAATTCTTATCCGGATAGTGACTCATAGAGTATATGGTAGTCAATGCATCGGCAAACTCATTCTAAACTCTTGGGATATACCAAAACTCTATCTTTGTAAATCTCTTTCTCAACTTCTATACATGATACAGATAAGGGAGAATCTTGGAATTCTTGGTTGCCCATTTTTATCAAACTTGATATATGAGCAGGTCCAATTCTCCGATCACTAGCAACTCCTGAACATTCATGTCAATGGCCAACTTGAGCCCTAAGATGCAGGCTTCATATTCGGCTATATTGTTGGTGCATGGAAATCTAAGCTTCACAGACATCGAATAATGCTAACTGGTTTCTTATACTAGGAATGCTCATATGCCAATTCCTTTGAAGTTTGTTGCTCCATCAAAAAACATTCTCCAACTATCATAGGATTCTGCAATGTCTTCTCCTATACAAGATACATCTTCATCGGGAAAATACGTCTTTAGAGGATCGTATTCTCCATTCGTGGGATTTTCAGCAAAATGATTTGCTAGTGCTTGTCCTTTGATTGCCTTCTAAGTCACAAAACAATGTCGAATTCACTCAGCAGGATTTTCCACTTGGCTAGCTTGCCAGTGGTAATGGGCTTCTGAAAGATGTACTTCAGTGTATCCATCATCGATATGAGATAAGTAGTATATGCATATAAATAATGCCTCAACTTTTGAGCTACCCAATTCAGAGCACAACAGGTGCGCTCTAATTGAGAATATCAGGCCTCGTACGAGGTGAACTTCTTGATGAGATAGTAGATGGCCTACTCCTTTCTCCCTATTTCATCATGTTGTCCTATAACACAACCGAATGCTTCATCCAATACCGCAAAGGTAGAGCAATATAGGTCTACTTGGTTCGGGTGGAACTAAAACTGGCGGTATTGACAGGTATTCCTTGATTTTGTCGAAAGCTTTCTAAAAGCATTTGGTAGTGGCGTCTTTCTTCAACATCTTAAAGATTGGCTCACAAATGACAGTGGACTGAGCTATGAACCGGCTGATGTAGTTGAGTTCACCTCGGAAACGCATCACGTCCTTCTTGTTCTTTAGCGGTGCCAATTCTTGAATGGTCTTAACCTTTGATGGATCCAGCCCTATTCCTCGACGACTTACGATAAACCCAAGTAGTTTTTCGGCAGGAACTTCGAATGCACACTTGGTGGGGTTCAGCTTCAAATTGTACCTTCTCTATATGTTAAAGAATTTCCTTAGATCGTCCATGTGGTTAGTGGCTCTTTTGGATTTGATGATGGCGTCTTCTACATATACCTAAATCTATTTGTGTATCACGTTGATTCACGTCCAAGCAACGGTCGTAGTCAATATAACTTGGTCTAATATGTCCAAGATCGATCCCACAGAGAATTAACCTACCAATTGCAACTATCACAACCCCAAAAGTACTTCCGAATCAAGTTTCCAAACTTTGAATATATCTTTGTGTGATTTTCGAATATCTACTTTGCAATAATTAAGAATGCTTGAAAGAAAGAATTGAATGTAGAGTAAAAAGAATATTATGAGAAGGACTAAGGTATTGATTTCCCCTATTGATGGAATCCCTTATCGTTATGCTCATACAAATTGTTAATATATTCTATCAATCATGAACACTATGTGTATCGTAACCCTCTCCCGAGCAATTACAATAATTTACTAGTGCACTCTCCCGAGCTACCCTAGCTAGCTTTAATTTGAATAGTTCACTTAAGATTGCACCCAAAACTTCGTTATTCCTAACCCCGTCTTTACGCCTAAAGTTATAGATTCCTCCAATAACCTAGGTGTGGTGTTGTTCAACAATATACCTAAATATGCACTCTTTTCCAAGTTATGCACACTAAATAGGCACCGCTAATTGGGACGTCTACCAATTAACTACAACAAGAACGAAGTTGAACGAATAGAAATCTAAGTCACAATTTGTAATCACATAAACGATAAGTTCATCACCCAATAGGTTCCATCAAAACCTTAGAAAATAATTTAGCTACTCATGCTTGAAGAAACAAGAATAATAATTGAAATCATAAAGAAATACTTGATATAAAATAAAAGAAAGAGTTTGAGAGGAATCTCTCTTACTAAAAATATTGCAAAAGTAATGAATTAAAGATAACATGCCTCTATGGGGCAAACTGGGACTTTAAATAGAGGTTTTTAGGGCTAAGAACTAAGTTTGAGTACAATTAGGATTACTGTTGCGGCGCCTTCCGCGGTTCGTTCGCGGCCGTGAGCGGACCGCAAACAGGCAAACTTCAGAGGGCTTCATTATTCGCGGTTCATCCGCGGCCGCGAGTGAACCGCGGATGAACAATCCGTCTGATTCTTCTCTGCTTCTTCAGGCTCTCTTCACTTTAGCTCTTATTTTGGCCTTTTCATCAACCTAGGACTCCAAAATAGCTCTTTTTAGCATCCAATGTATCACATGTACCTATAAAACACAAACGAACACTAATCAAAGCATTTTGTCCTCATAAATAACATTAATTCCATAACAAAGTGTGATTATTTAGGGTATAATTATAGTCAAATTCACCTATTATCAATACCCCACACTTAAACCTTTGCTCGTCCTCGAGCAATCTTTAAACACATTTTTAGGCCAAATTAACAAAAAATTGTCTCCCCCAAAATATGTCACAAAAGCTATTATACATGAACAATCTAAGATATGCACAATCTTTACTTAACCGCAAATTTTCATGCCCGCACATTATTACTTACTCTACTTATTACCAAAAACTTGCAAATTCACCTTCTTCCTTTTGAATTACATGCCCTCACACAATTTATTGAGAGAAATTCCCACACATTAACCATTCAAATACATGGAACTTATAAATATTGAAAAAATTTCACCCACTCTCAACAAAGAACATTCGTATGAATGCAGACACACCATAGGCTTGCCCCTAATGTAATACTCCAATAATCGAGTTATTCAATCATAGATCAAGAGGTCTTTAAGGGTTGTAATGTAGGCTATGGGACGGGTAGGATACTTTTGGTTATAGTGACTAGCCTCCCTAAGCACTTTTCTTTTCTTTTTCACAACTTTCCCTTTTTGTTTACTTCCTTATGTCTCCCATAAACATACTTTCACCTTCCTTCACTTTTACCCCCACTTTTCCTTTATTGATGTAGCTGGCCTTTCTAAAATTTTATTCAATATAGCTCTTTTTCTCATCTTTTCATTGCTTTGCAATACATTTACATTATTTTGGCCAGTTCACTATTTTCTACCATTCATTCTTGATTTTCCCTTTTCAATTTCCCTTCACCCCACACTTAAACTTTTGCATATTCATTACAATACAAGTGCTTCTAGGAGGTAAAGTAGAACAAATATAATAATTTGAAGAACATTCAAGGGTTATCAAAGAATAGGCTTTAAGCTCAAAGGGGTTAACTAAGATATAATGTATGGGTGAATTCATGTTTATTGGTATATGGGGTTGCACAAAGAAATGCCTCTATCCTTTCTACAACCAAACAACTTCTATTTCGCTTTGCAAACACACAGGGCAAGTTCTAGGCATCATGTACAACATACAATGTAAGTAAAAACCTCACACACACATGGCATGCAACTCATTTGGAATCCGGTTTATCTACAAAGTCCTATCGATGTTCAAGCAAGCATTATTGTGCAATTTAAGGCATATTGAGATTCTACAATCAAGCTTAGAAGATACATTCTCAAGTTCAATTTACGCTTTTGCTAATGTGCATATTCGGGGTTACATGTTGCCCTTTGTCCTCTAATCCTAGGAAAAGGAAAATCTACCTAACCCGGTTCAATAAAAACCCTTGGAAAAGAACCGTGGTCAAAAGAAAAACCAAGGGGAGATGATACACTACCTAGAAAAAGAAAATAAAAGAAAGAAAAATTCCTACATGGACTACTTCCCTCAAGAGTACTTGTCCTAAATAGTCCGTCATAAGGAAGAGTCCTCTACTCATATTTTTGTATTTTTTAAATTTTCTGATTTTTTTGTTTTGTGTTTTTATTATTTTATATTACTTACTACACTAATATATACATTATGTACAAGATAAGTCACAGAGCCCACAATTAAAAATATGTCATGTCCCCATGACATAAATAAAAATTAAAGCACAAGAGGGGCAAGAAAACTTACCTAAGACTCACTCGGAGTCGGAGACGGTGGATGGGTCGACATGGCATGCTCGTCCAAGTGCTCTGAACCATGCCATAAACCTGTTTTCTGACCGGGCTTGCCTAGTAGACATGGCATCTAGCCGTGTGTGTAAGCTATCAACGGAGGTGCGCAGATCAGCAACCTCCTCTTCCATGGACCTTAGCATAGGTCGTATGGACTCGGACCAAGACATGCTTGCTCCACGAGGAGCAGGCCTGGAAGGTCCGGCTGAATCCGTGGAGTGCATGGCCCGGGAAACCGGTACAGGATCGTCCTCCTCATCCAAGTCAATAGGGGTTGTGTCTCGTCCAACCCGGATAGTAGCAGCTCTAAATGGAGCTTTCGGTAGTAGCTCACCGTCAGCATCAGTAACTGAGGTGTGATTGAGGAGACACAACGTAGTGACAAAAGATGGGTAATAAAAACCCTTGGCAGTGAGGGATCCCCTCAATACCATCTCATCACTAATAACTCGGGCAATATCAACATCCCGATGTGTTACAAAACACCAAGTCAAAACAGCCCTATTAAAGTTAACATCCGTGGTGTTACTCGAGGGCAAGATACGGTTGCAAATTATGGAGAACCAACATTTGGCAATGTGTGTAAAATAGTTAGAGTGCAGAGTTTGATTTCTAATCCACACTGGGATGCCATCTACACATAAGGCCTCTATTAGCATGTCCCATGTGACACCAGGCCTATCATGGTAGTAGTCAACATCACTAGTGTGCAATGGCGGACGAAGTACCTGCCGAATAGTAGGAATATGAGCATTGACCCGCTTACCTCTGACGAAAACTTCTCTGACCATAGCATAAGGGGCATTGGCGTAGAATTCCCGGACAAGCATCTTGTTCACATTAGGAGGTGAGTCAAAGAGGAACTCCATCTCGCGCCTCCGAATCTCATCATATATTTCCGGCTTCTCTGAGCGGATAGCTATCCTATCAACTTCTACCTCTTGGAGCCACTTCTTGTTTGTTTTAATGTGAAATGCATTCTCGGCTTCTTCACTAGCAAACCTAGACTCGTCATAATTCGGTTGCCTAGATGAGCTAGCACCATGTCGGGCTCTCTTTGGGGCCATGATCCTGCACAAATAAGATGGCCAAAGAAATTTGTAAACCGTTAGTCATTGGAAGGCTACTCAGACTTCGCCATCCTTGAGAACTCACAATGGACCATTCTTTTGTGCAAATCCCTCATACTCCTATATTTAGATTCTTTATCTAACTATTTTTCACATGCCTATTCGAGCACCCCACACTTAGTTATTTGAACACTTCTAATATTACCCAATTGACTTAGTCCATCCCCAATAAAGTACACCATTACCAATTCAAGAGTTGGGCAATATTTCTCCTAAAACTACTTTAATACATTATGAACAAGTATAATTTGCCCAACTTGACTTACCAAACAACATACATGGTGTACATACTATTTAGGTCTCCAATTCATAAAATTAGTATCAACAACACAATTGAAAACCCACAAACCAATTCTTTACCATACTTTAACTATATGACAAGGTTCCTTAGTAAATATTCATGGAAACATGTATTGTGCAAAAAAGAAACCAAGTCATATTCAAGTGATATCTTAAACTAACAATATCTAATTACTACTACAAAATAAATAATCAAGAACTAAGAATAAAAACAAAATAAAAGAGAAGAGAAGTAGAGAAACTTACAAGTAATACAATGAAGAAGTAATGGAGGAAGAATGGGGTGAATTGGAGAAGAGGGTTTTGGGATTTTGTAGAGAGAAGGGGGAGGATTTTGAGTTAGAGAGAGAGAGAGAAGTTGGGAGAAGGGGGCGGCTGAGTGTATGTGAGGAATAGGGGGAGGTATTTTAGGGTTTTAAAGAAGGGAGGGAAAAGAAAATAAAAAAAATTGTTATTTTAGCCAACCGCGGAACTGACCGCGACTTTTCGCGGTTTGTTCGTGGCCGCGGATGGACCGCGAACAGTCGAGATTCAGAGAGGTCATTTTTTTGTGGTTGGTTCGCGGCCACGAATGGACCGCGAACAGAGAAAGTTCAGAGAGGGCATTTTTTCGCGGTTCATCCGCGGTCGCGGATGGACCGCGGACAGTGCCCCTCTCTGAATTTTTTTCTTAACTGTTCCGCAAAAATTTTGTTTTTTTTATTTTTCTTATTCTACTTTATTACTTACTACTAAGTTAAAATTACTTACAACATGTTCGTGGGTTGCCTCTCAAGTATCGCCTGATTTGACGTCGCGGCACGACTCAACTTAGCGCATTTTAGGGCTCGCTAGACCTTCGAGGTTCATCCAACCGCAATTCTACCTTGTCCTCCATGTCATCCAGGCCTATGTATTGTTTCAACCGCTGTCCGTTTACCTTGAATGTACGTGATCCATCCATAGCTTGAATTTCCACAGCTCCTGACTCAAATGCCTCAATTACCTTGAAGGGTCCTGACCACCTTGATTTCAATTTACCTGGGAACAGTCGTAATCTTGAATTGTATAGTAGTACTTTGTCCCCGTTTTTGAAGTTTCACTCAATGATATTTTGATCATGAATCCGCTTCATCCTCTCTTTATACAATCTTGTACTTTCAATTGCCAGATACCGAAATTCTTCTAACTCATGCAACCCAGTTAACCTTGCTTTACCTGCTTCATCCAAGTTGAGATTCAATTGTTTCAGTGCCCACCAAGCTTTATGCTCTAATTCAACCGGTAAGTGACAAGCTTTTCCGAACACCAACTTGTATGGAGACATGCCAATGGGTGTTTTGAATGCTGTTCTATATGCCCACAGTTCGTCATCAAGCTTCCTGGACCAGTCGGATCTTGTGGCGTTCACTGTTTTAGTTAGTACACTTTTTATCTCCCTGTTGGAGACCTCAACTTGTCCGCTAGTTTGCGGGTGATATGGAGTGGCCACACGGTGTTTAACATCATACTTGGCCAATAATTTCTCAAAAAGCTCGGTTGCAAAAGTGTGTGCCCCCGTCACTAATGATAGCCCTTGGAGTCCCGGACCGGGTGAAAATATTCTTCTTCAAAAATCCTACTACCACCTTAGCATCATTGGTGGGTAATGCTGCAGCTTCTACCCATTTGGACATGTAGTCAACTGCAACAAGTATGTACTTATTTCCGTATGAGCTAATAAAGGGCCCCATGAAATCTATTCCCAGACATCGAACACTTCCACTTGCTGGATTGGATTCATTGGCATCTCATGACGCCGGGAGATGTTCCCGCTGCGTTGACATTCGTTGCAACCTTTCACCCACAAGTGCGCATCCTTAAACACCGTCGGCCAATAGAAACCGGCCTCAAGTATTTTGGCAGTTGTACGTATTCCTCCAAAGTGACCGCCATATGCTGAAGCGTGACATGCCTGCAAAACAGAAGATTGTTCTATCTCGGGGACGCATCTCCGGATCATGTTATCAAGACATATCCTAAACAAATATGGTTCATCCCAATAATAACACTGACTTTCACGAAAAAATCTTTTCCTCTAGACCGATGAGAGGTCATGAGGAACAATGCCACTGGCCAGGTAATTAGCATAGTCAGGATACCATGGTGTTTCAAGGAGAGTGGTGGTGAGCAACTGCTCATCTGGAAAGGTTTCCAGAATTTCCCCACTCTCTTTGACAAGTTCAGCTCCTTCAAGTCTTGACAAGTGGTCGGCGACTTGATTTTCAGTACCTTTTCTATCCCTAATTTCGAGGTCGAACTCTTGGAGAAGCAACACCCAACGAATTAGGCGTGGCTTAGAGTCCTTTTTATCAATTAAATATCTTAAAGCTGCATGGTCCGTGTATACGATTACCTTTGATCCTATGAGATAGGACCGGAATTTGTCGAATGCAAACACGACCGCCAGCATCTCCTTTTCCGTCACTGTATAGTTTAGCTGTGCTCCACTCAGAGTTCTACTTGCATAGTATATTGGATGCATCAGCTTATCTTTCCTTTGGCCCAACACTGCCCCCACTGCATAATCACTTGCATCACACATTAACTCAAAAGGTTACTCCCAGTCTGGGGCAATGATGATGGGTGCTGTGACCATCCTCTTCTTCAGTTCCTCAAAAGCAATCCTGCATTCGTCAGAAAAAACAAAAGGGTGATCTTTTTCAAGTAACTTACAGAGAGGGTTTGATATTTTGGAGAAGTCTTTGATGAACCTCCGGTAAAAACCGGCATGTCCAAGAAAGCTTCTTATGGCCTTGACGGATGTTGGTGGAGGCAACTTTGCAATGACATCAACTTTAGCACGGTGTACCTCAATGCCTTTGCTTGAAACCCGGTGACCCAGTACTATACCTTCTTGTACCATAAAATGGCACTTCTCCCAGTTTAGCACTAAATTTGTTTCCATGCACCGTTTTAGCACTCTTGTCAGATTGGCAAGGCATTCATCGAATGAATTCCCTACCACCGAGAAATCATCCATGAACACCTCCATAATGTCTTCCACCATGTCGGTGAAAATAGCCATCATGCACCTTTGGAATGTGGCAGGCGCATTGCATAGTCCGAATGGCATCCTCCTGAAGGCAAAGATGCCATATGGGCATGTGAAGGAGGTCTTCTCTCTATCTTCGGGGGCTATGGAGATTTGATTGTACCCCGAGTATCCATCTAGAAAGCAAAAGTGGGACCTCCCTGCCAACCTGTCAAGCATTTGATCAATGAAGGGAAGTGGAAAGTGATCTTTGCGGGTGGCTAGATTCAACTTCCTGTAGTCCATGCATATTCTCCATCCGGTGACGGTTCTTGTTGAAATCAGTTCATTGTTGTCATTTTTCACTACCGTCATGCCTCCTTTCTTTGGCACACATTGGACCGGGCTAACCCAGCTGCTGTCTGAGATTGGGAAGATGATTCCCGCATCTAGCCACTCTATTACTTCCTTCTTCACCACTTCCTTCATGTTGGGGTTCAGCCTTCTTTGATGTTCCCTGGAAGGTTTGTGTCCATTTTCCAGGAGAATTTTATGCATACAATAGGCTGGGCTGATCCCCTTTATGTCTGCCATGGTCCACCCGATGTCAGTCTTGCATTCCTTGAGTACCTGTATAAGCTTTTGGGCCTGTACATCTAACAAACTAGATGAGATAATAACAGGTAACGTGGAGTTAGGACCTAGATACTCATACCTGAGATGTGATGGTAGTGGTTTAAGTTCAAGCTTCGGTGGCTCTTCTATGGATGGCTTTGCTGGTGGGCTTTCTCTTTTCTCTAAGTGTAGAGGTTCGAACTCGAGTTCTCTCTGCCAGAATCCCTTGCCTTCAAGAGATAATACCCATTCGGCTAAACTTTCACCGTTTACCTCTTCCATGTTCATCAGGCATGCTTGAAATGGATCTTCAATCGTCAACTCTGCATCGTCGGTCTCCACGATCACATCAACCTCATCAATGAGAGAGCAATTTGCGAACTCACTAGGGCGCCTCATGGATTTTTGCACATTGAAGATGATCTCTTCATCATTCAACCTCATCTTGAATTCCCAGTTTCACAATCAATTATGGCTCTTCCGGTGGCTAGGAATGGTCTTCCTAGGATTATGGGAATTTCTTCGTCGACCTTGCAATCAAGAATAACAAAATCGGCGGGAAACACGAACTTCCCAACCTGGATTAGCACATCATCTATAATACCAAATGGACGCTTAACCGTCCTATCAGCAAGGTGTAAAAGCATAGAGGTGGGTCTAGCTCTCCCAATACCTAACCTCTTATAAATAACTAAGGGCATGAGATTAATGCTTGCCCCCAAATCACATAAGGCCTTAGTAAAGGCATAATTCCCTATAGTGCATGGGATGGTGAAACTACCCGGATCAGATAGCTTCTCAGCAATGGGTCTAGAGACCACTGCACTACAAGTTTGGGTAAGTGTAACTGTGGCCAAGTCTTGGAAATCAAATTTCCGCGACATCAAATCCTTCATCATCTTAGCATAGCCAAGCATTTCTTTTAAAGCTTCAATTAATGGAATGTTTACCTGGATTTGCTTGAGCATGTCGAAGAACTTTTTGTATTGATCCTTTTTCTGGTGTTTGGCCAACCTTTGGGGGAATGGTGGTGGAGGCCTCTTCTTCCCGGTAACTTGGGACTTTTCTTTGTCTATCACTTTCTCATCAATCTGCTGCTCTACCTGTTCAGCTACTTACTCCGTTCCCTGTTTTGCTTCTTTATTTTTAGCAACCGGCAGGACTGTGACTTCTGTCAACCCTGTGGACTCATCCAGTTCAATGGGCAATGGAGTGGATGTCTCAGCCTGTCTGTCGATTTTCTCACTTTCATTCTCGGCATCAAGATCTCTACCGCTTCTCGGAGTCACTGCCATCATCTGCTTTGGGATTTGGTCATTTGGGTTTGTTTGTGTATCTACAGGCAATGTCCCTTGAGGACGATTGTTGAGAGACATAGCAATCTGACCCACCTGTACTTCAATATTCTTGATGGCGGCATCATGTGCATCTATCCTCTCATTTGTTTTAGCATTTGACCCAATTACCTGCTGCATCATAGCTTCCAACCTTGCAAATCCATCGTCATGTCTGCCCCCATATGGTGGTGGAGGTGGATGATATCCCTGCTGCTGGATTGTCGAAATTCTGAGGTCTAGGATATGGAGCCATGTTGTGTGGTGGCCTCATACCTGCTGCATTAAATTGTGGATGGGGAGGTCTGTACTGCATTGGAGCCTGTTGGCCCCAGTTTTGATTACCTTGTCACTGCGCTCCATAGTTAGCCACATAGTTCATATCCTCATGCTGATGATGATGTTCTTGGCCTGCAGCCCATGGATTACCTATGGGTTGGCTAATGCAAGATGTGCATAAACCACCATTGGTAGTGTCTACAATGTGAACCTGTTACTTGACCCCTGATTCTTCCACCTTCTTTGTTAGGATGCTCATTTGTGTCAATAGAGTTGCCATGTTCTCCTCCGGAGTGTTGGATGGATCCAGAGGTACAGAGTGTACCACTAGTGTGATAGGAGCATTCCTGGACGTCCACCCGGAATTTTGAGCCATCTTGTCTAGCAAATTTTGGCCCTCTCTCCAAGTCTTGCTTAGAAAAACTCCACCTGCTGAAGCGTCTACAATGTTCTTCATGCCGTCTGAAAGCCCCATGTAGAATCTTTGGCCCAACATCTACTCAGGAATCCCATAATGAGGACACATAACAAGCATACCCTTGAATCTGCCCCAAGTTTCATGTAATGTTTCCATTGGTGTTTGATTGAAGCTCACGATCTCATCAATTTGTTGAGCTGTCTTGTTAGGTGGATGAAACTTGTGGAATTGTTTGACTAACTCATCCCAAGTGGCAATGGAGTTTATAGGGAGTGAGTTTAGCCATATCTATGCTGCTCCTATAACTGAGAATGGAAAAAGTAGTAATCCGATAGCTTCCGGAGTTACATTCGGTTGTCTTTGTGTTTTGCATATTGATAGAAAGTTCTTGAGGTGCTGCTGTGGATCTTCAACCTGAGACCCAGAGAATAATCCCTTGTTTTGCAACAAGTGAAGCATGTTGTTGGTAATCCGGAAAGACTCGGCTTGAATTGTTGGCACAACGATGGCAGTTGCCAAATTATCCGCTGTGGGTTGTGCCCAGTCGAACAATGCACCTTCCTGTGCCTCCTGTGCCTCTTGCATATTTAGCCCGGCTTGTTGGTTTTGATCGTTTATGTCACCCATGTCGAAGTCTAGTTTGATTGGTTGTTGAGATTGTTGAATTTGTTTGATGGCTTTGTTACGTGCCCGAAAAGTTTGCTCGGGGTCTGAGAGTCCTTCAATTAGTTCTCCAGTCCTTGCAGATTTTCTAGGCATGCACCTGAATACCCAAATCAACAAACATCAAAATATTCAATGTAGAGTGTAGAAAGAACCTGAATACACAAGAATCTTGAAGTTCTGGCAATGGCAATTGATAATTCCGTTAATTCCCCTGGCAACGGCGCCAAAATTGATTCACGTCCAAGCAACGGTCGTAGTCAATATAACTTGGTCTAATAAGTCCAAGATCGATCCCACAGAGAATTAACCTACCAATTGCAACTATCACAACCCCAAAAGTACTTCCGAATCAAGTTCCCAAACTTTAAATATATCTTTGTGTGATTTTCGAATATCTACTTTGCAATAATTAAGAATGTTTGAAAGAAAGAATTGAATGTAGAGTAAAAAGAATATTATGAGAAGGACTAAGGTATTGATTTCCCCTATTGATGGAATCCCTTATCGTTATGCTCATACAAATTGTTAATATATTCTATCAATCATGAACACTATGTGTATCGTAACCCTCTCCCGAGCAATTACAATAATTTACTAGTGCACTCTCCCGAGCTACCCTAGCTAGCTTTAATTTGAATAGTTCACTTAAGATTGCACCCAAGACTTCGTTATTCCTAACCCCGTCTTTATGCCTAAAGTTATAGATTCCTCCAATAACCTAGGTGTGGTGTTGTTCAACAATATACCTAAATATGCACTCTTTTCCAAGTTATGCACACTAAATAGGCACCGCTAATTGGGACGTCTACCAATTAACTACAACAAGAACGAAGTTGAACAAATAGAAATCTAAGTCACAATTTGTACTCACATAAACGATAAGTTCATCAGCCAATACGTTCCATCAAAACCTTAGAAAATAATTTAGCTACTCATGCTTGAAGAAACAAGAATAATAATTGAAATCATAAAGAAATACTTGATATAAAATAAAAGAAAGAGTTTGAGAGGAATCTCTCTTACTAAAAATCTTGCAAAAGTAATGAATTAAAGATAACATGCCTCTATGGGGCAAACTAGGACTTTAAATAGAGGTTTTTAGGGCTAAGAACTAAGTTTGAGTACAATTAGGATTACTGTTGCGGCGCCTTTCGCGGTTCGTTCGCGGCCGCAAGCGGACCGCGAACAGGCAAACTTCAGAGGCTTCATTATTCGCGGTTCTTCCGCGGCCGTGAGTGAACCGCGGATGAACAATCCGTCTGATTCTTCTCTGCTTCTTCAGGCTCTCTTCACTTTAGCTCTTGTTTTTGCCTTTTCATCAACCTAGGACTCCAAAATAGCTCTTTTTAGCATCCAATGTATCACATGTACCTATAAAACACAAACGAACACTAATCAAAGCATTTTGTCCTCATAAACAACATTAATTCCATAACAAAGTGTGATTATTTAGGGTATAATTATAGTCAAATTCACCTATTATCACACGTCATGGAAGATAGTAGTCATGGACCTCATGTAGGTCGCCCCAGCATTCTTTAACCCAAACGGCATCATTTTGTAACAATACACCCCCCATGGTGTAATGAAATCCATGTTCTCCACATCTTCCTCGTCCATCCATATGTGATGATACCCAAATAAATAATCGATGAATGACTGCAGTTCATGCTTGGTGCAGTTGTCAATTCAAATATGTATGTTTGGCAAGGGGAAGTTGTCTTTCGAACTAGCCCGGTTGAGATCCCAATAGTCGACACAGACTCTAACCTTCCCGTCCTTCTTCGGTACTAGCACGATGTTGGCTACCCATGTTGGATACTCTACTACCCTGAGAACCTTGGCTTTGACTTGCTTGGTGACTTCTTCCTTGATTTTCAAACTCATGTCAGGTTTGAACTTCCCGAACTTCTGCTTTACCGAGGGACATGCAGGATCGGTTGGAAGTTTGTGAGCTACAATAGATGTACTGAGACCAGTCATATCATCATACGACCAGGCAAATATGTCGTCATATTCCCTTACGAATTTTGTGTAGTCTTTCTTTTCTGATGGCGACAGATGAACATTGACGTGCATTTCTTTGACATTCTCTGTATTTTCCAAGTTAACAACCACAGTTTCGTCCAGATTGGACTTAGGTCTATTCTAAAAATCCTCAACCTCTTTAACAACCTCTTCTAGTATATCATCCTCTTCTGATTATGTATCCATTTGTTGTGTTGTCTTGTTGCAAGTCACAATCATTGGTTGATCACAATAGGTAATAGTAATGTTATGTAAATAAAGTAAACGATAAAAGGTAATAAGAGCAAGATTTATAAAAAACTGAAATGCTTTGATAAATTTCATAATCGTTTTGAACATTAGACCTCTCATTTCGAAATTAAAATGCACAAAAAAAGTCAACTAGCAAAAAATAAAGATGATGCATGGTGCTTTGTTCAGCCTTGCTATCCCAAAGCTTTTTGGGCCCTGATGGTTCTGATGGACCAATTGTTGAGGTGTGCTCCTCGGCTCACGGCTTGTATGGAAGGGCCTTCCTACCCTTCATCCTCGTAAATGACACAACATTCCATATTATCATCTTTAAAAAACAAATTCCTCATTGCCTCCAGTGCTTCCTCTTCTTCCGACCCATATATAACATCGGCTGGCTAGAAAGTCTGCTCCAGGCGAGCTATCGGATGCTCCAGTGGGTAGCAAGTACTATGCCATGGTGGCGACCAATGGTTGAACTCCTTCCAAGTGTATTCATATCCCAAAACCAAAAGTGGTACCATATTTCTTCAACTTGACAAGTTTGGTGATTCCCTGGAGGATCTTGCCGAGTCCCTTGCCAAGATCGTATCCACACCAATTCAGTATACTTTCAATTTTGTTATCCCACCATTTATCATTGTCCACGGCATTGACTAGCTCAATGTGATGGTAGGTTTCTCCATCTATATTCCTTCTTTCTCTGATTGCTAGGATGATCTGGCGACTATATATGGGATTGCTATTGTTGCCATAAATATTCACCTCTTGGGGATTCTATTCACATTTCATTGCATGGTGTAGGGTTGATGCTACACCTCCAGCGGCATGGATCCATGGTCATCCCAATAACAAGTTGTAAGATGTTGGGATGTCTATTACTTGAACATCAACATTGAATCAAGTTGGTCCCATTTGCAAACATAAACTAATTTCCCCAATAGTGGACCTTTGGGAACCATCGAAAGCTTGACGTTGATGGCTCCATCCTTGATCTCATTAAGGTTCTTCCCTAATGTTCTAAGGGTTACCAATGGAAAAATATTGAAGCTAGACCCTCTGTCTATCAAAATCTCGGTGATGAAATAATCCTCGCACTGTGTAGTGATGTGCAATGCTTTGTTGTGGCTTAGCCCTTCCGGCGGTAGCTCATCTTTGTGGAAAGTGATATTGTGACTTTCCAATACTTGCCCTACCATGTTTGCCATTTCTACTCCAGTTATGTTTCTAGGTACATATGCCTCACTCAGTATCTTCAACAAGGCATTCATATGTGCATCAGAGCTTTGCAGCAGAGCTAGGATAAAGATTTGTGCTAGTGTTTTATTTAGTTGATTAATGACTGAGTACTCATTTGCTTGTATATTCTTCCAGAGATCATCGGGCCTAGTTTTAATAGGCCGTCCAGAGGCCTACTTACTTGATTCAGCTAAATATTCTGGAGTATAAATCATATCGATTCTTGTCATACCATGCGTCGCAACTGTTTCTCCAGTTTTGGCTTTTCCTTTTCTTCTTACCTCAACTGTGTAATACAAGGGGATGGTCCTTGTATGGAATAGCACAATAGTTGACATTGCTACTAGGATGGGTACCCTTGCTTTGGGAGGTAATACAACAACTTCAAATAGTTTCGGAACCATTGGGGACCCACACTCGACCTCAATTGGTCCTGACGTCTTTGCAAAAGATGGTGTTTCAAGATCAAGTGGTATGGACATGTTCACTTCAGCATCTTCAGAAGGCTGGATCTGGACTACAATTGAATTAAGTGTGAGTATGATTTCTTTAGCTCATCACCTTCAACGATCAATTCGATCGTTCCTTCAGGCTCCTAATCATCTTCTATCTAAATCATGTGAATGCCTCCGCCTTTGTGGTCAGGCGGGGGGTTATTACAAACATTTGGTGCAGTCTCCTTTGCCATGATGATCTTGTTGCCAATCAAAGACTGAATCTTGTCCTTTAAAGAGCAAAACTCATAAATGGTATGCCCCTTCATGCCGGAGTGGTATGCACATGTTTTATTTGGGTTAATCCATTGGGAAGCATTTTCTCGAGTTATAGCAGGGATAGGAGTGACGAAACCAGTAACTTTAAGCCTTTCATACAGCTGGTCGATCGGTTCGGCAATGGCGATATATTGCTTTGGAGGTCTACGGTCGAAGTTTGGTCGGGGTCTAGGGAACTTTTGGCAGGGTGATTGATAGTGAGCTTGTTGGGTATTGTAGGCTTGGTAGACATGTACGGGTTAGGAGTATTTCGTGATGTAGGCTTGTATGCAGGAAGTGGAAATGTTTCGTAAGTAGGTGGTAAAGCTTGATAAGAGGGCAAAGTTGCTTGTTAATTTGAGGTAGGTTGATATATATATGAGGGGGTATTGGATAGGTTTGGTATTTTATTGGGGATTTTGTTCTCTGTGCAACCATCACGGCACCCACATACCTTTTCTTGGATGTGCTACCAGACTGTAAAGCCTTGTTGGTAGCATGTAATGCTTCAAATTTAGTGACCATACCACTTTTAATACCTTCCTCGATCATCTCCCCTAGCTTGATGATGTCGGAAAATTTCTGGCCTTCGATCAACATCAACCTTTTGTAGTACTGTGGGTCTTGGGCGTGGACGAAAAAACTTGTTCATTTGTTCCTCTTCTAAAGTCAGACTGGCTTTAGCGGATTCTAATCCCCAATGAGTAGCATACTCGTGAAATGTCTCCGTGGGTTTCTTTTTCAAGTTCTGGATGTAGATCACATCCGATGCATTCTCCGTGTTGAATCTGAACCTCTCTGTGAAATTGGATGCCATAATTACCCAGCTCGACCACTTTTTCGGGTCTTGGCTAATGTACCATGATAGAGCATCCCCTTTCAGACTCATCATAAAGAGCTTCATGCGAACCTTTTCATATTTTCCTACCCCGAGTAGGTTGTTGCACTATATCCTTAAATGAACTCTAGGATCCGTAGTGCCATCGAACATTTCGAACTTTGGAGGTTTTTACCCCTCGGGTAGTTCAACATCTAGTTGAATTCAAAGGTCTTCGTAATTCAGTCCCTCAATTCCCTTACTTTTTTCAACACCTTGGACTCCGCTAGTCAGCTTCTTGACTTCTGCGGCAAGATTCTTGATAAAAGATGTTTTGTCATCAGACTTGGGCATGCTTGAGGCAAGCTGAATGGGGTGTGGTATCCACATAGGTAGGAGTGTTGTGGTGATGATCATTTGTGGAGTTTAATGGTTCAGGGATGAGCAGTGGGGTGTTGCTTGAAGTGTGGCATGTTTTGCAGTGATGATGGGAAGTGGGTTGGTTCTGTGGTTTCAGGATGTTTTGAGGAGGTGTGGGATTTTGAGTTTGGGGAAGTTGACATCTGGGGTAGTGAGGGAAAATGACAAGCTTGCTAAAATCCAAACTTGGTCCAGTTCTTCCGGAAATTTCAGTAACTTATGTTCGAGCTGGCAGACACTTTCCTTGGAAACCTGAATACCCTGAGAAGTCTCTACACTTTTAACCGAACTCTCCTTTTTTATGTTGCTCAAATCTTCTATTTATCCCTTGTTCTTGTTTCAGATAGGGCTCGGAGGAGGAGGAGGTGGAGGGCCCTTAGATCTTATGGAATTTGATGACGATGCCAAAGTGCACAACTAACCTTTTGGGGAAGGGAATAAAACAAAAGTAAAATCAAAAAGATAACAAGTTAGTGTGGATCATGAGGAGAAAACATCGTAATATTTAAACACATAGTGCAAAACTATAAATCGTGTCCTAATCTGGGAGACTCGTTGTGCCCGAGGTAGGCCTAGTGACAAGTTGATTTGAAGAACATATAATGCTAAATGCCTCATTTTATTGATAAAATAAGACGAATCCCAAAGCGACACTAAAATAACTCAAAAAAAATGTCATTAATGGCCATGGGCCTTATTACATTTAAAGCAAAGAAAAGACTCCTAACAACTTGGTCTCAGAAGGACATTCCCTAGACTCAGCATATTTAGCTCCATCGAACTGCTTCACCAACTCACGCAGTCCCAGCATCAAGTAGGTTCTCGCCAAGTGTCCTCTCTCATTTCTCTTAGGGTACTGGCAGTTTTTAATCCTCTTGATGAACTTCCTTTCTAGCTCCACTAAACCCCACTCCAAATACCCCAATCATTTGTTGGTGCTGATAGCCATATCTTTCTATTCTTCAATTAGCTTTTGATGGGCTTCTTGAATTTCGCTCACTCTCGCATTCCCGAATCCTCTTGTGTAATTATTTGTACTTAACTTGTAGTTCAGCCTTTTCGTCGATAACCCTGTGACCTCGAACAAATCCGGGTTGTCCTAGCCCACCATGATCATCTTCCAACCAACTTGGATAGTATGGAGTATAACCAGCATGTTACCTATCTGGTTCTATAGAATCCTTTCTCAAGATGATTTTGCAATGCCACATATGTTTAGCTTGACACTTGTATGAACTAGTGTCATCTTGAAAGTCGGCCCTAAAGTGACTAATTTTGTCGACCCTTGGTATAACCTGCCTTCTTTCCTGCATGTCTCATGACTCGGTGAGGGACATAGGGATAAGTTCCTCTCGAACCAATGAGTATAAGAAACGGCGCATCCCGAGATCGTACAACAAACTCTTCAGTAGGGAACCATTCAAACATCCACTATACTTGGTCCTTTCTAAGATTCTCAAACAACTCCACCCACCCTTATCATCTTCTGGTTGAGAAACATGTTAGGTATATAATTCATTCGTCTTGGCTGATGGAAGGCGATATGATTATCCCAGCCTCTACGTAGAATCTCTTGCTGATATTCACCCCTTTGGAGGTTCTTCATGAGCCAGAGTTGGAGAAGTAAGTTACAACCCTCAAAGTATTTGGCCCCTTCTTGACATATTTCTAGGGCTCGGTACATCTCCATAACGATCATATGTACTATGCTAAAAGGCTGTCCACCAATTCCCTCCATTAAAGTCTTGGTTACCATTGCCAATCTGGTATGGATCCTAGCCTTCTTCATAGGAAACACTGTCATCCCCAAAAAATAGAACATAAAGACGAAGACTCTTCTGTGGATGTGCCCCAATAATGTGAGGGTGAGTTCATCTGGGAAAGTGCAGTAAGACTTTCTATGGGCGTATCTCTCGTACAGATTGTCAAAAGAAATATAGGAGTCGTTCAAACAGGTTAGGCCTGTGTTCTTGTTTAGTCCCATGATTTTGAGGAAACCCCTCCCCTTGCAATTTTTCTGGCATTAGCAAACCGAGAGTCTCCCATGGGATACCAGTTAATCCTCCTATTTTCTCGAGCAAAGGTGTCATTTCAAAGCCCCCTAAGCGGACACAGATCTATCGGCATACCAGAATAAAGTTGCAGCATCTATGATTTTGTTGTCAAGTCGGATTTCAAAAAGAGAAGGAAAATTCCCCAAATATTTGTGAACGAGGGTATGATCACTAGAGTGAAGGTCTTCCCACCAGCTTAGCAACCTTTGGTGGATGTTGGCTACCATGCCCAATCTGGAGACTTCGTGCCTCATTTTCTACAAAACAAAGTGTTAGACCCTTACCCCCGCCAGAACCGACTATTTAAACCAATAATTATCATAAAAGCATTTAGTTCTCCAAATTAATGCACAAAATGTGGTGGTGTCCATTTGGGTTTCAAGAAAACCTGGTGGACTCTGGACAAGGCTATCTTAAAGAGTTGTTATGCGGACAACATAATCGAATCAGCTAGGTTTGACAGTGATGCATGCATAGTTTAAACAGAGTAAGGTTTCCATGGGGTATTAGACTGGTTGCTTTGAGCGGAGAACTCAAGAGGGAAAGGCACAGAGCCATCGACTGCACCGGTGATCGACTGGTTTTACCATAAATGCGCCTTTGCCAAATTTAGGGGGTGATAATATCGGAAGGGCGAAACCACTCATTATAAATGTTGCTATAGTATTTTATTTGGCACAAGTGGAATATGATATTGGAGATGCAATTATAAGAATGAAGCAAGTTTTCATGCATTTGCATATTCATAAAGTAATAATTGCAATAATTGCTCATAATTATAACAGTACTGAAGGAAAGTAGTAAAGGAAAGCGTTAAAAGAAAAGAAACGAAGAGCCAAGCCAGTTTCATAGAAGAAGCGATAAAGATATTAGGCAAAGGCAATAAAAAAACAATAAATTCATAAATAGCATGAATCCTAAAAGAAATTCCCATCATAGTCACCATGTTGTCGATGTCCCTTTTTATAAAGGCAAAATCGAGTTTACGATATTTGGGCGGATAACTATATTCCTTTTGGGAATTTGGGTTTGAGATTTAGAAGAGTTGCCACCTAATTATTAAGGGAATTAGGAAACTAATAAAATTAAAAGAAAAGAAGAACCAGAGAAGGGGTAAGGGCTTGAAATTATCTCAGGGGGAAGGTGTTAGGCACCCCCGAAGATCCACTAGTATGGTTCTCGTCCATGCTACAATTGTGACTTCACATAATCAAGTAAGCAATTAAGGGCTCAAGTAGGAGGGATTCACATATAACATTGCTAAGAACTTAAAACTTGAGGAAAGGTAAAGAGGGCAAAAATTTATGAAACATTCAGACAATTTAAAAGAGATAGAAGAAAGCAAGTAAGAGGGAGAGGGTAAGGGTTTATGATTAATATGGATCACCCCACACAACACCCGGTAATCATTTATACACGTGGTGTTATCGCGTGGTCATCATATCCATATCTATCCTTCCCACCCATTAAGGTATTAAAGCACGGGATAGTATCGTCACATAATACATGATATTACCCATCCCAGTCTTATCAGTCTCAGAGGCATTGAGACTACTAGTCCTAAAGGGAAGGGAGTGGGGTTTTTTAGAGTTTCAAAAGGATAAAAATCCTAGGTGACAAGCAAAAGCATACAAAATGTTAGGGGGAAACAAATAGCAATTAAGGTGTAACGACCCGACCGGTCGTTTTGAGCTCTGACGCGTCATTCAGCAGATTGAGGCCATGAATAGCTTCATCTCAGGTATATTGACTTGTGTGTATGGTCAGAATTAAAATTCAGGAAGTTTGGAGTCAAATCTAAATGGAAATTCTCATTTTGAAAGCTTAAAGTTGAAGAAATGAACTAGGATTGGAATTTTGAGTAAATGACCTCGGAATTGGGATCTAAAAGTTCCAGCATGCTCGTATGATGATTTTGAACTTGGGCGTATGTCCGGATTTGGTTTTTGACAACCCGTGAGCATTTCGGCATATATGGTGGAAGTTAGTATTTTAGAAAAATTTCATAAATTTGGGTTGGAAGGCATTTTAGAGTTATAGATGTCCATTTGGGATTTCGAGTCTGGGAATAGATCTGTATGGTGATTTTTTAGTTGGGAACGCGATCGGAAGTCAATTCGGATGTCCGGAGGTCATTTTGAAGTCATTTGGCTAAATATAGGAATTTGAAGGTTTATGAGAAAATTCGACCGGAAGTGAAAATTTTGATATCGGGGTCGGAATGCGATTCCGAAAGTTGGTGCAAGTCCGTAATGTCGAATGTGACTTGTGTGCAAACTTTGAGTCAATTCGGATCAATTTTGGTAGGAAATGTGATAATTAATCTCTTTAAGGAAAGCTTAAGTTGGAAAAGTCAACCCAATGTTGACTTATGAGTTAGAGGGCTCGGAACTGAATTCCGATGATTCGGTTAGTTTCGGGGAATGATTTAAGACTTGGGAGCGCAATCGGAAGTAATTTTGGAGGTCCGGTGAAGAAGTTAGCCTATTTTGGCGAAGTTGGATTTTGGCGGAATCCGATCGATAGGTGATATTTTGATCCGAGAGTCGGAATGGAATTTCGACAGTTGCAGTAGCTTCATTAGGTGATTTTGGATATGTCTTGCAAATTTTCAGATCATTCGGACATCGTTTGGTCGAGTTTTTGATCGAATGTGAATTTTGAAAGTTTAAGTTTAAGTTTGAATCGAATTCTAGGATTTTGGTGAATTTTGATATTTAAGGTATCATTTTTATGATCCGAGCAAGTTTGAATGAAGTATTAGGTTGAGTTTGTGTTTTTGGTTGTGGTCCCGAGGGTCTCGGGTGTTTTTCGGATGCCCAACGGGTTATTTTTGGAAGATTTTTGCCGTTTTGAGCACAAATGTAATGATCCAAAGGTCTATTTTTAGTTCAAGATATCCAAATTTAATTTCGAGACTTCGAGAATTTAAATAATGAATTATAGGTCTGATCCGAAAATTTTGGTTTAATTTCATCAAGTCGCGATTGGGTTTTTGACGCGAAATGTGATTTAATTGTTTAATGAGAAAAATTGATGTTACAATGAGAAAAACCAGATCCAAATTCAGTTTTATTTAAACCGCTGGATCCATATCAAAATTACGGAGCCATAGGAAAAAGAATCGTCAAATTTCGAGTTCGTATGACGAAGTTAAAGCTATTTTAGTGAAAATAAAAGTTGCTGCAATTATTTTGGATAGTTGCTGAATTATTTTGCAGCGTAAACAGTACCAGGCACGTGTGAACAGTGTCCCGCACGTGTGAACAGTGCCTGGACGCATGAACAGTAATCGGAAAAGATGAAATTTGGCATTTTAGCCACATCTTGAGTTCTAGAGCTCCGTTTGAAGTGATTTTTGCAGCGTTGTTCTCGTCTCAACAAGGAGGTAGGTTTTATGGTCTAAATATGTTATTTTATCATTAAATCTTTGAGTATTTCACTGTTAATGGGAGATTAATGGGAGATTTTAGCCCTAAGCCTGGTTATGGAAAATCATTGATTTGAATGGACAAACGGAGTCCGATTTTGATAAACTTTATATGTATGGACTCGTGTTGAGATAAGAAATCCGAATATGTAACTTTTGTAGTTTCTCAAGAAGCGTACGGAAAGTCGGGTTTTGGCAACTTTATGGTTTTTCATGTAATTTGATTGTGTTTGATTGGGTGTTGTTTCGTTAGCCTATTTTGATATATTTGTACTGAATTTGGCTAGTTTTGGCGTGCGTGGATGCTGGTTCGAGGAGCTAAAGCATCACGGAGCTTGAGTTTTCGCCGGATCGAGGTGGGTAATAATTGTAAATGATGTCCTAAGGGTTAGTAAATCCCGGACTTGCACATCTTAGTGTTGTATTGAGGTGACTTGCATGCCGGATAACGGACGAGGGGTAGAGCACCATTGGGGATTGTGACTTGGTCCATCCCGCGTAATGAATAATAACACCTAATTGTTTGAAATTGAATTGACATCCTAGTAAAAGATATTAATTATTATGAATTGGACTAATTATCATGCTTGGGCTTCGTGCCGATTATTTGAATCCTTCAGGGATTGGTATCACTGTCTTGATAACACTGTGCATATTTTTGTCTCGGTCTAAGGTTTTTAAATGGTATTTTGCTACTCAGCATTTTTATAAGGTTATGAAAAACTTGAACAAGGTCTTAATGACATTTCTAGATGTGAGCTAATATGATACTGTTTCCCGAGAGGCTTTTCTTGATTATTTGTTAGACTGATTGGGGCCGAGGGCCATATGTTAGAGCATGACGATTTATGTGAGCATATGCATATACATGCATGGATCGGACGCCGTAATGGTATTTGGATCGGGTTGCGCGCCGCAGCAGGTGTGATATTGATATTGCGCTTGGGCTATAGGAGCCACTCCGGAGTCTGAAACCCCACAGTGAGCGCGGGCGCCTTTGCATGGATCGGGCTGTACGCCACAGCGTCATATGCATTGCATGGCATACATACATTGGTTTATGTGTACTACGTGGCATAACATTTAGCACTCACACATTACTGGCACATATGCATTATTTGCCTTATTGACCAGATCTCCTAGTGGAAATTGTTAAGGAGTGCTGAGCCCAAGGTGCTGATTTGAGTGCAGACTTGCACTGCTTGAGATTGTACCCATGTATTGGTATGTTATCATGAAAGAAAGAAAGCTAAAAATTGAGATTTCTAAATAATCTACTCACATATGCTGGAAAGGAATAAAAAGATAGTTCTGTATTGTGTAGCATGAGATAGTGCCTTGCGTGATTTTCTTTCCTTCAGCATTATTTACTTTTATTACCGCTGAGTTGGAAATACTCACACCCGACTCCCTGCACCTTGTGTGCAGATCCAGGTACATCACAGCAGAGCTGATTCTATAGCTGCTCGATAGTGCATTTGGACAGTCGAGGTAGTTGCCAGCGTCCGCAGAACCTGACTTTCCAGCTTACTTTTATTCATGTAGATATCTATTTCTACACTTGAGCACCGTCGTATACACTATCACACTTTATATACTCTGTAGAGGCTCATGACTCATGACTCCTGGTCTTTGGGAGGTTTTGTTGGTTTGGGATGTGATCCCCGTATTGGAATATTTTCTTTGTGATTATTTGATCTTGATTATGCCTAAAAGTGGTTAAATGTGAGCTGTTGGCTCTGTGACTTTGTTGATTGCTCGGGCTGGCCTAGCAGTGTGTTGGGCGCCATCACGACCGGGTTTGGGGTCGTGACAAGTTGGTATCAGAGCCTAGGTTACTAGGCCTCATGAGTCTTGAGCCGATTGGTAGAGTCTTATGGATCAGTACGGGGACGCCTGTACTTATCCTCGGGAGGCTGCAAACCTTTAGGAAACACTTCACATTTCTTGGAATTCTTATCATGCGTACTTGATTCAGCTAGAGATATAATTCTTGGAAATTCCTTCCATATGCATGTACGCGCACTCAAACACTCAGTAATATAATTGCCTTAATGGCTTGTGATTCCCTGATTGAGGGGCGAGATATGATCTCCATGAGTTTATTTTGGGCCAGTCGGAAGGACTTAAGGCCAGATCTTTGTGTGTGACTTGAGCACCACAGTCCTGATTTTACGAACTGGTATTATGAAGATTGTATGACCAGTATTGTTCCCAATTGTGGAAATGGTAGCTTGATAACGGATGATCTGTTAGGTGTTAGACTCTTATTGTGATTCGTTATGTAGCCCCTAGCTATGGGCGTGGTGAATATGTTCATGTCTCTTAGTGGAAAGGTAAAATGCATTACGTGTGGTAGTATGAGCTCAGGCTCAAAAAGATCAAATGTGTTATGCTATGTGCATTATGATGTCTTGTCAAATTTCTGGTGTATTGTTAGGATGGTTTTGGTAATTCTCTGGCAGGTGGATAGGCCATATTATAAAGGAAACTCTGGCGAAATTTTTGTAAATTTTGAGACTTAGAAAAGAGGTCACCTAAGGAATGGGCTTAGCTGTTGTGTGTGAAAGAATACAAGAAGTGCAAAAAAATTAAGATTTCTGATGATTCGAGTCTCCGCCAAAGCTTATAAATGACTCGAGTTTAATCTCATTGTAACATTTTGGCATCATTTGAGTAAGAATGCTATGAGTGGCTAAAAGTGCTTTGATGAACGGCTTCGAGCCAAGTTGGGGAGGTTGCTATTAAATAACTAATTGCACGGCTGTGTGCTATGTGGGCACTGTCTTTAATTATGTTGGGAAAATTCTGACAAGGTTATGGTGCTTCGTACATGTGAAGAAATACTATGATGTTTTGAACTACTATTGGTAAGGAATGTTCGGTGTATAGAAAAGAAAGATAGTGAATTGTACCTGTAAGTAATCATGTTCTGCGACGTCAGAGTTCTAACAAATGATGAGTGGTTCTATTCAATAGGAAAGATGAATTATAGCTGAATAA
The DNA here is from genome assembly GCA_032618575.1 of Nicotiana noctiflora. Taxonomy (NCBI): domain Eukaryota; kingdom Viridiplantae; phylum Streptophyta; class Magnoliopsida; order Solanales; family Solanaceae; genus Nicotiana; species Nicotiana noctiflora. Next base: position 142,468 of record JASVEL010004204.1, read on the forward strand.
GGGTGAATGACGCCCGAGAATGGTTTTGCAGTGTTCAGGATTTTGCTTGTAACAGTCAGGTGCCTTAAGATTGTGTATGTGGCTAAAGACGACGATTTCGTTAGAAAAGATCAAGGCTTGTGTTATATCATGTGAAAGATGGGATTTTATGTATCCGTATTGGGAAGTAATGATAACAAATTCAAAATCGTAGGAAGTTCTTCAAAATAAAGTGTTGTAGAATATGGTACTTTTGGGAAACATTGAGAGAGTATTCAGTGGCCTATGGGTCTTAGACCGTGTGGTAACATGAGTCGAGGTATGGTGGTGCTACAGTAAAGGCTAATATTAAACTAAATATGAATCAGAAAGGAATTGGATAAATAGCACAACTTGTTAATAAACTGAAACAGTTTGATAAGGAGACAAGTAATTCCTGGTATGTGTTCGAAGTAATGAGTCTGGCAGATATGGTGCAACCAAGGCTCTTGAGTGCGGGTAGTTGCGTAGCTCGATGTGGGTAAAAAGGACTCAGTCCTGGCAGTTAAACTTATGCAACAAATTGGAAGAAAGAGTTCGTGATGTGCTTTACCATTGTTTGAAAATGAGTATATTTCATGTTGGTATGCAAAGCACAGAATGTGTAATCATTTTTCTTCCATATGGGATGTCATTAAAATTCTCAAGCAGCATGGGCAGCTGAAGATAATCTGAGAGTCAGTCTTTCTGGTGATTAATGGAAATGGTACTGCTATTCTAGTAATTTTGCAGAGTATATGGTCAAAAGGGCAAGGTAATATAAACTGATAATACCTAGTGGTATTGTGGTGTCCTCTTGTGGATTTGTCGGTGATGATTGAGTTATCTGGATCGGGTGGCACGCCGCCACAGGTATGGTATCTGGATCGGGTGGCACGTCGCCACGGGTATGTTATTGGAACTGGTTGCGCGCCGCAATAGTATGATGTGGAAAATATAGTTTCCTATAAGTTACTTTGTATACAATACTTCCTAGATTTTAAGGAATAGTCTGTACTGGGTACCGCTCGGGGAATAACACATCGGTTTTGTCCATTCAGGATTTGATAGCATATATTAAATGTATCACCGCGGGTGTGATTGATTGCTTGAGTTCAGACCTAAATATGTGTGTGGCTGGCCGTTTTGAGCATGGTGACTTAAGGTGCTCCATGAGTAATAGTGCTTGGATAGAATCGTGAGTCGTGGCAAGGCCACGTGATGCTATGACATTTAGAGGAGGGTTCAGGTACTCTAATTCTATAGTGTGAGACGAGATCTCAGTTATGTGTTGTGATGGAATTGAGGAATTTCAATTACAGCTCTTTTGTGTGAGTCAGTTGTCATGATTCGAGTGTGTTCAGATCATTTCTTATTGGAGCCTGTGTTTTGCTCGTCGTGGCTTAGGCCGATGAGGAGGTGTCATATAACCACTGTGGTGTGTTATAATCGAAATGATCGTTGGAGTCATCAATGTGTGCGAACATGCGTGATTTCAGCTAGATAGAAAGGTAATATCGAGGTTTGGCTCCAAAATTCGTTGTAATATCAGTAAAAAGAGAAATGGCTTCATAAATGGTTGATCTGAGGAATTGTTATGGTTTAGCCCATGTTTTATTTATCGTTGGCAGTATATGAAAGTGTCGGAATAAGACTTGAACTAATAAAAGGTTTCCATCGGTATTTGGGTATTGTAGGCAACTGCAGTAAATAAAGAATGTTATTGTGGTCATATGAGTAAAGTGATGCGAAGTGTAAATTCAACAAAGTTATGCACTAATGTTTGGGTACAACATGTAGAGATTGATATGGTGGTCGAATGATGGAAACAGACTTGGCAGGAAATTCAGGATGTTGGAATTTGGCCTAATGGCTTATTCGCTTGAATAAAGAATTATATCTATAGAATTATATAGCTAATGTGCTCAACTAAGTAGTGGTAGCACGGGAAGGTTCATGAAGTGTTAAAAAAGTTATTTGAGACTACATCATTGTAGTTCTCAGCATGTTCGAGGACGAACGTATGTTTAAGTGGGGGAGATTGTAACGACCCGACCGATCGTTTTGAGCTCTGACGCGTCTTTCAGCAGATTAAGGCCATGAATAGCTTCATCTCAGGTATATTGACTTGTGTGTATGGTCAGAATTAAAATTCAAGAAGTTTGGAGTCAAATCTAAATGGAAATTCTCATTTTGAAAGCTTAAAGTTGAAGAAATGAACTAGGATTGGAATTTTGATTAAATGACCTTGGAATTGGGATCTAAAAGTTCCAGCATGCTCGTATGATGATTTTGAGATTGGGTGTATGTCCGGATTTGGTTTTTGATAACCCGTGAGCATTTCGGCGTATATGGTGGAAGTTAGTATTTTAGAAGAATTTCATAAATTTGGGTTGGAAGGTATTTTAGAGTTATAAATGTCCATTTGGGATTCCGAGTCTGGGAATAGATCCGTATGGTGATTTTGGAGTTGGGAACGCGATCGGAAGTGAATTCGGATGTCCGAAGGTCATTTTGAAGTCATTTGGCTAAATATAAGAATTTGAAGGTTTATGAGAAAATTCGACCGGAAGTGAAAATTTTGATATCTGGGTCGGAATGCGATTCCGAAAGTTGGTGCAAGTACGTAATGTCGAATGTGACTTGTGTGCAAAATTTTAGTCAATTCGGATCGATTTTGGTAGGAAATGTGACAATTAATCTCTTTAAGGAAAGCTTAAGTTGTGACAATTGTTTTGTTTTGTTTTATTTGTTGATTTTCTCTCTCTTTTTCTGAGCCGAGGGTCGGCCGGAAACAGCCTCTCTACCCTTTCGGGTAGGGGTAAGGCCTGTGTACGTATTACCCTCCCCAGACCCCACTTTGTGGGAACATCCTGGGTAGTTGTTGTTGTTGTTGTTGTTGTTGTAAGGAAAGCTTAAGTTGGAAAAGTCAACCCAATGTTGACTTATGAGTTAGAGGGCTCGGAACTGAATTTCGATGATTCGGTTAGTTTCGTGGGATGATTTAAGACTTGGGAGCGCAATTGGAAGTAATTTTGGAGGTCCGGTGAAGAAGTTAGCCTATTTTGGCGAAGTTGGAATTTTGGCGGAATCCGATCGATAGGTGATATTTTGATCCGGGAGTCGAATGGAATTCCGACAGTTGCAGTAGATTCGTTAGGTGATTTTGGATATGTTTGCAAATTTTCAGGTCATTCGGACATCGTTTGGTCGGGTTTTCGATCGAATGTGAAGTTTGAAAGTTTAAGTTTAAGTTTGAATCGAATTCTAGGATTTTGGTGAATTTTGATATTTAAGGTACCATTTTTATGATCCGAGCAAGTTTGAATGAAGTATTAGGTTGAGTTTGTGTTTTTGGTTGTGGTCCCGAGGGTCTCGGGTGTTTTTCGGATGCCCAACGGGTCATTTTTGGAAGATTTTTGCCGTTTTGAGCATAAATGTAATGATCCAAAGGTCTATTTTTAGTTCTAGATATCCAAATTTGATTTCGAGACTTCGAGAATTTAAATAATGAATTATAGGACTGATCCGGAAATTTTGGTTTAATTTCATCAAGTCGCGATTGGGTTTTGGCGCGAAATGTGATTTAATTATTTAATGAGCGAAATTGATGTTACACTGAGCAAACGAGATCCAAATTCAGTTTTGTTTGAACCACTGGATCCGTATCGAAATTACGGAGCCGTAGGAAAACGAATCGTCAAATTCCGAGTTCGTATGACGAAGTTAAAGCTATTTTAGTGAAAATAAAAGTTGCTACAATTATTTTGGATAGTTGCTGAATTATTTTACAGCGTGAACAGTACCAGGCACGCGTGAACAGTGTCCCGCACGTGTGAACAGTGCCTGGACGCAAGAACAGTAATCGGAAAAGATTAAATTTGGCATTTTAGCCACATCTTGAGTTCTAGAGCTCCGTTTGAAGTGATTTTCGCAGCGTTGTTCTCGTCTCAACAAGGAGGTAGGTTTTATGATCTAAATATGCGATTTTACCATTAAATCTTTGAGTATTTCACTGTTAATGAGAGATTAATGGGAGATTTTAGCCCTAAGCCTAGGTTATGGAAAATCATTGATTTGAATGGGCAAACAGAGTCCGATTTTGATAAACTTTATATGTATGGACTCGTGTTGAGATAAGAAATCCGAATATGTAACTTTTGTAATTTTTCGAGAAGCGTACGGAAAGTCGGGTTTTGGCAACTTTGTGGTTTTTCATGTAATTTGATTGTGTTTGATTGGATGTTGTTTCGTTAGCCTATTTTGATATATTTGTACTGAATTTGGCTAGTTTTGGCGTGCGTGGATGCTGGTTCGAGGAGCTAAGGCATAACGGAGCTTGAGTTTTCGCCGGATCGAGGTGGGTAATACTTGTAAATGATGTCCTAAGGGTTAGTAAACCCCGGACTTGCACATCTTAGTGTTGTATTGAGGTGACTTGCATGCCGGATAACGGGCGTGGGGTAGAGCACCATTGGGGATTGTGACTTGGTCCATCTCGCGTAATGAATAGTAACACCTAATTGTTTGAAATTGAATTGACATCCTAGTAAAAGATATTAATTATTATGAATTGGACTAATTATCATGCTTGGGCTTCGTGCCGATTATTTGAATCCTTCAGGGATTGGTATCACTGTCTTGATAACACTGTGCATATTTTTGTCTCGGTCTAAGGTTTTTAAATGGTATTTTGCTACTCAGCATTTTTATAAGGTTATGAAAAACTTGAACAAGGTCTTAATAACATATCTAGATGTGAGCTAATATGATATTGTTTCCCGAGAGGCTTTTTTTGATTATTTGTTAGACTGATTGGGGCCGAGGGCCATATGTTAGAGCATGACGATTTATGTGAGCATATGCATATACATGCATGGATCGGACTGCACGCCGTAATGGTATTTGGATCAGGTTGCAGGTGTGATATGATATTGCGCTTGGGCTGTAGGAGCCCCTCCGGAGTCTGAACCCCCACAGTGAGCGCGAGCGCCTTTGCATGGATCGGGCTATACGCCACGGCGTCATATGCATTGCATGGCATACATACATTGGTTTACGTGTACTACGTGGCATAACATTTAGCACTCATACATTACTGGCACACATGCATTATTTGCCTTATTGACCGGATCTCCTGGTGGAAATTGTTAAGGAGTGCTGAGCCCGAGGGGCTGATTTGAGTGCAGACTTGCGCTGCTTGAGATTGTACCCAGGTATTGGTATGTTATCATGAAAGAAAGAAAGCTAAAAATTGATATTTCTAAATAATATACTCACATATGCTGGAAAGGAATAAAAAGATAGTTCTGTATTGTGTAGCATGAGATAGTGCCTTGCGTGATTTTCTTTCCTTCAACATTATTTACTTTTATTACCGCTGAGTTGGAAGTACTCACACCCGACTCCCTGCACCTTGTGTGCAGATCCATGTATATCATAGCAGAGCTGATTCTATAGCTGCTCGGTAGTTAGCAGGACCTGACTTTCCAACTTACTTTTACTCATGTAGATATCTATTTCTGCACTTGAGCACCGTCGTAGACACTATCACACTTTATATACTCTGTAGAGGCTCATGACTCGTGACTCCTGGTCTTTGGGAGGTTTTGTTGGTTTGGGATGTGATCCCCGTATTAGAATATTTTCTTTGTGATTATTTGATCTTGATTATGCCTAAAAGTGGTTAAATGTGAGTTGCTGGTTCCGTGGCTTTGTTGATTGGTCGGGCTGGCCTAGTAGTGTGCTCGGCACCATCATGACCGGGTTTGGGGTTGTGACATAAGGCTCACACAGGCCTCCTCACTTAAAAGAGCAAACATAGCATGATGTCAAATATTGGTTTGGCATGAATTAAATTAAAAGCATAGGCTAGGCTGATTCATCACATATTTTTTAGATGAGGAGTCTGAGTTAGCCTTCTCTAGATGTAGTTTATCAAAATTGATGCAATTAATTACCTAATAGTTTTTTTAAGTGAACCTATAGGCATGACATCTAATAGAGTGTTCTGATTTTAGGGAAATGGTTGTTGGTTTTATAAACAAAAGATCTGCAAATTTTGATGACCGTATAACTGATTTTAGACTCGTTGATGCAATAAACGAAGCTAGTTCAGTTGATTATTCCTATAGGCATGATTTCTAAGCGTAATTGGTTTTAAACAATTACGTAAATTCTAGAGTTCTATAGGCATGGTATCTAGAGTGAAGTTGGTTATTTATTAAACATATGATTGTTTTCCTAACAACATGTATATGCAGAAGTGCAGAAACCTAAAATCATGATTTCTATATACATAACCTATAGGCGTAGTTTCTAAAAAATGCAGAACTGCAGGACTTATAGACATTATTTCTAAAATGCAGAATGTAGAAAAACTTAAGGCATAATTTCTATGATGTAGATGTGCATAAACCTAAGATCATGATTTCTATATGCAGAACTTATAGGCATAATTTCTAAGATGCAGGAAAACTTTTAGTCATGATTTCTAAGAAATGCAAAATGCAGAACTTATAGGCATAGTTTCTAAGATGCAAGAAATCTTGTAGGCATGAGTTTTATTAAAATGCAGAATGCGGAAATTATAAATAACCTATAGGCAAATTTTCTACCCTTCGCATGCATTCATCCCCATCCCTTTTCACTATCCATCCTCAATTGTTATTACAAATTATTACACACCCAAATGAATCAGAAAATAAAAGTAAAATTATATCATTCAAACTCAAAGTCCAACAATATGAGATAAACCAACCTCCAAGATCAGATTTCCTAAAGCCTTTCTTATATTTGGGATATGTCAAAGTTCTAAAGAGTCTCAAAGGGCTTCGAGTAGTGCTTACACCTCAAAAATATTACAGAATTAAGATCATAGTGCAGTGTGGAAATTCCAGCCCTCAGATGTCAAAGTTTAGAGGGAACTCAAGGTCCCAAAGCAAGGCTCATAAGAGAGGGAAAGAACTTAAGAGTCTAAGAATAAGTGTGAGTGCATAGGGGAATTAGGGAAAGCCTTGATAGGCTAGGGGTCATGCCTAGCAAATGGGAATACTGGCACACCCCTGACCAGCCTGTTAGCCAACTTAGGAGTTAGGATCCATTGTGGATCAGGTTATAGCCTGGGCAGTGATCTGGATACTGTCAGGCCAAAGCCCTTAACTCAACATATATAAGAGAATATGGGTAGGGATTCACAATAGAAACCGATACAAGGAAAGAACACAATTAGCATAGGTCATTGAACATGAGCAGTAAAGCAAATAAAAGTGCTGGAACTGTAAAGTAAACACATAGGGATGATGCAGAAAACTAAATGAAAAACATACCAGTTTCATAGGAAAATAAGTGAGGAAACAGTAATCTTGAGAGAGCCAAGGTGCAACCAAAGTGATTCCAAAAGATCTCAAATAGAGTGTTGATTTCAAAATAATAGTGCAAGAAAGTATGTAATTGGAAGTGTTTTTGTTCGTGTGAGTCTCAGTGTATTTGTAAAGAGGGAAGATATGTCTTTATATAGTTTTGAAAATAAGTAGTACATAGGAAAATAGTGCACGAACATGGAAATAGCAATCAATTAGTGTCAATTAAGACAACTGGACTCATTTAATTAGGGATTCTAGTTCAAACGGTTAGTCAAGGCAGAATAAGAAAAAGAAATCAGTTTAGTAAGGCTGATTAGGGAAAGAAACCACATAGTTATAAACAAGGCCAAATAAATAGTGGGTAATTAAGAAAAGTTGTAATGACAGTGTATTTATAAAAAATAGGGCATCAATTCGAAAATCAACCAAGAGGATCCCGGATCCAATTGTGATCACAAGGAATCCAAAGTAACTAAGGAAAGAGTCACATAAATATATAAATAATTGAAAATTGGTACAAAATTACAGAAGGAATACACAAGATCATGTATTTAAAGAAAACATCACAAGCATGAATATTTTACACAAAAAGACCAAGTAAACAACTAATCGGGTAAATGAGGTTTAATCGAATAAAATCAGTAACAAATCATCAGCCTTATTAAAGGGATTTCAGAATCAATCACTTGGTTGGTCAAAACCTTTTGAAAGAAGAATTTTCTCATATATAAATCACATAGATTAAACAAAAGACTCGTTTACCATAGAAAAAGAGTTTAACACTAAAAGTCTTAGAGTCATAGGCTCATAGTGAGTCTGAAAGCCTAGGTCCCAAAGTAGAACCCTTGTGCCACTTGTCAATGAAACCCCCAAAAACCTAGGGTTTCGAATAGAGTCAGAGCCGAGAAGACAAGGACATTGGGAGAGGCTCCGAAGCACTTTCTCAAAGACTTATGAAAGACAAACATACACAATAGCAAGAACACTAATTCAAAGTCGTGCTTGAGAAAACTTGGAATTTAAACAAGTTTTAGAAGAAAGAGATGATATGAAACTAAACAAAGTAGGTAAAACATGCTTAGAATGAACATAAACAAAGCTCAGTAAGGTGAACAAATCAAAGAGCTCAAACATAAACACACATATAGCAAAACATAAGGATTAATCAACACGAATTAATAACACGAGCAAAAAATAGTAGAGTCTTGCATAATAGAGAAGAGATAAGAGAAAAAAACTCATACGTGGTAAAAGAAAACAATCGAGTACAAGACACACATAAAGAAAGTACAGGATAATCAGAAAGGTATTTGAAGAAATCATTTTCAGAAACCCTAAAATCGAATTTGAGCGATTTTAAAAGGGAAATTTGGGGAAAACCTTTGAAAAGTCAAGAAAAGACCAGGCATGTCACAGATATAAAGGAAATAAGCAAGTATAGAACCTCAGCTAGCTTAGAAGCAAAGAAAACCCTAGAATGAGACAGGTCCTGAGGAAAGTCGGATCATGAGTTGAAGAGACTCATATTGCTCGAGAATGCCGGAATAATGGCTGGAGAGGCCATGGATCTACAAGTATGAGACATATCTAAAGATATCCATTGAATTCGGGCCTCCAAACATCAAGTAGCTTAGGTTTAACGGTGAAGAGAGTTAGCATAGGCCACCAATGGCTTGGAATGCCATGGATTCCAATGGAAACGTGGTAGAAACATGTGGGAGATGATTACGGTTTCGGTGTGGGCTAGAGAGAGTTTGAGAGATGAAGAGTTTAAAGGCGTCGTATCTAATAGAATGGATTGGGGTTAGGTTGGTTAGGGAATTAAAAAGGAAAGAAAGAATATCGGCCACTGATCAAAATAATCAACAGCATATATTTAAAGGGAAGCCGGGTGGGTTTAAAATCGGGTCAGGGTCGGGTTAAAATTGGAATTGGGTTATTTTGATTTGGGGCGGAAGTGGGGGTTAAATTGATTTTAGAATTGAAAGGAAATGAGGCTATAATTGAAATAGAAACGGGCTAGATGTTAAATAGCTCATTTCCCGTTTTATTTTATAAAATAGCAATAATAATTTTAAAACAAAATTAAAAGCACTGAATTAATTAATAATATATAAATATTAGTCCAAAAATACTGGAAATAATTTTTTAATTTCCAAATGATGTTAATCTAAAATAGGTTATAATTGCGATTATATGCTATTTAGCTTTAGAAATACTAAATAAATTCGTAAAAATATACAAAAATTACCTTAATTATATATTGGTGTAACTATGAGAATAAAATAAGTTAATCACAAAAGGATAATTTTTGAGAATAATAACTCATTTTGTACTACTAAAAATAGGCAATAAATCGATTTTAAAATTTTTGAAAATTAGGAAAAATACGAAACTCTTGGGCATGTTTATTTACGCATATATATGTTATTTTGAAAATACATAGGGGAAAATTGGGTATCAACACCATGTCGATGAAAATAGCCATCATGCAACGTTGGAAGGTCGCCGGAGCATTACACAACCTAAATGGCATTCGGGAGAAAGCAAATGTACCATATGGGCAAGTAAATATGGTATTCTCTTGGTCCTTCGGGGGCAATTAAAATTTGATTGTACCTCGAGTAACCATCCAAAAAGCAATAAAAAGCTTGCCCCGCAAGGCGATCAAGCATTTGGTCAAGGAACGCAATGGAAATGATCATTCCGGGTCACCTTGTTGAGTTTCCGGTAGTCATGCAAACTCTCCACCTAATGATGGTTTGGGTGGGAATAAGCTCATTGTTTTCATTTGTCACCACCGTCATCCTTCCTTTCTTTGGCACACATTGGACCGGAGAAGTCCATGAGCTATCAGAAATTTGACACATCACACCCGCATCAACCAACTTGATCACCCTTTCTTCACCACCTCTTGCATTGCTTCAATTTAGCCTCCTTTGATGTTCTAAGGAAGGCCTTGCATCATCCTCCAATATATTTTATGCATGCAAAATGTGGGACTTATTCCCCAAATGTCGACCAATATCCACCCAATTGGTTTCTTCCTCCTTTTGAGAACCGCCAATGTGGCGTCTACCTGCAAGTTAGTGAGGCAAGAAAATATAATTATTGGTAAAGTAGAATTTGAGCCTAAGAACTCATACATGAGGTATGGAGAAAGTTATTTTAACTCCAACACCAGTGGCTCCTCAATGGATGCCTTAGTTTGTGGAGTTTTCAATTTTTAAGATCCAAGGACAATTTCCTAGGCTCATAAGAATACGAGCCTATACCATGCAAAGCATTCACGCATTCCACTCTACTTGCATCATCGTTGACATCCATATTAAGAAGCGCAGCCTCAAGGGGATCCTCAACATTGATCATGGAACTTGTGTCATCACAGCTGTGTCAGTGTCCACAAATGAACACACCTCAGTGCTATTGGGTTTTCTGATTTATTTGCAAACATGGAAAACTACCTTCTCATCCCCCACACAGAAAGTTAACTCACCTACTTCAACATCAACCAACGCCTCCTCATAGCTAGGAAAGGTCTCCCAAGTATAATCGAGACTTCAAAGTCCACTTCACAATCCAAGATGACAAAGTTGGCCGGCAATATGAATTTGTCCACCCGGGCAAGTACGTCATCAATTATACCAAAAGGCCGCTTCATCGATAGATCTTCCATTTGAAGTCTCATTGAGGTTGGTCTAGGTTGTCCGGTTCCCAAAATCTTGAAGACCGAATAAGGCATCAAATTTATGTTAGCCCCCAAATCACAAAGGGCATTGGCAAAATCCGCACTATCGATAGTGCAAGGGATAGTAAAAGTTCTGGGGTCCTCAAGTTTTGGGACCATAGAATGCACTATTGCACTAACTCGGTGAGTCATTTTTATTGTTTCACAATCCGTGGAGCGCTTCTTTGTGACCAAATCCTTCAAGAACTTTGTGTAGCCCAGCATTTTCTCAAGTGCCTCCACCAAAGGCACATTCATTGTAAGGCTCTTCATCATATCTGTGAACTTTTTGAACTGATTGTCACTCTTTTGCTTTGCTAATCGTTGAAGATAAGGTGGAGGTGGTCTAGGCAAAGGTTCCTTGGCTTTGGGCACCACCGGATTGGGTATATCAATCACGTGCTCCCTAGACGAGTTCACTATATCTTGTGTTTCCACCTCAACCTCATCAATATATATTCTCACTTCGTTATTCACATTGGTCGTAACCACATCTTCAACTATCATAGTACTTACATCTTCATGGAATCCAACATCATCATCCACAACTTGATTTTCTTTTGAGGCATGCACATCACCGCCTCTCCCATTTCTTGTTGTAACCGCCATTACATGATTGTTACCTCCCTTCGGGTTCACTACCCTATCTCTTGGTAGAGCACCCTTAGGTTGAGTATTCAACGATTGAGAAATTTGGCCTAATTCTACCTCCAATTTCTGAATAGAAATATTGTGGGAAGCCAATTTAGCATCAGAGTCTTGGTTCTTCTTCACCATTTGTTTGAACATAATTTCTATTCTTCCCATGTCATTACCCGAAGAACTAAACCCTTGAGATTGAAACGGAGGCGGATTATTCGGTTGTTGATACATCGGGGGCCTTTGAAAACCTTGACCCCGATTGACTTGATTTCCATTTTTATTCCACCCTCCTTGACCATTGTTGTTATTCCAATTATTGTTGTTATTTCCATTCAAATTCCCATGGTTACCCGAATTGTTGTTCCCCCAATTTCTGCCTTCATTGTTGTTCCAATTGCCACCACCTTGTTGTTGGTTGTTATTATTCCAATTACAGCCGCATTGTTGATTGCCCCAATTTTCTTGGGGATGCCATTGTTGATCCCTTGATTTCCTCTATTCCCTTGGTAGTTATTAACATATTGAACTTCTTGGCTTTGATCATCATAGCACTCATTCGAATAACCACCACCATCATTGTTGTTGTCAAATTGCTCACAATTACCTTGAGGTTGTTTTTGCCCTCCTTGCCACCTTTTCAACATAGAAACACCTTCCATTTCATTGACTTGGCAAGGGTTTTGGACTTGTTGCAATTGCACCATTTCTAATTGATTCATAATTGTTGTAAGCTCGGCAATAGCTTGGCCATGATCGTGCAATTCCTTGTGCAAATGGGTGACAGTGGGATCGCCTTGGGGCACATTTTATCGGCATTGCCATGCCGAAGAGGTGTCAGCCATTTCATCAAGTACATCACATGCCTCTTAGTAAGAAAGTTTCATAAAGTTCCCTCTAGCCAATTGGTTTACAATGCATTGATTCGTGGTGTTGATGCCCTGATAAAAAGTTTGTTGTATCATCGCCTCGGTCATGTCATTATTAGGTCACTCCTTCACCATTGTTCTATATCTTTCCCATATCTCGTGCAAAGGTTCCGTTGGCTCTTACTTGAAGGCTAGGATTTCATCCCGAAGGGCCGCCATATGACTTGGAGAAAAGAACTTGGCAATAAATTTGTCCGCCAATTTATCCATGTGGTGATAGAATAATAGGGAGGCTTTCTAACCAATCCCACGCCTTACCTAGAAGAGAAAACAGGAAAAGCCTCAATCTCAGCGCATCCTCGGACACGTTTGTTTGCTTACTACCCCAGCATGTATCTATGAACTCCTTCAAGTGCTTGTAGGCATTTTGATCAGATGAGCCCGTAAAATACCATCTTTGCTCGAGCAAAGTCAACATGACATTTGTAATTTGAAAGTTCCCCGCCTGAATTTCGGGAAGAACGATGGCACTTGCATATCCTTGATTAGGGAGGAGGACTCTTGGAGCCACTCTTGGCGGTGGCGGATGGGGGTCTGGAATATTGTTGTTGTCATTTGCATTGGCCTAATAGTTGTGAGAAAGATCATCTACCTCCTTCCCCTCATTCACATTGCCAAGAGGGTTGTTTACACTGAGAGCCATTTATACTTGAGTTATCGACACAAACAAAATTGTAATTAAGAAGTAAAGAAGAGCTATACACAAAACTACTAACTAGATATCCAAAAACCATAAGTTCCCCCGCAAAGGCGCAAAAAGGTGATCACATCCAACTACCACTACTAAAGAGTAGCAGGAGAGGGTCGTAATAGATTTTACCCGATTTGAGGGTCGGGATTGAATCTTCAGGGAGCTAGAAGGGAATTTGTGTATCTACTTAGGATAGAGTTGCGTGTGTGCTCTTAGATGATCTTCTTTTCATTTTTTGCGTTTTTCAATTATAAACTACTATTTTCAAACTACTATATTGAATCTACATTAAGCTATAAGATGACTGCTAAAGTTGTATCTAATGGGAAGAAAGGCACTAGGGTCATGACACAACCTAGGTGGCTAATTGACGGGTAAATGTTACTAAGGATAGATTGACATATTTGGGGCTTATGTTGTAACTGTTGCACAATTGTACCCACTCTCAAACCTCCCAGTAGAGAGAGTAATTTTTCCCAATTGACTCTCTCGAGACCAATTGGGTAGGCCAATTAGATCAAGCAACTAGGGTTCAAGTAGGGAGATTATCCTCTCGAGATTTAACCCATTAATTGGGACTATCATGTCTCATGAGTCCATCCCAATTCCTTGTTGGGTCAATTTTGGGGTCATAAACTCTCTTTCTCAAGAAGGGTTAAACCCACAAAGCTTGAATCAGTGTTTACAACTACCAATTCTCAATTAAAAATAAAAAATCAACCCAAATAGAAAACACCCATAATCAATCTTACCATAGATGAAAACACCCATCAATTACCCACACCAGAGTTGAGCCACAAGCCTAGCTAATGGGTTTATCTACTCATGCTTGAAAAAGAAAACGAAGAAATAGATGAAGAACTGAACATATTATTTTATTGCTTAATGAATCTACAAGATTCTATCGTAAATATAAAGCAGAAGTGCCAATAATGGCTACAAAACCGAGTCTCACGAGTGCAACTCTGCAATACAAAAACTGACCTCAAAATGTTAAAATGTTCTATTTATACTAGGCTAGAAAAATTGGACAAAAATACCCCTGCATGGTTAGTGTGGGCCACATAAAATGGACCGCAGCCACACTGGGTCTTAGACTTCACATTTCTACTTCTCTGAACTTGAGGGTCGTGGACCGCATTGAAATGTGCTACGGCTGCGGAGGGAGTTGGCACGGCACACTATTTACCACGGGCCGTATGGCTAGAATCTTGGGAAGTTTTCATCTCTCTGAATCTCTGCTCTGTGGATCGCACCAAAAGGTAGTGCGGCCGTGAAGTCACCACTGCGGACCACATAACGAGTACCGCAGCCGCGTAGCCTTAAGCCTAACTAGCCATGTCTCTGAACCTCATAGTGCGGCTGCATTCACTTTTGCACGGTCCGCACTAGGTCCTCTTTTCCTCAATTCACTTTTTCTTTGATTAAGCAGGTTTCACTCTTTTTGAGCCGATCTTTGACATTTTTCACTTTGTCGATCAAACCTGCAATCAAGCATAACTTGTGAGCATTTTGGGACTATTTTATAGTAATTTATAACAAAAGCATAGGCAAGTAGGGGCATAAAACATATTAATATCCTGACTTATCAGGTACTCTGTTGAGTATTCGATTAGCTGTAAGGATAGCTTCCACCGATACTACGGTAATTCAGAACTTAATAGTAAAGAATTTAGTATTTTCTTTAATGTCCGATTTTTCCTTTCTGCAATTCCGTTGGATTGAGGTGTGTAAGGTGCATTTGTTTGATGGATAATTCCATATTCTGAACATATTTCTGCAAACAGAGATTCATATTTTCTACATATATTACTTCTAATCATTTTGATCTTTTTATTCAATTGATTCTCTACTTCATTCTTGTATTTCTTAAATGCTTCAACTTCTTCTTACTTACTATTAAGCAAATAAACACAACAATATCGAGTGCAATCGTCAATAAAAGTAATAAAATAGTTTTTCCCACCTCGAGATGGTGTCGACTCCATATCGCAAATATCAGTATGAATTAAGTCTAAAGGATTTGATTTCCTTTCAATAGACTTATAAAGATATTTTACTAACTTAGAATCAACACATATTTGACATTTCGATTTATTACACTCGAATTTAGGCAATACTTCTAAATTAATTAATTTCTACATTGTTTTGTAATTGCATGTCCTAAACGAATCTGCCATAAATCATTTGACTCCAATAAAAAAGAAGAAGCTAAAATTTAATTCATACTGCCAACAACCATTACATTGAGTTTGAAAAGGCCCTCCGTGAGGTAGCCTTTTTCAACATACACTTCATTCTTGCTTAGGACAACTTTATCAGAAATAAATACACATTTGAATCCATTCTTTACAAGTAAGGAAGTAGAAACTAAATTCTTCCTAATAGTAGGAACATGAAGAACGTTGTTGAGCGTTAACACCTTGCCGGAATTCATCCCAAGAATATCTTCCCATAACCTTCAATCTTGGCTGTTGCGTTATTTCCCATGGAAATCTCTACTTCGGAACCAGTAGTAGAGTAAGTCGCAAATGCTTCTTTGACAGCACAAACATGTCGAGTGGTTCCAAAGTCAATCCACTACTCCTTCGGATTTCCAACTAGGTTGTATTCCGAAAGCATTGCACAAACATCATCAATGTCATCATTTTTCTCTACTATGTTGGATTGTCCCTTCTTCTTATCCTTTTTCAAGAGACGACAATCAAGACGTTTGTGACCAACTCTTCCACTATTGTAGTAGGTGCCCGTAGATTTCTTTTTGTTCTGCTCCTTAGTCTGTCTGAAGACCTCTTCCTCTTCTTACTTTTTGGAGTAGTCTCCTCAATGATATTAGCTCCCATGATCGTTGAATTTCCACGAGACTTCTTCTCGGCTGGTTTATTATCTTCCTCAATCTTTAGATTTATCACAAGATCTTTCAACATCCTTTCTTTGTGCTTGTTCTTAAGATAGTTCTTGAAATCTCTCCACGAAGGAGGAAATTTGTCAATCATTGCAGCCACTTGCAATGCTTCATTCACAGCCATATCTTCAGCAATAAGGTCGTGAAAAATAAGTTGAAGCTCCTGAACGTGGGTTCCCACAATTTTGTTATCTATCATTTTACAGTTAGAAACTTGGCAACCACGAACTTCTTCAAGCATGCATCTTCCATCTTGTACTTCTTCTAAAGTGCAGCCCATAATTCTTTCGAAGTATTCATCGTACTGTACACATTGTACAAGTCATCCTCTAAAATGCTTAAGATATAGCCTTTGCAAAGAAAATCTACCTACTTCTATGCCTCAATAATCATGACCTTCTCATTGTTCGGCATGTCCATAGCTGGCATCGAAGGCTCTTCACTAGTAAATGTTTGCATACCAAGCGTGGTAAGCCCAAAGAACACCCTTTGCTGACATCCTTTGTAGTTGACTCTAGAAAATCCCCCCCCCCCCTCGGCTGGACGAATATTAGTGTGGCTTGACAAGGCAATCATCGTTGCAGCAAAAGTCGCATAAGAATTTTCGTTATAAATTACGAATTCTCACTGTCAACAATAGAAGAGTTCAACAAATGGCAAATCTAGAATAGTAAACAATACCATAATCAATAAACAGTACGTAAAATCTAAAGTTTTTATATACAATTACACAGAAAACAATGAAGTTTTTATGTTTTTCAAATTATTTTCTGAATTTAAATTTTCTGATGAAGTTTTATATCTTTAAATCAGAATATTAAAATTCAGACATAGTAGAAAACCACAAAGATTTTAATCTCCACAAACAGAATACAGAATATAATAAAGTAATTTCCTTAAGATTGTTATCAAAACTATATTACTGTAAGATAAAATAATAAACTTTCTAACAAAATAGAAACAAAAAGTTAGTAAAAATAGAACGTCAAAATATATTTTGGAAACAGTATAAGAACTTGAAAATAAATTCTGAAAAATAGTATAGAAATAAATGGAGCCTACTGAATACACAGTGTGTCCTTAAGGAAATTATTTCCCTCAAGTACCCGATGTTCTGAAATATATTCTCCCATGATAGAATAATTTAACTCAGTAACGTATCGGTACCAAAAATGCAGATGAACAGAGAACCACTCGAAGACTGTGAAACACACTGGAATTTTTGTACACAAGAAGAAAAAAATAATCAGAAAATTTGTAAGTAAATATTCTGGATTTGAAAGAATATTTATAGCCACTTTGGTACTGTTTCTGAAAATATTTGCAACCTTTCAGAATTAGCCATAGCTGTTGGAATAGGTTTGACACTATTTTAGAACAATCATAGCTTGCAAACCTTTTCAGAACAGCCATAGCTGTTGGGACAGGTTTGACATTATTTTAAAACAGCCATAGCTGTTGGAAATATTGTAGGAAAAATAAATGGATTTAAAATAATGTGGGAAAGAAAACGGACCGGACCGGACTAGGTCGCAGGTCATGCGTTATTTCAGATTGAATTTTTAATAATTAATTACTTAATTATTTGAAAAAAATTATCCAAAAAGATTAATCTATCAATTGATCTTTGACCAAATCTAAATCCAAATCCAAATCCAAATCGGAAGCGAAAGTAGAGCCAAGCCAGCGACGACTACTACGCGAGTCTTGCCTTTTTCTTTACTCTTTAAAAGCTAAAAGATGAGCTTCTCTATATATACACAAAGATTTTCTTTTCTTCTACCAATGAGGGACAAAGTGCATTAATAAGGTGAACTCATTCAAAATTTCACTTCCCTCTATTTCTTTTTTTATTATTTTTCATTTACGCCTCTTTTGTTATTGATAACAAAATCCAACAACCCCCACAGGAATGGGGAATGACTATAACTTAAATGAATGAACGGACATATGTGTGTTTCACACGCAAGAAATAACGCATTTGGATAAGTAGGTTTCCCTTCGAACTTTTCGTAGTGAACTCATATTGAATATACTAAGTGAATCGGTAGATTTGATCTTTTAATGGTCGAGCTTTGTTGTATACCTAGACAACATAAGTCACACAATCAATCCTTAACCATCTATGGTTCTCATGGTTTTATTCGTTTTAGCCATGAACACTGCTTAGTTTCATGAGTGCTTAGAGAATGGGCCTTTACTTTCATTCCCCTTGAAGCGGCTTACATTTCATACTCACATAGGTGATTCCTAAACGTGTAATCCTAAAGACACACTATCTAGTCATATTCTACTAGACTTAGCAAATCATTAAAAGTTTTAAGCTTTATTGACTCACAAAAAGCCTTAATATTTTACCTCATTATTTAACATTGTCTTCACGAGAATGGGTTGAGTTATTTGACAATGTTGAACCGTCATTCATAACTTTGTGTGATATCTTTGAACCTAGTTCTTGGGATCTTCAGTCTGCTAGGTAAATTTACTACCATGATGACTTGTCCTAGGCCTTAACCCCATTCTCTTTGATGATCTTTCAACTGTCTTTCTAGATAGGCCTTTTGTAAGTGGATCCGACATGTTATCTCTTGACTTTACGTAGTCAATTGTGATAACACTATTGGAGAGTAGTTATCAAACGATAATGTATCTCCGTCGTATATGACGGGATTTTTCGTTATACATAACACTCCCTGCCTTACCTATTGCCACTTCACTATGACAATATATACAAATAGGTGCCAAAGGTTTAGGCCAAAATGGAATATCTTTCAAGAAATTTCGGAGCCATTCAAAGCTTCTTCACCTGACTTACACTAAGCTATGAATTCAGATTCCATTGTAGATCGAGTGATGCACGTTTGTTTGGATGATTTCCAAGATACTGCTCCACCCTCAATTGTGAAAACATATCTACTCGTGGATTTAACTTCAGATGATCCGTGATCCAATTTGCATCATTATATCCCTCGATCACGGAAGGATGTTTGTTATAATGCAAAGTATAATTTTGGGTATGTTTCAGATACCCCAAAACTCATTTTATTGCCATCCAATGTATTTGATTGGGATTACTTGTAAACCGACTCAGTTTGCTAATAGCACCTGCTATATCTAATCGCATATAATTCATGATATACATCATAGATTTTCTTTCCTTCTACCAATTAGGGATAAAATGTATTAATAAAGTGAACTCATTCAAAATTTCACTTCCCTTCATTTGTTTCCGATTATTTCATCATTCACGGCTCTTTGTTATTAATCGCAATATCCAACGGATGAAGCCAACTAGCCGAGGCTCCAGATAAAATAAAATTTAAATAAATAAATATGGACAAAATGGAATTGATACGAAATTCCTGCAATATTTAGGACGCTTAAATGGGACAAATGGTATTTTAACAAAATTTTAGCCCCTGGTAAGTAAACTATAGTAACACAAAGCCACAAAGAGATTCAGAAAAGTCATCTAAATAAGACTCCCCTCACCCCCCCCCTACCCACAAAAGGAAAAAAGAAAATAAAAAGAGATGAAGTAGAGGAAGTAGTACGTAACTAAATACAACCAATTATTATGCAATTTACCAAATCTATAATACAGTGGTATCGTTAATATTTTTGAGCTTTTCTACAAATTTTACATTTTAAAAATTGTTTTTTAAAAAGATTTAGTTCAACCAATATTTTTTGCAAATAAATGCGTTTTGAACTCAGAAAATCTCGATACAATATTGTATTTCAATTCATACAGTTTATGATTCCCCAATATTTCTGTGATCTTCTAAGTTCTATGTATAACAAAAAAAATTTTAAACGAAATACGGTAGCCAACAACAAATCCTCCAAATCAAACACGACTATCTCGTGAATCGGACGGCCTTGTCACACTCCTTTGACCTGATCAGTTCAAATTCCCTGAAAACCTATTGGGCCCACTGAGTACTTGGCCCCACCCTATTCCTCAAAGAAAGGGTTAATGACCATCAGTCCATGACCCCTTCGTTTGAGACCTGAATAATCAAAAAGAATTTATTACAGCATTTTATTCTCTTCTTTAGCAGCCCTCGAGAAAGAAAAGAAATGTTTTGTAATATAAAAAAAAAGGCGTCTCCTACTATTCCAGAATCCAACTCTACCAAAGAATAAAGTGGTAATTGCTTTTCGTTACTGCTTCTCTTAATGGCAGGATCAAAAGAAATGTTTCTGAAGATTGCTATATATATATATATATATATATATATATATATATATATATATATATATATATATATATATATATAAAAGCAAAACAATAAGAAGACTATTGTGCAAAGTATATTAAAGAATAATAAATAATCTCATATTAATAACCGGGACAATAATATTCACATTTTATTATTTTTGACCTCAAGAAAGAAAGAGGTGGGGAAGGAAAAAAAAAAAAGCCCCCGTAAAGGCCAAAGCAATGTAATGTGTCCGGTCGTATTCGCACCTAAAGTTTCAAAGGCCTCTGCCGCCCTGGCCCAATCTTGGCGTCCCCTCTTAGCAGCAGCCCTTCTCCCGGCTTCCATCTCCTCATTTTTACGATGAAGCTGCTCCTCTAGAGTATTAACCCTGCCAAGGGTTTGTTGCATTTGACGTTCTCGCCTCGCCAGCTCTTCGACGAGACCCCGGTTCCGAGGGTCGTTCCTCATGCGCTCACGCATCCCACGGCACCAGTCGCGGTAGCGATGGTACTTCTCCCGTGCCCGCGAGCAAATCCTTGAACGGACGTTAGCTCGGCGGATGCTCTCCACCTCTAACAAAAATAGCTACAAGAACGAAGCAATAATGAGAACAAAAATCAACCAAGTGAAACAAAGAGAAACTAAGTTACCACATGTACCGTCGGGCCCTACGCGACCGCCTCTCCCATCAGCCTGACGTCTGAGATGCCCTTCAACGACGTGCTCTCCGCCTCCGAGAACAAAACCTCGAACGAATGCACCAGATTCTCCTCTTGAAGCAGCAAGTTCTGCTCAGTATGGATCTTAATGTAACAGAACTACTCTTTTGCACGCACCGTTGTGCAGGTATGGCCGTCCTAAAGCATGCGGACATCGTCAGGTCCAGGTCGGACTTAGAGTCAGACCCTTCGCTTACGGTGCCCCTCCCTCCTTCAACCGATTGGGAAAGTCGAGCCCCCCCCCCCCAACACAATGGTGCCTGATTCTCCAACCAAATTAGTTGCTGAGGAACTACCTCCCCTCTCAGCAACTGGAACTGATGTTTGAACCGCCGAAGCGATATTGTCACCTTGGCCTGAGCAACATTTCTGGAGGAACTACTTGTCATTTTCTGATCAAAGATATCGGAAAGAAGTAAGAATCAACGAATGAAGATGGAGATTACAACAACCGAAGAGCAACAACAATGACGAACTGGCTAAGCGAAGAATGTTCTTCAGAGATTTCTCTTAAGCAAATTATGAAAATTGAGAAACTAACGCCTCAACCCCTTATTTATAAGCGACACAGGTGGCTGTCACGAATTCCAATAGTCATCATTAACTGCTTGCCCAACCGCAAAATTGTCCGATTCTACATAAACATGTGTTATAATAACAGAACTCCATGAAGCGGCTTTTCAATTTCCAACCGGCGCTTTGCCTTCGAAATGGTCATAATGATTCGAGAACGTTCTGGGTAACGTCCTGCGTACTTCCAAAACTTTGGACGTCGCCAAAACACATGGTAAGTAAGTTTATACTCCCCCTGGCCGTGACGATTAAATAACATCGACACCATATAAAAATAGTGGTCGTCGACAAAATAATCACGGTTATCCCCAACGAACAAAAGGCTGCGGTCACCCCCACTATATAGACAGTTACGACCATCCTCTCATATGAACAGGCATGTACGGCCATTCCTAACATATACGCGGCTATGGCCCTCTCCCAAGAGCGAACATTTAAGATCTTTGACAATATGCAACCTTCACGGCTAAGTCATTCACCATTGTAGGGCTATGGCCATCTCCAGTATATAAACGGCTAAGGCCGTCCACAGTGTTAAGGCCTATGGCCATCTCCAGTATGTAAACGGCTAAGGCCGTCCACAGTGTTAAGGCCTATGGCCATCTCCAGTATGTAAACGGCTAAGGCCGTCCACAGTATTGAGGCCAATAGCCATCTCCAGTATATAAGCTGCTAAGGCGGTCCACAATGTTAAGGCCTATGGTCATCTCCAGTATGTAAACGGCTAAGGCCGTCCACAATATTAAGGCCTATGGCCATCTCCAGTATGTAAACGGCTAAGGTCGTCCACAATGTTAAGGCTTACAGCCATCTCCAGTATGTAAACGGCTAAGGCCGTCTATAGTGTTAAGGCTATGGCCATCCCCAGTATGTAAACGGCTAAGGCCGTCCACAGTATTAAGGCTACGACCATTCCCAATGAATAGGTGGCTACGACCATCCTCAAAATGTATGCAAGCAACTCGACTACGATCGAAATTACTCACATGGTCAAGGTTATCAACACAAAATGACTAAGGCCATTCACTTCAACGGCATAATCTCCCACATAAAAACGGCTAGGGCCATTATTGAGCTCGACCGAAACTGCTTCCAGAAAAGTGCGCTCATCAAGCTCGGTCAAGGCACGACCTCTATAAGCGGAGGGACTAACTATGGGTCAAAATATGACCTCAAGATAATTAACGAGATTAACTATGTCCTAAGCTAATTCGAAGTTAATAAATGGTATGACCTCTTATTAACTACGATACCCGATCATCAGCCAACTCGATCATTAAGGCTACGGCCTTTCCGCCATCGTAAGGACGAAACCTCAGCATAGTCACGGCCGTCAGTGCCAACTCACGCATCTTATGCCTATAAATACTAAGAGAAGGAACCCTAGAAAGGTGGCTGCTGCTTCTTCTTCTTCTTCACCACTACTCCCAAGAAAGGGAGAACACACAACAATATCCCCCATATTACGGGAAAAGAGAACATCACTGAAAGGCTCTGAACCTCTCTATGGAGAGACAGACCAAACCAATATCATCAATAAAAGATCTCTACACATTTCTTTCTAATGAATAACACTTGTCTATTATAATTTTTTATTTGGTCTCTCTATTATTACGATCTGTTATGATTGGCCCTCAATCTATTTTTATTGTTTTATGCTTGAAAAGTATGTGATAACTTCGAGCTAGACAAATATATTAAAAAATAATAAATAATCTCATATTAATAACCGGGACAATAGTATTCACATTTTATTTTTCTGACCTCAAGAAAGAGAGAGGTGGGGAAGAAAAAGAAAAAAAAAAAGCAGCCCTCGTAAAGGCCAAAGCAATGTAATGTGTCCGATCGTATTCGCACCTAAATTTGACGAGGCAGTAAGTTAGATTAGAGTGACAGGTAAGTCACCTACTGTTTACTTTATCATAACTTTCTCTCTTTCCCCTTGTTTTTCTTTTTTTTATAACCTCACCAAAGCATCACTTTGACTCTTTATCAACTCTCTCTTCTTCCAATACCCCATAATTCATTGATGTTTCTATTTACCCAAATTACTATACTTGTCAGTTGTCCAAAGTAGCTAATAATGGCTGTGGAACTAATGATGGATTACAGAAACACTAGGAATTGTACTTTCGTGACCAAATTGGAAGAAAAAACAGTTGTACAAGAAGCTGCTTCTGGTCTTGAAAGTGTTGAAAAACTCATCAGATTGTTATCTCAGAATCAGTCTCAACAAATACAGCAGGGATATATAGAGCAAAAGAATACTCCTGTGGAAATTGAAATGGTGTCTGACGCTGCTGTTACAAAGTTGAAGAAGGTAATTTCACTTGTAGATGGAAACAGAACTGGGCATGCTAGATTTAGAAGAGCTCCTGTGGGTTCTTCTCCTTGTCAAAATCCTAGTAAAGATTATGTTGACACTAAAGTGTATTCTCCTACTCCCATCCAACAAATCCCTTTATGTCAACAACTCTCTCTGGTTCCAAAGACCATTAGTTTCTCTTATTCTCCAGAGATGTCTCGTACGAACTCGTTCAATATCTCAACGTTAACAGGAGAAACAGAGAGCAAGCAACAATCTTCATCTTTAGCTTTCCAAATAACCAATCTTTCTCAGCTCTCTAATTCTACTGGAAAGCCTCCTTTGTCTTCTTCTTACCTGAAAAGAAAGTGCAGTTTATCGGAAAATACTGTATCTGGCAAGTGCAGTACTGTTTCTTCTGGCCGATGCCATTGTTCCAAAAGAAGGTAACCTCATTCACTATTTGAGTCTTGAATTGTAACAATATAATTTTATCTTAACGCTTAACATGTACACCTTTTAATTAATTACTTCTTTATGTCTAGTGGATCTGATTCATTTTCACGTCCAAGTGTATATTTTTGTAAAGCGTGGTGGATTATATATGTCTTTCTCTTATGTCTTTAATGCCATAACTTTAATGAAATGAATTCTTCACTGAATTTTACAGGAAATTAAGGGTGAAGAGGGTAGTTAGAGTTCCGGCAATAAGCATGAAGATGGCAGATATACCACCTGATGATTATTCATGGAGAAAATATGGACAGAAGCCAATCAAAGGATCTCCACACCCAAGGTAATTCTAGAGAAAATGAAAATCATGAATATTGGATTTTTAAAAATAAAGCTTTAAGTAATCTAAAGAATGTTTAACCATGTGTAAACAGGGGATACTACAAGTGTAGTAGTGTAAGAGGATGCCCAGCACGTAAACATGTTGAGAGAGCTTTGGATGATCCAACAATGCTGATTGTTACGTACGAAGGCGAGCACAATCATTCCCTTTCAGTTGCAGAAACAAGTAGTCTCATTTTAGAGTCTTCGTAATCGTAATTAGAACAGATTGTAGTGATATTTAAATAGATTTATTATATTTGCCCTGCAAAGAAGAAGGGTTTTCCGATCCATGTAAACTGGAGTAATATGTTTAGAATTAGTCGAGTCTGTTGAGTCTTTAGTTCTATCTCAAAGGAGATTAAGCATCGTAATTAACTATTTATATTTATTCCTTTCGAAACTGGACTTGCACTTCGTTTTCAATGTATTTAATTTTTAACGGTGTTTGTTTAAGTTAATTTTATACGTACTTTATTGTAAGTTTACATGCTTGGCGTGTCTCACATTTATTATAACTAGTTCTACTCATTAATCATAACCAATTTCGACTTACCTGTAGTTTTATGGGCTATTTTCACTTTTAGCCCACTCCATAAATTATTTATATTTAGTATTCAAAAAAGTATATAATATTTATATATAACATACAAAATATATATGTATGTATATGTGTATGTGTGTGTCTATATATATATATATATATAATACAAAATATACACAAATTTTATACATTTTTCCTAGTTTTATTTAGGTCGACAATCACGCGTCTAAACCAACTCACAATTAGACGAAAAGCATAATTAAAGGAGGTTTGGGAGGGGGGAGATAATGAATTAGGTACGGTTGAGTAATTCAAAGAAAGAGTTGATGCCTTTTGACTTTATTTTACTTGTTACTTGGTTGCTTTTGTCATCGTATGTTTAATATGCCCTCGAGACATCATCCAATGGAGTAGCTTTAGCTTATTTTTATTTAATTACTGTTAATTATTACTATCATTATTTGCTTTGGATGGTCTAAATGGTTGATCAAAAGTAAAAGCAAGAAAGTGACTTGGTCAAAAATGATGATGCCGTGGTGGAGCACCCTTGTTGTTGATGTAAATGGTTGCTTTAGATGTCGTGTTTGGCAAGGTTGACTAACAAAAAGAAAAGACTCGAGTTGGAATTTTAAGGGAGGATAGGAATTAAGATGGTAGTTGAGAAAATGGGACTGCTAATTTACTTTTGTACTTACCATACTAATTAACAATACTTACTCCCTTCGGTCCAAAATAAGTATTTTTTTGGCCTTTTTTTTGTGGTCTAAAATAAGTAATTTTTTCGGATATCAAGAATGACTTAATAATGTTTTTCCTACATTGTCCTTGGAGTAAATAGTGTTGGAATATGTGTTAGGAATATTTATGTGAGATAGTAAGGTTAAAATGGTCAATTTTATTGTTAATTAATACTAAAAGGTAACTTTCTTAATATGTGTGAAAATATCCAAAAAATCACTTATTTTGAACCGAGGGAGTAGCAGGGAGGAGAGACAGTAAATGCAAACTTGTGTATTTGATTCTGAATATATGGATGTATAATCTCGATAAATACTTATTTGCACCGGATATCTACACCCAAAGGAGTATGAGTGCATCTACTACTTTAAGTATCGCAAATTTTAGAAGACACACCGCACACATATTATGCACTAGAGTTAATTTTGGATATGAAGTGAATGAGTTTAGAACATTCTTTTTATATGTATATATTGTTGGAACAGAAAGTAATAGATTCAACTTAATGCACATAAAACCTAAATCCACCTCTAAATATTTAGTATTATCTAAAATATGAATTGGTACATGAATGCTACAATATTATCAAATACTTGAAATTTCTAGATCCATTGTTGCTAGAGAACGGTATTTGAGACAAAAAATGGTTGGCTGTAGTTTTAGAAATAAGACTGAAGTATATGGGAAATGGTTGGTGTGAAAAGTCTTGAACCCCACACAAAAGAGGATGGAAATCAATGTTTTTGGTTCACAAGTCAAAGAAGAGCAGATGGAGAGATTGAAGAATAGAGTTATTATGGTTCAAAGTATGGGGACCTACCTTTTGTTTTTCTCCTGCGCCCTCTTTTTCTCTTTAATTTCCTCAACGTCAAACCTGCTAATATATCATGCATGGATTAATCCTAGTGTATGGATGTGTCCGTCAGTGTCAACTTTCGTGGTCATTTTGTGGTCTTATTTTGATTTCCCCTTACCACACGCAATAAAGTTTGAAAATCTGCTGTATGAATAAGTATATATATATTTACTTAAAGATATATGGATTCAGTTAATATAAGAATATTTAGTGCTATGTCTTGTTTTTAAATATCATCTTTTATAGACTGTTTCTCATAGTACGTTACTATTTAGGTGAACTGATATTTAATTTTTTTACACTGTTAGGTGTAGAATAGATTATGCTGTATTGGTGAAAAAAAATATTACATGAGGAATATTAGTAAACTGATGAAGTATGATGTGGAACAACGGTATAGCGACAAGTGGTGCTTCAATTAATATAAGGGAGGTGCAGGAGAAACACCCACGAGACAATACAGAGAAGAGGACTGAGCCTGGCAACTATCAAAGAAGAGGTATGAACAAAGCGAATGGAGGTTAAACAGAAGGAAAGTTACATGAATCAGAAGTAAATAAGGAAGGGAATCATAGTAGTTACAAGGAATCTATAGCCATAAGTATGTCACTTACAATTATCTATGGTAATGGGCAATCCATACAATTAACGACCATAGTGAATTCAAATTAAGTGTGAAACCGTTATGGTTGTATGCTCCTATATATAAGAATAAAGAATTTCATTTGTACGGACAAATTTGATTACTATTAAAATACATTCTATTACTCTATGCTTTATCAAAGTTTCTAGCCTTGATTTAAGGAATTGTTTGTCGATTCATTCCTTATTTCTCTTCGTCAAAATTTTCTATTGTTTTTATTATTTCTGTAAAAGACTATTGTGAAAGTGAAGTAAAACTTAGTTATCGGTAGCCCATTTTCTTCTAAATATTGGCTTTGACTGAGAAATTTATAATTTTGGTTAAACAAATTGTTTATCTGATAATCTTTTCACTTTCCAAATTCTTCTATCTGACAACCAACTATGTCAACTATTAACGATAATAACTAGCTAAACCCACATGAGGGAGAAATTCTAGCACTCCTCTCTCCTTTAGGATCTCTTCGACAACCCCGTGACAGATCATCGGAAAGATCTACGTTATGTGCTAATGCTCAACAAGAGAATGAACAAACTGTCGAACAAGACGCTCTAAAGCAGTTGATTGCAGAACACGTGAATAGTTCTCTTCAAGCCTATGTTAAAGGATTGCCAAATGCCCTGGCAACTCCTTCACCAGTCAACACGACAACCCTAGAAAACCCATTCTCGGCGCGCGACAATATTGGAAGTGGAGGAACTCCTAATAAATTTCGTGATGGAAGGTTAGGTATACCAAATAATTCTAATTTACAAAGTTTGGTACTTACTTTGCAGAAACAGTTGAAAGAGCAAAATGATCGCATATAGAAAATACCTGACATGCCGCATGTGATCAAAGAGGTAGATATTGATAAATATACACAACATCCATGGAAGCCAAGTGCAACACCTTTGTCAATTCCTAAAATCCTTGATATTCCAAAATATGAAGGAACATATGATCCTCGAGATCACTTAATTGGGTTCACAACAGGCGCTAACCAAGCAAGGATCGAATTAGTTTTGGTTAAAGAGTTTGGTGAAACACTCACCAAAGGAGCATTAACGTGGTATTCTCTTTTACCTAGAAACTCTATCGATTCTTTTGTTCAGCTTGCAGATTCATTTGTAAAAGCAAATTTAGAACAATGTGTACAAAAGGTACAACACGAAGCTGTGGATAGAAGAAGATACGGTTACACAGCCAATGATTGATGAAAGAGCGGGATCGAGACATCCAAAATTGGAAAAAAAGGACCAGAAATATAGGTACGAGCCTTACATAGGAGTTGCAAGGAAAAATACTTAGTCTAAACAAGAAAATATACGATCTGAATCATGATCGAGGAAAAAAAATACGAGTTCTTTATCTAGATTCAGAAAGGAACGAGATGTGCGAGGCGATGACTCCAATACACATACAAGGATCAGAGATCACAATATTAATGTTAGTACCTCCGAGTTAGTATATGTTTTAAGTGGTATGAGAGATAAGGTACGATGGCCTAAAGAAATGGGATCAGACCCAAACAAAAGGAATCCAGATTTTTGGTGTGAATTTCACAACGATCATGGACATAGAACATGAGATTGTAGGTCACTATAGGGAAAAATCGAGCATTTATTGAAGCAAGGTTTTCTAACTGACATGTTCAGTGAGAATACATCAGAATATGCAAATGGGATAATACCCAATTAAAAACAATCAAATTATAGCAAGAACCTCAAAACTTGTAAACTCGAGCCCTGGACCCGCATCTCAAAAAATTACAAAATACACATTTTCAGAATCATCATCTCGCCACGAGTCCGTACATATAAAATTTATCAAAATCGGAGTTCAACAGCCCCTTCAAATTCAATTTCTTTCATTACGAAAACCAAGCCCTAACTTCTCCAATTTTCACCCAATTTTCAGAGATTTCAATGATGATTTTTCAATAAAATCACATATTTAACTCATAAAACTTACGTCCAATCGAGTCTCAGTCGAAACCCTCTTAATCCCTCGTCAAAAGCTCCCAAATATGCTCAACAATGGTGAAAAATGACTTTAGCTCGCGGAGGAAATGTTTATAAACCCTTTTGTCCGCCCATCACTTTCCTTCATCGCGTTCGTAACATTATCCACGCGAACGCGAAGAGAAAATTTTAAAAAGCTCATAATTACTCTATGAGAATGCGACTACACCCACGTGATCGCGATACTTCATGGCTCACACCTTCGCAAACGCATCACCAGACACGCGAACGTGTAAAACAAACTTCACCGACTCCAAATCTTTCTATGCGAACGCGTCTCACCTACTACGAACGCGAAGCACACGACTCCATAACTACGCAATTGCAGCCTCTCCTTCGCGAACTCGAAGGCAGAAATCCCAGGCTCCCTCAAAATCCCTACACGTTCGCATCTTTCAGCACGCGAACGCGATGCACAAATGCCTGCAACACTAATAGCAGAAAATCTGATCTCTTTACAAACCAAAAAGGGTCCGTTTGAACACCCGAAATTACCTTGAGGCCCCTGTGACCCCAACCAAAAATACCAACCTACTCCAAAACATCATACGAACTTGTTCCAATCATAAAAGCATATATAACAACACGAGAATCATCAAATTACCACGGATTCAAGCCGAAATTTAACTAAAACTTCCGAAACTTATATTCAATCAAAAATCCGACCAAACAACGCCCGAATGACCTGAAAATTTGCAGACATATCCAAAATTAGCTACTGTAACTCTCGAAATTCCATTCCGACCCTCGGGTCAAAATCTCACCTACTAACTGGAATTCGCCAAAATTCAAACTTCGCCAATTCAAGCCTACACCGCACCTCCAAATTCAATTCTGATCGCACTCCTAAGTTACAAATCATCCCCCGAAGCTAACCGAACCGCTGGAATTCACATCCAAGCCCTCTAACCAGATAGTCAACTTTCGGTTGACTTTTCTAAAACAAGCTTCCTTCTAAGAGGCTGTGTGCCTCATTTTCAACCAAAACCAATCCAAATCCATTCTAACACACCAAACACTGATAACGAAACATGAAGAAGCAATAAACGGGGAAACGGAGCAGTAATACATGAGACGACAGATCGGGTCGTCATATTCTCCCCAACTTAAATAAACGCTCGTCCGCGAGCCTACCTAGAGTTATACTAGAAGCAACCCAATAGATGAATGACCTTACCAAGCATATACTCGGGGTGATCCCACGTCATCCTATCTCACATAGGTCTAATAATACAATATAGCTGGAATTTCACAGTCTATCTAAACCCTAAACCACATTGGACTTCCCGAAATCATACACCAGATCAGAACCTCACATCTGTATTCAGAATAAACCCGAACCAATTGTAATAACCCATACGTGCCACCCTAGGTGAGACCATATGATATACTACACAACCCAAACACTAGAGACGATGGCCTCTATTCACAGCAATTGCCCATAATAACCAAATGTCGATAGAAAAACCTTTTTATTAGCTAAGGTCTTATTCCAACACTTTCATATACTGCCAACGGCAACTGAAACATGCGATATACCAAACCTATCTCTCAAATCAAACATTCATGAATCCATTTCCCTCCTGACTGATACTATAACAGATTTTCGAGCCAAACCTCGATATTACCTTTCTAACAAGCTGAAATCGAATTTGCTCGTACTCATTAATGACTTTAATGATCACTTAGACTTCAACCACCCCTCTAATGATATGACACCTCGATACAGGCAACTTGCGTAATACATGCACCAATAAGAAACAGTCTGAACATACTCAAATCATGACAATGACTCAAAATGAAAGAGTTGTACCTCAAGCTCAACAGTACCATTACAACACAAAACTGAGATCCTGTCTCACATCATAGAAATAGAGTACCCGAATCCTCCTCGAAAGGTCATAACTTCACGTGGCCTTGCCATAACGCGCGATTCTATCCAAACACTATTACCCATGAAACACCTCAAGCCACTATGCTCAAAATCATCAACTACGCACATTTGATGTCTGAAACCAACACAATTCATTACACCTACGGTAAAACAAATAATATAAAATATTCAATCCTGAAAGGACACAACGGATACGCTATTCACCGAGCAACACCCAATACGGACTTTCCTCAGAAACCAGGAAGTAATGCATACAAAGTAACATATTGAAAACTATTCTCAACATCACACTTGTTGCGGCGTGAAACCCGATCCAGATAACATACCCGTGGTGGCATGCCACCCAATCCACATATATATCTCACAAAAGGAAATGCACATTGAGCCAAATTTGCTCATTACAATAAACACATATAGACTCATGCCCAGCCACAAGAAATGCATCCGAAAAAGTCCCTCAATGCTGGAACTGAATCAAGGGTAAACCTCTGTACTAACATCCGCCATGAAGGCCCAATTAATAAGCAATACTTTCCAGTCGTCCGCTGGTATTTGGAATACAAACTACCCTACTAGAACATAATCTGATGCACCTTGCCATGCAACATGTGGCATTTTCCGTCATAGCCCATAACACATTAGTCTAGACAAGACATTGGCAACCAGTCTGTCATCTAATATCATAACCTAAATTTAACATACCAAGCAAAGAAAGATCCACTCGGACCTCCAATTTCCAATAACCGCTAAATGGTATCGATATACAACCACTGATTAGTCGGATCACGAGAACTCCTAGTCTCTAACACATATAACACGTGAATCACTATGCCTGATCCCACACTCCGCCGTATGAATACATAACATACATCAATTATCCATTCATACCACAAGTATCCACTCATACCACGAAGGATATTCAAAAATTTCCCTGCGCCATCAATAACTCAATTATCAACAGTCGATCCAACGAGAGAATACCGCAATACCACCAAAGTATTATCAATTTACATTACCTTGCCTATTTTTTGAACATATACCCCAGCCAAATCTCTAGCATAGCAATACCATCTTCCTTAATCATCTAAAGATCGATTCTTAAATCACTTGCAACTGCTTGTGCTGCTTATGAATCTAATGACTTCCCATTATATTATGAAGTGAACCAAAACCTTGAACACGCAAATCTCAATTCTCCATATCATAACACATGGACCATACCACACTAGGATAACATAAGGACTTTTATCTCTCTTCTGCGCCACAGACATCGACGAACTCAACTAGTCAAGAACTTTCATGATCCCATATAGAAGAAAAAAAATCATTACACACTCCATGGTTCGCATACCCATAGGAAATATACTCATCTTCAAACCACGGTAAAACACATCAAGAACTCTTTCTCCCAATTCGATTGCACAAGCTAAATTGCCAGGACTGAATCCTTCTACCCAAACCAAGCTAAGCAAACCGCCAACACTCAAGAGCTTTGCTGCACAATACATGTATGACTCATTACCTCGAACACATACAAAGAATTAATTATATCCTTATCATACCGATTCGGTTTATTATCAAGCTGTTCCATTTATCCAATTTCCTTCCTGATTCATCATTAATTTGATATTCTCTCTTACTGTAGCACCACAATACCTCAACTAGGGTTTACCACACTAGACTCGCACATAATACCACACTGTCTAAGATCTATAGGCCACCGAATACCCTCTCAAACGTACCACATTCTAGAATACTTTACTTTGAAGAACTTCCTGCGAATCTGAATTCGTTACCATTACCTTCCAAATGCGGATACATAGAATCCCATGATTAACATAACATACCACAAGTCTTGATTTCTTCTAACGAAAACACAGTCTCTAGCCACATATACAAACTTAAGACACCTGATTGTTATATGCAAAATCTTGAACACAGTTAAACCACTCTCGAGAGTCATTCACTCTTATTCAACTGTAATTCACCTACCCTAAATGAACGGAACCACTCATGCCGTATTAGTACTCTGACCCCGCAGAACATGATTTCATACAGATACAAGCAACCATCTTTCTTCTCTGTACACTTAGTATTCTTTATCAACAGTAGCTCAAAACATCATAGTATTTTTTTTTCACATTTACGAAATCACCATATAACATTTGTAAAAAATTTCCTTCACACATGCCATCCTCGGCTCAATTTTTGTAATCAGAACGAATCCGCCATCATCCCTCAAAAGGAACCAACATAGCACATAACCGTGCAATCAACTAACTAACATCAACCTCCCCAACTTGGCTCGAAGCCATATATCAAGGCACTCTTAAAAACTCATAGCACTTTTACTCTAATGGTGCCACAATGCCACAGTGAGATCAAACTCAAATCATTTACAAGTTTTGTGACTATACAGATCATCTAACACTGACATTCTCTGCAAGCCTCACATTTATTTCCACATCAGATGAGTCCACTTTCTTAAGCATCCCAATTCCTCAAATTACAACACATACCCTTCAATAACACATGAGATATTTTGACATACACATAAGGATCATACCACTCAAAAATACTCCGTAGGAGATAACCCACCTGCTTCACCTTATTTTAATTTCAACATGCCTTCTATCATCATATACATTACACAATCAATTAGTCTTTCTGAGTCTAAGCTCATACCGCCGTATGAAATGTACTTTACTTTCCAACTAAGAGACATGAAAATATTCTTCACGCGCCCATAACTTGGGGCTACACAACATATCGTAATAGGAAACAAACGTTTAACAGCTCATCTATTATCCATCAGACTTATTCATCACTACCAAAATCACATAAATACACCCCAGAGTACTGACATACTCATCGCATGGATATCCAACCTCCAACCCATCTATATAAGGACATTACTGAACATATACGTTCAAAACAATTGCTCACACAATTAGCACCTTGGTGCTCAAGCCATAGGCAAAGATCCGGCCCCAAGTCTTCCAGACTGGCCCAATATACTCTCAATAATTACTTCTCGCCCCTCGATCGGGGAATCACAAGCTATAAAGGTATATATACTACTGAGCACTCACGTTCGCATACAGACGTGTGGAAGAAATTTCAAGAATTATATCTCAAGCTGAGTCAAGAACACACGATAAGAATTCCAAGAATGGGAAGTTTTTCTAAAGGTTCTACAGCCTCTCGAGGATAAATACAAATGTCTTCATACCGATCCACGAGACTCTACTAACCGGCTCATGACTCATGAGCCCTAGTAACCTAGGCTCTAATACCAACTTGTCATAATCCCAAACCCAGTTATGAAGGCGCCCAAAATAACTACTAGGCAAGCCCGACCAATTACACTCTCAACCCGAGCATAAAGCTCAAAACCATTTATTTGAAAATTATTAACAGCGAAGAAACCAAAATATAACTGATAGATAGAAAACAACCCAAATATCAACAATAGTGGGTAACCTCCCAAAGACCTGGGGTCATGAGTCTAGAGCCTCTAACATAATAGTATAATAATATTGTAATAATACATTGTCTGAAGTATGCGGACAGTCAAATAACAGCAAATAGTGGAGGAGTCGGGTCTTGCGGACGTCAGGCAACTATCTTAACAACTCCGAATGAAACTCTAAAGTCAGCAGGAAGCTCAACTAGCTCCCGAAGTACCTAGATCTGCACACATGGTGCAGGGAGTAAAGTGAGTACTTTAAACTCAGTGGTAATAAGAGAGAATAATATCTAAGCGATAAGAAAACACATATGAGCACACAAAAATGCTATAAAAGATATTACAACCCTTTGATATCAACCGAAATTCTATGAAAAACCCTTTATAAAGTCTCAAGATCAGTTAAAAATCTCTTTTACAAAATATCCCTTTTTCTTTTTCAACATTCAAGCACATGAATGCTATATCAAATAGAGCAAGTCGGCTCATAAGTCGGCCCCTTGGGCACAACACTCCTTAACATACAACACCAGGATATTTGGTCAGCAAGGCAAGTTGTTGTATGTATGCCAATGATATATGAGTTCTAAATGTCATGCCACGTAGTACAAATAGGAGTGAATGTATGAATGCAATGCAATGCACATGACCGCTGCGGCGTGCAGCCCGATCCATTTGGGTACCCGCGCTCACTATGGTGGTTCAGACTCCGGAGCGGCTCCTACAGCCTAAGCGAAATATCAATATCACACTGCTGCGGCGCGCAGCCCGATCCATGCATAGTCCAGAATGCACACATAACACTCGAGGCCTGAAAGCCTCCTTACATTACTCTTCATGCCCTCAAATATGGCCTTCTGCCTCAATCAGTCCAAAATAGTCAAAAGCCCCTTGGGCATTAGTAAAACAAAAATACTCAGCTCAAACAATAGTTCAAATATCGGTTAAAACTCCAAGTTTGAGTAAAATATAGCTGAGTTCATGAAATAGTGTAAATCTCATGGACTGAGTTCAAATAACATTTCAAATAGTGAGGGAAACAGTGGTGATAATTCATAAAGATTTCAAATAATCGGCAATAAGTCACAAGTATGGCAATGAGCCCAAGTCATAGTGATAACAACAAATCATTTACAATTACGCGGTAAAAACCAACAACCGGGATGGACCAAGTCACAATCCCCAACGATGCTCTACCTCACACTCAGGTCTAGCGTGAAAGTCACCTCAATATAACACTAAGATGTGCAAATCCTGGGTTTCAAGCCCTCAAGATATCATTCCCAAGTATTACTCACCTCGAATCGGCAAAATCCCAAGCCCGCGATACCTTTTCCCCTCAAATCGGCCTTCACGCGCATCAAATCTAGCCAAAAACACAGTGAATATATCACAATATGCAAATGGGATAATACCCAATCGAAAACATCAAATTATAGCAAGAACCTCAAAACTAGCAATACCCGAGCCCAGGCCTGCATCTCGAAAATTACAAAATTTACATTTTCAAAATCCTCGTCTCGCTACAAGTCCGTACATATAAAATTGATCAAAATCGGAGTTCAATAGCCCCTTCAAATCCAATTTTTTTCATTACCAAAAACCAAGCTATAACTTCTCCAATTGTTACCTAATTTGCAGAGATTTCAATGATGATTCTTTAATAAAATCACGTATTTAACTCAGAAAACTTACCTACAATCGAATCCTAGTCAAAACCCTCTTAATCCCTCGTCAAAAGCTCCCAAATATGCTCAACAATGGCAAAAATGACTTTAGCTCACAGAGGAAATGTTTATAAACCCTTATGTCCGCCCAGCACTTTCCTTAATCGTGTTCGCGACCTTATCCACGCGAATGCGAAGAGCAAATTTTAAAAAGCTCATAATTACTCTATTCGAACGCGACTACACCCATGTGATCGCGATACCTCATGACTCACACCGACGCGAACGCGCCACCTGACACGAGAACGCGCATAACAAACTTCACTGACTCCCAATCCTTCTATGCGAACGCATCTCACCTACTGCGAAAGCGAAGCACAAGGCTCCATAACTACGCGATCGCGGCCTCTCCTTCGCGAACGCGAAGGCAAAAATCCCAGGCTCCGTCAAAAGACCTACGCGTTCGCATCCTTCATCACGCGAATGCGATGCACAAATGTCTGCAACACTAGCAGCAGAAAATCTGATCTCTTTACATACTAAAAAGGGTCCGTTTGAACACCCGAAATTACCCCGAGGCCCCCGGGACCCCAACCAAAAACACAAACCTACTCCAAAACATCATACGAACTTGTTCCAATCATAAAAACACATATAACAATACGAGAATCATCAAATTACCACGGATTCAAGCTTAAATTTAACTAAAACTTCCGAAACTCATATCCAATCAAAAACCCAACCGAATGACGTTCGAATGACCTGAAAATTTGCAGACATATCCAAAATCACCTAACAAAGCTACTGCAACTCTCAAAATTCTATTCCGATCCTCAAGTCAAAATCTCAGCTACCAATCGGAACTCGCCAAAATTCAAACTTCGCCAATTCAAGCATAATTCTACACCGGACCTCCAAATTCAATTATGATCCCACTCCTAAGTCACAAATCATCCCCCGAAGCTAACCGAATCACCGGAATTCATATCTGAGCCCTCTAACCACATAGTCAACTTCCGGTTGACTTTTCTAAAACAAGCTTCCTTCTAAGAGACTATGTGCCTCATTTTTAACCGAAACCAATCCAAATCAATTCTAACACACCAAATACTGATAATGAAACACGAAGAAGCAATAAACGGGAAAATAGAGCAATAATACATGAGATGACGGATCGGGTTGTCACACAACCAAACATAAAAACATATCTCATAACCTCACTCAAACTTGTTCCAACCTTTGGAAGGCTCAAAATAACATCAAAACACCAAATAATATCGAATTCAAGCCTAAGGTTCCAAAATCTTCCGAATTCCAGTTTTGATTAAAAAGTCTATCAAACCTCGTCCGAATGACCTAAAATTTTGCACAAACGTCACAAATAACACAAAGGACCTACTCCAACTTCCAGAATTCCATTCTGACCCTTATATCTAAATCTCACCTATCAACTGAAAAATGCCAAAATTCCAACTTCTCCAATTCAAGCCTAAATCTACATTAAACATCCAAAACATATTTTGATCACGCTCGTAAGTCCCGAGTCACCTCCCAAAAATATCCGAACCATTGGAATTTACATCTGACCCCTTATTTTCATAAGTCAACATTCGGATGACTTTTTCAACTTAAGTTTACTCAAAAGAGACTAAGTGTCTCAAACCTTACCAAAACCTATCTGAACCCAAACCAACTAACCCGATAATGCAAAATGCAACTAAACAAGACAAAGAGAAGCTGAAATGAGGAAAATAGAGTGGTAACTCATAAAACAACCGGTCGGGTCATTACACCTAATCACATCAAAATACACGCCTCAAAAAAAGTATGACAATATTATTTTCAATATACAACCCAACAACGAGTCGAATCGAATCTTCAGGTCAGGGAGTTAAGATGGGAGCTAGGAGAAGTGTATATTCAGAATGAGTAAGTGCAGTATCTAGATTACACTTCCACAATGATTGCAAATTTAAAGACATAAGACTGGAGATAATTGTTTTTGAAGGTTTTCTAAATATATAAAAAGCCTAGGGCTGTGTCATGACCTAGGTGTTAGCCTAATGGGATAAAGACTTTTATGCAATTTTATTGATTAGGGCGCATTATATCTCACAACACTTCATTACCCACTCAATACCTCTCGGTTGGAGAGTGGTTTTACTTTCAATTTAGCTTTCTCAAGACCAAATAGGTATCTACTAAACCGGTTGATAAGAGCTCAAGTCGGGTTGTTACTATCTCTAGGTTGAATCCTTAAATTGGGCCAATCAATCTCTCAATTGACCCAATTCCTTGTTAGCTAAGTTACACTATACTAGGTCTCTTTTTTCTCAAGAAGAGATTAAGTCAAATACGCATGAATCGATATTTGCAACCATCAATTCTACAATTGAAGCATGAACTAAGCTAAATAATAGAACAACCAATCATAAACAAATATAAAATTAATCGCCAATTCAAGCTAAAACAGTTTACGGATCTCCAAATCATTATCCAAACATATGCATAAGCTCAAAATTACCATACGAAGCTATCAGAACCATCAAAACTTCATTCCAGATTCGTTTACACAAAAGTCAAACACGATAAACTCTTTCAATTAAAGCTTACAACCTTGGGACAAAGTGTCCTACTTCACTTCAAAACTCACCCAAAACCAAAACCAACCACCCCGACAAATTACATAACCATAATATAACATAGAGGAGGCAATAAATAGGATAATGGGGGCTAAAATACTCAAAATGATCGGCCAGGTCGTTACACAACTAAAAACATTTAGGCTTATTCTCTCGATGAGATATTGTTTTGTACCCAGGATAAAGCATTAAGGCTAGTTAATAATTTTTAAATTTGATGGGGTATATTAAATAGTGTATCTATGGGATGAAATATTTAGGAATCACCTATGTAAGTGTGAAGTGTTAGCCTCTTTAAGGAGAATTTTGTAAGTTAGTTCTTTACGCGCTTATGAAACTAGGCGGTGGTCATGGCTGAAACGAACACAACAATGAGAACTAAAGACGGTTAAGGATTGACTGTGTAACTTATTATATTCTAGGTATACACCAAATTTAGATGGTTTAAAGATATCAAATATATAGAGTGACAGAGTATATCCGACATAAGTTCACTATGAAAAGTTAAAAGGGAAACCTACTTATTCAGATGCGATTAATCCTTGCTTGTAAATCACACAGTTTTTTCATGCATATTTTCTTCATACAGTCATTCCCCATTCATGTGGGGGATTGTAGGGTTTAAGCTTGTAATAGCTTAAAATAGAGTGAATGTAAAATGGAAGGAAAAATAAAATATTTAAATTACCCTATTTGACAAAGGGACATTGTCTCATATTGGGGGAGGAAAAGAGTTTTGATATACAATTGTCTTCTTCTAGCTCTTAAAAAGTTAAGAAGAAGGCAAGCCTCGTGCCATCGTGACTTCCGTCGTCGTCATCATCGCTCACTTGGCTTGCATTCGTCTTTGAATATGGTCAAATGATTTGATTGATTGATTAATTTTTTGGATTAAATTTATTTGTTAATATTAAGATTAACGTAATATTATTTAATACAAAATAGCCGCTTTTGTAATGGTAAATTAATTTTTCTCTGCCTTTGATATTTTTATTTTATTTTGCATAAATAATTATTTACGTGATGATCGTTTTATGCAAATACTCATCCTAAAGAGTTAGCACCTCTTTGTTTGAACCATAACCTATAGTCTATATGTCGCTATTTACTTTTATATTCATTAGTCAATATCCTGCTTTATATATTGACTTTGTTAATATGTTTATATTATTTTTTTATGTCTCCGGTGGGAGCTAAGGAATATCCATGGTACAAATTTCTTTGGAATTGTTCTTTTGAGACTTATCTTGGAAAGAGAATTCTTATTTCGGAAGCTTAAAGTTAAAAGAATGAACTAACATTAGAATTTTGAGTAAATGAGCTCAAAATCAGGATCTGAAGGTTCTAGCAGGTTTGTGTGATGATTTCGGACTTGGGCGTATGCCCGGTTCAGGTTTTCTATAATCTGGGAGCATTTTGGCACATATTGTGAAAGTTAGCATATTGGAAAAAATTTCTTACGTTTGGCTTGAACTGCTTTTCAGTGTTATTGATCTTCGTTTAGGATTTCGAGTCTGAGAATAGCTCTATATGGTGATTCTGTAATTGGGAGCGCGATCGAAAGTGAATTCGAAGGTCCGTAGGTCATTTTGGAGACATTTGGCTAAAGATAGAAATTTGAAGGTTTTGAGAAGTTTGACCGGAGGTGGACTTTTTGATATCGGAGTAGGAATCCGATTCCGAAAGTTAGAGTAGGTCTATAATGTCGAATATGACTTGTGTGCAAAATTTGAAGTCAATCAGACATGATTTGATAGGTCTTAACATCGAAAATAGAAGTTGGAAATTCTAAAGTTCATAAAGCTTGGATATGAGGTCGATTCGTGGTTTTAGCATTGTTTGATGTGATTTGGTGCCTCGAGCAAATCTTTAATGCATTTTGGGACTGTGTTGTATGATTGGATGGAGTCTCGAGGGCCTCGGGTGGATTCTGAATTGTTAACGAGTCAAATTTGGAATTTGGAAGAGGGCTGAACTGCTGGTTGTTGTCATAACCGCACCAGCGGATAAGAGGCCGCAGATGCAGCACCCAGAAGCGGCTAGGAAGGCGCATGTGCAGATTTGGGTCAAGGGCTTGAGTACCGCAGATGCGGTCAAGGTTCCACAGAAGCGGGATCACATCTGTAGAGAAGTGGTCGTAAAAGCGGATAAGGTCGGCACAGTGTGGACCGTAGATGCGGTCAGATTTTCGTAGAAGCAAGACCGTATCTACAGAGGGCGTACTGTAGAAATGAAAAGGCAGAAGCAGTATTTTATCCGCACATGCGGAACCGCATAAGCGGTCAAGGGACCACAGGTACAGAAATTGCTGGAGGCAGAAGGGATGTTTTAAATCGGGGTTTGAGTTTATTTCACCCATTTTTCTCTTGGCATAGGCGATTTTGGGGAGCTTCAAGAGGGAATTTTTCGCTATCAATGACAAGGTAAGATATCCCCACATATTTAGAGTTAAATACAATTATGTATAGATTTTGGTTTGTAAACGGGTAAAAGTTTGGGGTTTTGGGTAGAAAGACCTAGAAATTATATTGTTGGAATTTCGCCACGATTTTAGGTATGGAATTTAAAGAAAATTATATATTTGAGTTCAGAGGTCATGGGTAATCTTTATCTTCGAAAATCTCAGATTTCGGGCATGTGGGCCTGAGGGCATTTTGGTTAACTTTTCGATCGGAGTTAGGAATTGCTATAAATTAGATTGTAATAAATATTTGAGCGTATATTAATGGATTTTCATAACCGTTGGCTAGTTTTGGAGCGTGGTGCATCAATTAGAGTCTTCGAAAGGGCGTGGAATGTTGGTTATGGATCTTCGGAGCGAGGTGAGTCTCCTTTCTAACCCTGTAAGAGGGAATTATCCTTATAGGTGAAATAATTGATTATGTGCTCCTATTTGCGGGGGCTACATACGCAAGAGGTGATGAGAGTCCGTGAGTAGCTACTATTATGCTATTGTCGAGGTAGTTAGGACCCAAAAGCATGTTATACTTGGATTATTTATGAACCCATTGATAGCTTGAATTGCTTAAATCGCCTTGGATTAGTAAATGAACTTA
Source organism: Nicotiana noctiflora (assembly GCA_032618575.1). Taxonomy (NCBI): domain Eukaryota; kingdom Viridiplantae; phylum Streptophyta; class Magnoliopsida; order Solanales; family Solanaceae; genus Nicotiana; species Nicotiana noctiflora. Next base: position 184,871 of record JASVEL010004204.1, read on the forward strand.
AAAAGGGATTAAACGTTATTTTTCCTGAGTTGTTAAAGGAGAAATTGGTTTATATGGATAAAAATCCCCCGATAAGTTCTTAATTGACTGATTGAGCATGTATCTCTATGTGTAAATGTGTCGCATGCATGATTCACGAGTATGGTATGTGTTTATTTATGGAACGGGTCGAACTCCTCTACAGATTAAATAGATGCATCTATGGTTCGCGCAGTTTGACCATCGGTAGTGCATAGTTTACATTTCTGTTGGAGCGGGCCGTCGACCTCAGCATGATTTGTGCATGCTTGTATTGCCTGCCTTGAAACTATTTGAAGTTGTTGCTACCTCTTTCTGGCTTAAGAATATATGTATAATTGATGAAAAAGATTAATTTCCTATAAAAGGAAGAATTGTTTATTTGTTTCAACCCCCTTGAAGTATAATCTGGTTTATAAAAATTCACTATTTTATATATTATGAAAATATCATCATTGGACCATTAGTAAGTGTCGAAGTCAACCATCTCGTTTCTACTTCTTCAAGATTAGGGGGGAGACTCATTGAGTACATATTGTTTACGTACTCATACTACAGTTCTATGTATTTTTGTTGCACATGTATATGTATCTCTAGCAGTCTACTGGGCATAGCAGCGCAGATGATTTTGGGACTAGGTGTGTTGCATTATTCGAGGCGACCCGCATCTAGTATAGTCTTTTTCAGCATATTGTATTTATTTCATGTCCACTGTATTCCGGACGAATATTGTCTTTTATTTCCTTACCAGTAGATGCTCATGCACTTGTGACACCGAATTCTGGGATGGTTTATAGTATATGTATTAACCGTTCATCATTTAAATTTTATTTGAGACAACTACCTCTTAATTGCTAAAAAGGAAAATCCTAGACTTCAAAAGTATTAAAAACGAGATTTGGATTAAGTAAATGGCTGTCTTGCCTGATAGCAGTGTCTGGCGCCATCACGACCCTTAGTGGATTTTAGGTCGTGACATTTATGTGGACATGTAATTTTGAAGTTTCAACTTAGTGTTATAAGTTCAAAAGTTAAGGACATGTAGTCCTGAAGTCTTGAAGTTAAGTTCAAAAGTTAAGGACATATAGTCTTGAAGTCCTGAAGTTAATTTCAAAAGTTAAGGACATGTAGTCGTGAAGTCCTAAAGTTAAGTTTAAAAATTAAGGACATGAACATAAGGGTATTTTTGTCCGGACAGTTAAAATTTATTAAAGCAGTGGCTAAATACGAATATATTTTAAATAGTGGCTTAAAAATAAATACATGTGTTATTAGTGACTAACCGTGCACTTCCTCCCATTTTTAACTCCTTTTCAAATCGATTCTTCCACGTACAGGCTATAGGAATATAATCTTAGTGGATAAAATTATGTTATAGTTAAATATTTAAAAATGGAGAAGAACAATATTAATAATTTAAATCAACAACGAAATAAATTATTTCCTTTAATGTTGACGATAAACTATTAAATCTTTAAATTAATTAGTTAGCTTAAAATCTAATTCAAATCTTTTCTAAATTATGAATGGTATGAGCAAAATACTATTCGCTTTTTTTATTCTTTAAAAATATGGTTCACACTAAATAAAGTAATCATTTAATATTTTCTAATATTTAAGACATTAAAAATAACTAACAATATAATTACTAAATCTTTTCTTACTAGATAGAAAGTCTAAAAATTATGTCTTTAAATTAATTAAGATTTTACTTTATAAAAATTCTTTTCTTTTAACAAACTATATGAACGGCCAATATTCATATAAAGACTTTGAAGTCAACTAAAATATTTACTCAAAAGAAATTTTGCTTGTCGTATATTTTATTTTTCTAGTGACACAAGCATTTTTAGACTGAAATTATGGCACATTTGTCTTTAATAATTTTATTATTATTTTAAAAGTAATATTCAAAAAAAAAAAATCTACCAAATTATATTTTAAAAAGGCAATAACAATTATAACATGAAAAAATGCATGAAGCTATTCTTAAAATGTGAGTGATAATGTGAATGTTCTTTCAAAATTTAGTCTTTGAACTCCAAAATGATTCAACTTATAGATAATAAATATGACATTACGATGTAGAGAAAACTTAAATTGAACGCCACAAATGCAAAATGAGAATTATGGCTAAAAATCAACATTCAACATTTTCATGAACATATATTTTTTATTTAATCTTTATTTATACTCAAGCAAATTATTGTTTAAGTGATTTTTAAAATTTATATTTCTTAGTATAGAATACACGCGCAACGCCTGAGACTAGTGTCTCAAAATATATAAGTTCGAAATGGGAACTCGCCATTTCTTGTTTGGACCATGGAGCCTCGTTGCTGTTATAGTGTAAAGAAATTTTCACTTAGCTAGTTCTAGCTACCATTTACTATATAACTTCTTATAGCTATTTTTAGTTTTGCTAGAGTGTAGTCGATGTATTTAAGCTACTGCATTCATGAATACAATAGCAAAACTCGGTATGAAATATGGGAGTACATCTAGATAATTATTATATTCGACTGTATTCACGATATGTATTTGTGAATAAAGTAATGTAAATAGCGTAAATCGTGGTCTATTCAGTTGTTTTAAACGAAAAGTGAATCAATTAACAAAATAGACTCCTATAATATAACTCAACAAAATTAATTATAAATATATATACATAAAATAAATTGTTGTCACTGCTCTAGCAATCCACTGTCCCTCTAGCCCATAATTTTTAGTGATGACCTGTTGCCATAGAGTTTGACCTTTCCTGTCGAACCCCCAAAGCCATTTCATGAGTAGACTTTTGTTATATAGTCTCAAGTATCTTATGTTAATTAAAAAAAATATATGAACATATTCATAGCGAGAAAGTGAATATAATGAAATATATAGAATACAACGAGATACACTAAAATATAATAAAAAAAAGAGAATGAATAGAATGAAATACATAGAATACAACGGAAAAAAGGTAGTAGACTCTTCAAGTTGTTCAACCCCAAACTTTATCGGCTTTATTCAAGAGTAGCCCTAATGTCACCTCTTTGATAGCAGATTTTGAACCTCCATTGTCATCCCCAATTTACCCTATGTCAGATTTCGATATTGATACGATACATAAGACATTGATTTCTAAACAAACACTTCAACCACTAAATCGCTATCTTGATCTTGATCTTGACATAGAAAATCGTGGCTTCATCTAAGTCTTGACAGAAAGAAGAGTTGGGGAAAAGAATAAAATGAAGGAAAGAAAGAAAAAGACAAAATGAAATATCTCAAAGAACGGAGGAACGAGACATTGCCGGGCGAGAATTTGAGAGGAAGGGTTCAGGGAACTTGAGGGAATTCTTGGCTTAATTTGGGGTCTTTTTGGTTATACCTGAAGGTCGTATTCGTAGAGAAAGATCGGCGTTGAGAGAGAAGGTGGAGAAAAATTTGAAAGAATAAGAGAGAAAAATAATGTAAAGTATATTTTATAGCTTATGGGTAGGAGATAATCACAAACAAATATTTGGCTATAAAAATTATACGATAATTATGAAATATAAAATTTTTAAAAAATATTTATTTAAATAAATAAGATATGAACCTTTGCTATAAGAGTTAAAAATTTCTGCAATTCATTCTCGGGCATAGTTGTTCACTAAAGGTGGCATGGGACATCTGTCAGCGACCGGTAGTCTTACATTCGAGTGACTTGACTCTGTCCCTGAAAAAACAAAGGCGGGAATGAGGAGGGATTGGGGTCGCTTTTCTTTAGGACTTTAGTCCGTAACAAGGCTCGATTGTTCACAATACTCGTAATTGGGCCTGTGACCCAAGAGAATTGGACTCAGGCCTCAACCGACTCTATATTCCTTCGCGCTCTGTGCTAGCCGTACGCCTCAACGGCAACGGTGGCGGTAGCGACAGCGACGTTAGGTTTCGCAACCGTTCCCGTTGCCTCGTCATAAGAACTCCGGCGGTTTCCCGTTGCACAACTCAGCCGTTATTCTGACCTGTCTTCCACGGGAAGCTTTTCATGGCGACCAAAACCCTAAACCTCAACGACGAAGACATTGAGGACGAATGTCTCTGTTCCGAAACCACCACGACTTGCTCTATTCCTTTGGATCTAGAAGAGGTACAGTCCTTGGCTCTGAATCGTCCGAATGGTTACCTGAAGGGAGAATCACGAATAGAGAGAGCGTGGTCCCATTGGAAGAAGATAGGTGAGCCCAAACGTATAGTGGCACCAATGGTTGACAACTCGGAGCTGCCTTTCCGCCTTCTTTGTCGAAATTATGCCGCTGATGCTGCTTATACTCCTATGCTTCACTCCCGTCTCTTCACCGAAGATGAAAAATATCGCTCTATGGAATTTACCACCTGCAAGGTATCTACTTTTTCTTGTACTTATATGGAATTTCTTTTCAAGTTCTTTCGCTCCTGCTTTGTGCATATATTCTTCAATACTCGTGTTACATTTCAGCTAATTCTACGTCATTTTATATAGGAGGACCGTCCACTTTTCGTTCAATTCTGTGCAAACAATCCGGACATTTTGCTGGAAGCAGCTCGAAAAGTCGAGCCTTATTGTGATTATGTGGACATCAACTTTGGGTAGGCTCCTTTTTCAATTTTTCTTAATCAAGATGCCTAGATTTTTCTCATATACTATACTCAACAACCTAGTCTAATCTTGCGCCATGTTATTGGTTCTAGTGATAATTTACCCTACCAGCTTCATATACTCTATTTCTACCTGAAGTTTTTATTTTGATAAAAAGGATAGTTGTTTGTCTAAAAACATATTGATTATTTAATGATAATCGAAGTTGCACCAACATGAATGCAGTCACATACCTTAACATCTTGATTTCACTCTTGGAAGGAAAAAAAGGTGACTATTGGAGCAACTGGGATTAATTTGTTCGTAGAGCTATTTACTCCATTGCAGACATTTCTGCTACACCTCGTCTCCAACCTAGAATGAAAAATTTGTGGTTTCAGTGTTTTTTCTGAACACTTACTATTATAACCCGTTTGGCTAAGCTGCAAAAATCAGCTTATTTTGAGAAGTGTTTTTTTTCAAAAGTGATTTTCTCAAAAGTACTTTTGGTGAGAAGCAGTTTGTGTTTGGCTAATTCGTTTGGAAAAACACTTCTGAGCGGCAATTAGTGTTTGGCCAAGCTTTAAAAAAAACTGGCTAAGTGAATTTTTCTCAAAAGTGCTTCTAAAAAAAGTGTTTTTGGATAAAAACTATTTTTTTCTGCTTCTCCAAAACTGCTTTTGCTTCTCCTCAAACGCACTTTTTTTCCTTCCAAAAGCTTGGCCAAACACCTCAATTTTTTGCCAAAAGTGCTTTTGGCAGAAAAAAAAAAAGGCTTGGCCAAACATGCTATAAAATAAGATTAGATTAAGTGGTTTCGAATGATAAAATGATTCCAGTGGGGGCATTTGTACAATTTTGACCAAACGGCTAACTAAGGGAGGGTAACAAAATAATAGAATCGGAAGCAGACACAATCGAAAGAAAGCTTAGGCCAAATGGAGGGGGGCCTTGCAACAGGAATACGGGACATTGCTCATATTAAAATTTCCTGACTAAACCAATTGAGATGATAGACACCCGCGCACTGCCAGTTGTCATCTGAGCTAATGACAAACGAGGGTCTGATTGTGGGTTTTGGTTTCTAATTTTCCATTTTTTGACTCACATAAAACCTTGGTGCTTTGGCTAATTACTCCATTCTTTCTCAAACTGTCTCCATACCTGCCGAAAACCAATCTTAACTGTCAATTACCATGTCCAATAGAAGGCATGGAAGAAAAACAAGAAGAGGAATTAAGATAGTTACGCGTCCACCCAGAATCATCAAGGGGTAAGACTCAAGACTATATTTGTTACATTATAATTCTTACATTCTGATTCCCGACTTATATAAGACAAAACAAAGTCTAAATTAGAGTTGGAAAACAACAGAACTAGCTCCAATGCAGGACTAATATGCAGTAACTAGCTCTACATTTTTTTTGTCCTCTTGCATATTGAATTCATGTGCTTGCTTATGTTGTGGTGAAGGATATTGTGATGTAGAGCAGCTTTTCTCCTAGATCAAGATTTGTGGTTTTATATTTATTTTATTTGTGGTTTTATTTTCTCTTTCTGCATTTCCTTCTATACTGTTTTATGCGCGCGGCTGCAGATTTTGTTTCTATATTTTGTGGATTATCTAGGTAGATCATTTCCCCTCCATCTTTGCTGTCAGCTCAGTTTGCTAAACTACTATTACTTGCTATGCAGGTGTCCCCAGCGAATTGCAAAACGTGGGAATTATGGAGCTTTCCTCATGGATAATCTCTTCATTGTCAAGTCTCTTGTAGAGAAGTTGGCTAACAATCTTAGTGTTCCAGTATCATGCAAGATCCGAATTTTCCCTAATTTGCAAGATACGCTCAGTTATGCAAAGATGTTGGAGGATGCAGGTTGCTCTCTTCTAGCAGTGCATGGACGAACAAGGGATGAAAAAGATGGGAAGAAATTCAGAGCCAATTGGGATGCAATCAAGGCTGTCAGAAATGCTGTTAGAATTCCTGTCCTGGCCAATGGTAATATTAGGCACACTGATGATGTACACAGCTGCTTGGAGAAAACTGGTGCCGATGGGGTACTTTCAGCCGAGCCCCTTCTTGAGAATCCAGCCCTCTTTGCTGGATATCAAACTGCTGAATGGGGGCTGGGCCGTGCAGGACTCAAGGAAGATAGTAAGCTAGATCAGGCTGAGTTACTGATAGAGTATTTACAATTTTGTGAGAGATATCCAGTGCCATGGAGAATTATACGTTCCCATGTCCACAAGCTGTTGGGAGAGTGGTTTAAGATCCAGCCAAGTGTGAGAGAGGATCTTAACAAACAATACAAACTCACCTTTGAATTTCTTTATGATATAGTTAATCGATTAAAGGAACTTGGGGTGAGAATACCGCTTTATGTGAAGGATACTCAGGAGGCAATATTTGCAATTTGACTTGTAGTTTGAAAAAGGAGTCTGTTATGGTGAACCACAGGCCTTTGCTGGTTATTCTTTTTACTCCAGCTTGTGCTTGCAAAATGAAATATTGTGCACTCGCTAACGTTGGTCAGTGCAGATGCAGGTTTAAATTTATCTTAGCCTTTTACCTCATCTTTGTATAATGATAGACAGACGTTTAACTTGTATCATTGAGATAACTTGCTCCCAGGGATTAGTGCATCTCAAATTGTAGCAGTGATGTATTTATATATTTGGGAAGTTATGCAATAGATTTACTCAGACTGATTATTTAGGAGGGTATGCAATAAGAGTTTTGATGGTACCATCAACGCGTGTCTTTTAGTTCTTTGCCATTATCCTTGTTAGTTTATTATCCATATATTGCAGTATTACTGTGTGCTTGAAAATGTTAAGCACTGTGTAGACAACTTTAACCCTGCTAGTTTGAAAACATGAAAGTAGGAATAGGAATGGCAAACGGGGCGGGGCGGGTGCGGGGCGGGGCGGTTTTCAGCTTATGCGGGGCGGGGCGGTTTTCAGTTTATGCGGGGCGGGGCGGGGCGGGGCGGGTTCAAGAATTATTTTTTAAATTTAATTGCGGTTGCGGGGCGGTTGCGGGTTACGCATTTGTGTAATACTTGCATCGCATATTTGTTGCTTTTCGTCAAAGAAGATTAAATATTTTCATGCATTTTGCAATCTTTTTTCTTAATTAGAATCTGTTTTATAAACTTTCCCTTGCTTATCTTTATATCTTTATTTTAATTTTAAATTTTGTATTCATTAATCTCCTCTTTTCTTGCTCTTTTAAGCTTAGATGTGTGGGTAATATCATATACCCTAGTTATACATTATCAACATATTAGGATATTATCAATTTTTGGAGCATTAAAATATTGGTTCGCCTATCCGGTAGAAATATTGCATACTAGTTTTAAGAAGATATATTTAAAATTGATTATTATAATTAACTTACTAATCAAATTACTATGCTAAAAAATATTTTCTAACAGGATTAATAGAAGACATACCGTAATTGATGTTTAATAATTAATTACAATTTGAATAAACATAATCCAAAGATTTCTTATGTCTTTTTAACGGTTTAATATGAAAATGAACATATAAGTATATAACTTAAAAAATATTTGTAATCGTAGATCTTCCCTAACCATCTCAGTCTGCGTATGACGTATGTGTATATCACCTTGTAAAAGATGAATTATTTTAAGGATTGATTCATATTTCTCAATAATTTGATTTTTTCTTGTATATACTAATAATTAACTTAAATATATCATACATGATACATGTACTAGACTGACTGATCATTATTGATAATGTTAATAGATCCATAAAATAATACAATTGAAATTTTATAAAATATTAAAAAAATTCAATTGAAATTTCATAAAATATTGAAAACATTATGGACATAGGTGAAACTACCTAGAAAAGAAGGTAATAGGTTATCATTAATTTTTTTAGGTTTTTTTTTAAAAGAGAAACTACTTGTAAAAAATGAAAAATGAATTTTTTTTACTTTGCGGTGCGGGGCGGGGCGGGTTTATGCGGGGCGGGGCGGGGTGGTTTGAAAACAGAAAATATTCCTATGCGGGGCGGGGCGGGGCGGGTTAAACATTATGCGGGTTAAGGATAAACCCGCCCCGCAACCGCCCCGCACCGCCCCATTGCCATCTCTAAGTAGGAACACCACCGCTGACTGCTCTCTTTTTTATGTTTTAACTTGTATAGGGGCCACATGGGATTTTGGCATTTGTTATCCATTTTACCAAACTCGGTCATGGTTAAGCCCAGAAAAGTGCTCGTTATTCATTACAGAAGGAATTGTTTCTTTTCATGGTTTCTCACGTGTCTTAGGATTTGATTTCATTTACCACTCACTTTAACATCGTTTTCAGTATTTTTACATCCCATAGATGTAAAGTGCTAAATGCACTCTGAATTAATCTAACGTTACAGTGGCACTATGGCTCTTACGTGTATCCTGTACAGACAAAAATATCCATTGATTAGATACAGTGTTACGATCTGCATTACTTATTTTTGGAGTCGTGATAGTGCTTACTCGTAAAAGCTAGGAAAGTCGAATGTTACATATTTTACAATAATAACAATAACAATAAGATACAGTGTTACGATCTGCATTACTTATTTTTGGAGTCGTGATAGTGCCTACTCGTGAAAGCTAGGAAAGTCGAATGTTACATATTTTACAATAATAACAATAACAATAACAACAATAATAATAATAATAATAACAATAATAATAACAATAATAAGAATAATAATAATAATAACAATAACAATAATAATAAAAATAACAATAAAAATAACAATAACAATAATAATAACAATAACAAAACAATAATAATAATAATAATAACAATAATAATAATAATAATAATAACAATAACAACAACACCAATAATAATAATAATAATAATAATAATAATAATAATAATAATAATAATAATAATAACAATAACAATAATAATAATAATAATAATAATAATAATAATAATAATAATAACAACAATAAGAATAAGAATAAGAATAAGAATAATAATAATAATAATAATAATAATAATAATAATAATAATAATAATAGCAATAACAATAACAATAATAATAATAATAATAATAACAATAATAATAATAATAATAATAATAATAATAATAATAATAATAATAATAATAATAACAACAACAATAATAATAATAATAATAATAATAATAATAATAATAATAATAATCATAATAATAATAATAATAATAATAATAATAATAACAATAATAATAATAATAATAATAATAATAATAATAATAATAATAATAATAATAATAATAATAATAATAATAATAATAATAATAATAATAATAATAACAATAATAATAATAATAATAATAATAATAATAATAATAATAATAATAATAATAATAATAATAATAATAATAATAATAATAATAACAATAACAACAACACCATTCTGTTGTCAATTTAACAACAACAATAATAATAATAATAATAATAATAATAATAATAATAATAATAATAATAATAATAATAATAATAATAATAACAATAATAATAATAATAATAATAATAATAATAATAATAATAATAATAATAATAATAATAATAATAATACTTGATAACTTTAAAGATTTTGCAATGATGATTAATATTAATAATGACAATAACAACAACAACAACAACAACAACAACAACAACAATAACAACAACAACAACAATAATAATAATAATAATAATAATAATAATAATAATAATAATAATAATAATAATAATAATAATAATAATAATAATAATAAAAGAAACGTGGAAAATGAAATTCAATAATTTAACTAAATATGATAATCCAAAATACAACTCTAACTAGAATTGGTGTGAGAATGTCATGGACCATCTATGAATACAACAAACAATGGTCTGAATAGAAAAATACAAGTTTCTCTCTGAAATAAATAAAAACATAAATGGAAAGGATAGAAGGGGACGCCAAGGCCTGCGGACGTATGTTGGACTACCTTGGGTCTCCGCTGGACTGAAGGCAGCAACCTCGCTATAGTCCAAAAGCTCCAATACCAGAATCTGCACACAGTACTGAGTGTACTATCAGCACAACCGACCCCATGTGCTATTAAGTGTCAAGCCTAACCTCGACGAAGTAGTGACGAGGCTAGGACAAGAGTACCAAATAAACCTGTGCATTTAAACTACCGGTTAAAGATTGGAATGGGGGAAACATGCTACGAGGAATATCAAGTACTAACAGAATTTCAGTGAAGAAGCATAAAGAACACCTAATTTTATATCAGCAAGAATAAGGAAAACAGTAACGAATCAATAATCATTTTTATTCTTACTTGTTGCAGCGTGCAACCCGATCCCAATCATATAATACTGTTGCGATATGCAATCCAATCCCAAATCATATAATGATGTTGCAGCGTACTCGACCCCACATGTCCTCCCTTATTACTTCTTATTGTGGCGTGTCCGATCTTATATAATATTATTGTGGCCTGCAATCCGATCCCTATATACAAATCAACACCAATCATAAAAGAATCCCGACAAGAAAATAATGGTATAACAACAATATTCCGGCAAGGAAATAAATAACACAAGCAATAACATCCCAGCAAGGGAAACAATATCATAAACGATAACACCTAGACAAGGGAAATAATATCATAAATAATTACATCCAGACAAAAGAATCAACAATATATCTTATCTCGTTTCCACAATTATTTCACAACCTAAATCTCAACTTGAGTCAATGCTCCACAATGATCAGTTACCAAGAATACTTCCTTGTTCAACACTTGGAATCATCATATTAAGAATGGACACTGCATAATGGAGTCACAATAATCATAGTATAAGACCCACATGAATGCTTGACACCGACGTATAGATACTCGTCACCACACCTATATGTCGTACACAACACCTAAAACATAGCAAATAAGACCACAACTCTTGTTCCCTCAAGCTAAGGTTAGACCAAACACTTACCTCAACTTCTACGGCCAAACTTAAGCCTTAAGCACCGCTTTCCCTTTAGGGTTTGCCTCCAATTTACTTGTATCCAATCCAAATTAATTTAAGAACATCAATAAATGCTAAAGAATTCAACCCCAATGCTAAATTATAGGTTTTCTATCCTTTTTCTCAGAAAGTCAAAAATTGACCCTGGGCCCGCTTGGTCAAAACTTGAGGTTCAGAACAAAATCTCATCACCCATTCATCCAGGAGCCCAAATATTCAATCAGTTTTGAAATCCAACCTCAAAACGAGGTCTAAATTCTAATTATTCAAAAAGTCCTAACACTACCCAAATTCTCAATTTCTACCATGAAAATTCTTGATTTTTGATTTAAAAGTGATGATAAATATTGGGTAATAAAAAGGTAGAGTTTAGAATTGATTACCAACACATTTGGGATGAATTTGTGTGAAGTAAAATTGCTTCTAGGTCTTGTTAGTTCAAAAAATATGAAGAAATGGGTTCTGCCCATTTTTAAAACTGCTTTTGTATAGATGGGAAGACCTTCATCGCGTTCGCGATGTGCCCACCGCGTTCGTGATGGGTCATGCCCAAATGGCCTTCACGTTTGCACTAATGGCTCGCGTTCGTGGAGCTTTAGCTCCTCAGGCCTTCGTGTTCACGGTTGCAAGGCTGTGTTTGTATAGGGTACTGGGCTCCCCTCGCCCAGGCCGACTTACATTTCACGTTCACGGAGGGGAGGGTGCGATTACATAGCATAAAATGATCCCCAACTATTTAACTCTACGCATTTGCGGCTGGGGTAACGCGAATGTGATGCACAATTAATATAAGCACCAGAAACATCTATGACAACAGAAATTCTTAGTCTCAAACATCCCGAACCCCATCCGAAACTCACCCGAGCCCTCGAGGCTCCAAACCAAACATGCATACTAACCCATAAACATTATACATACTTACTTGTGGTAACAAATCACCAAAATAACACCTAGAACTACAAGTTTAGCATCAACGAGGCTATGATTCACGTCATATGAATTTCGTTTTCATATCAAATTTTATAGGCACAACTTAAATATCGTATTAAACTCTAACCGGGCTACAGAACTAAAATACAGGTCCGATACCAACAAATTCAAACATATTTAATTTTTCAAAAACTCTTATAATTTCAGTTAAATAATTTCTTTCAAAAATTTACTACTCGGGCTAGGGACATCGGAATTCAATTCTGGGCATACGCTCAAGTCCCATTTTTCTATGGATCCTACGGGACCATCGAATCACGGGTTCAGATCTGTTTACCCAAAATATTAATCGAATTCAACTTAAATTCTATTCTAAAGACAAAATTAGCATTTTCCTCAAATTTTTACATAAAAGCTTTCCGGATATATGCTCGGACTGCACACACAAATCTGGGTGAGACAAAAGGAGGGTTTTAAGGCCTCAGAACACAAAATGGACTTTTAAAACAAGAAAGCACATCACATTCTCCACCTCAAAAAAAATTATTCGTCCTCGAACGGACATAGAAAAGAAGTACCTGAGTAGGGGAAAAGATGGGGATATCGGCTTCACATATTAGTCTCGGACTCCCAAGTAGCTGCCTCGACATGCTGACCTCTCCACTCAATACGAATGAAAGGAAAATTCTTCGATCTCAACTGACAAACCTGCTAGTCTAGAATAGCTACTGGCTCATCCTCATAGGACAAGTCCTTGTCTAACTGGATAATGTTGAAGTCTAACATGTGGGATGGACCACCGTGATACTTTTGAAGCATGGACACATGAAACACTGGATGCACAACTGATAAACTCAGGGGCAACACAAGTCTATAAGCCACTTCTCCTACTCGATCAAGAATTTCAAAAGGGCCAAATCTAGGGATTAGCTTGCCTTTCTTCCCAAATCTCACTCGCCCTTCGATAGGTTACAAGTACCTTGGGCGCTAGTACTTTACTTTGTGTTTTGATGATCTAACAAACTTACCATCCAGAACCAGATAAGAAACCTGTTTCACATTTACAAGACCTTGAGATCACAAAGTTCTAGGTTAGGATCCAGCGCTTGGGAAAGCAAGGAGACTTGCAGGAGCCGACCATAGAGGAGCTGGTTGGAAATCTGAAGACCTACGAGATAAAGAGCAAGATAGACAGTGAAAGAAGCGAACCAAAGAAAGAAAAGAATCTGGTACTCAAAACTGATATCAATGACTCACGTGAGGAAGAGAGGTAGGAAAAACTGAGATAACAGGTCCCCACTAGTTCCCGAGGAGATTGTATGAAGTCAACTCTCCAGCAGGAAAGTTGTTGCCTGCACACGCTACTACACATGAATAACACATTAACTTTCTATGGAAGGCTCTTTACCTGCCTTTCTTACATCATTGTAAGTAATGTCATACATGCATAAACACAATCAAGGAAGTTAAAACACCTTACTTCATGAGAGAACAAGATGAAGGACCTGAAGCATGCCTGGTACAATCATTCAAGTTGATCGACTCAAAATAATCTAGGTAGTGTGCCTTCAGAATCACATGAACCGGATAAGGGACCTGGTGCCTTGGTGTTCCCCTGATAGAAGAATAAGTCAACAGTACAGCTGGAAAGCAACTACAAAAAGTGACTACCTACAACTGTACATGCAATAATTTTGCAAATAGTGCAACAGTCACTTCCCATTGAGAAGGGGTATGCACTAAATAAGATTGACATCACCATTGTGAATTGACATCACCATTGTGAATTGACATCACTAAGGTGATGTCGTTTGTAATATAAACCTGGTGCAAGATACAAGGCCTCCCTCTCTAAGACTTGCAAATCAGAAACGAAAATATTCTCTCAAGTGCAGGAACAACGTCTCTCAAGAACAAAGCTACTTCAACCTCAAGGACCTGATCCAAGATCGAAGATATCTTAAGTCCTTAGCTTGTTGAGTCTTTGTTATTTGTTCTTCATTGTAACTCCTATCTAGCTTTCTTAAAAGTTGTTTTTAGGAAACCCAAAATTACAAACCCTCTAAGTTTATGTCTTGACTAGAGTTAGTCAAGTTGTAAAGTCTTTTTAACCAGAGAGTTACAAAGTGGCTTGTAATAGTGTTATTACAAGTTAGAGTGAAAATCCTTTGTTACTGTAGAGTGACAAAGTGGCTTATGGTAAGAGCATCACAATTTAGTTAAAATCTTTTGTAACTAGGGAGTCACAAAGTGGCTTGTTGTAAGAGTACCGCAAGTTAGTTGAATCCTTTGTAATAGGGTTATTGCAAAGTTGCTTGTAATAGAGTTTTACAAATTAGTGAAGTTGAAAGCCTACAAGTGTAGGTCATGGTTTTTGTCCCCTTGAGTTGGGATTTTTCAACGTAAAAATCCTCTATGTTCTTTACTTAATGCCGAGCTACTGCGAGAACAATTAGAGAACCCGATTCCCTATACTGGTTGATATTAAAATCTGTTGTATACAGTGGGAAGCTATAGAGAATATGGTTCTCTATACAGTGGGAACTTATGCTATGTATCATTTACATACTTGATCTGTAGTTAGCACTGTACCAAACTAACATAGGACCGTATCGCTACATAGTTCGGCTCATCAGTATCTTCAGTGGAACCTCATAGAGAACCCGGTTCTCTATACAATCTAGTGGACGCATAGTTTCTAATAATTGGTATTAGAGCAGGTTCTTTCTAAAAGGTTAACACCTAGAAAGGATCTACATAGCTGCTCCACCAAACCTTGAGGAAAGTTTATCAACCAATAGACCACAAAGATTTCAGAAGATGGTTTGCAAAAATGGTGGAAAGCTTGGACACTTCATCAAAGACTACCCATTTCTGAAATAAGAGCATCACAAACACAACTCCGACAAAGTAGCAAAAAAGAACCTGGTTCCTAACAAATGATTTAGCCAAAAAATAGAGCTGATAATGTTGTGAAGCAAGCTCTTGCTGCATGGGGAGACTCCTCTAGTGAACCAGAAAAGGAACCAGATTCAGAAAGAAGCTCCATGATGGCAGTAAAAAATGAAGCAAAGGAATTTGATTCATTATTTGCATTGATGGCTCAGTCTGATGAGGATGAAGATGACGACAATTATGAGGTAACTTTCAGGGATGTTCAGAGAAATCTGAAGTTTTTCTCTTTGAAAAAATTGATTTTATTAGCATATGTTCTAATTGATACATATTATAGTTTTGTTAATGATAAAGATGACCTAATCATAGAGCTAAGAGATGTTGAATAGTCTAGAGATGATTTGATGGTAGTGGTTGATGACTTGAAGGAAACCATAGAACCCTTAGCAAAAAAAAAAAGAATACTCTAGTAGAGAAAATTTCAGCTACTGATCAAGAAAGGGATGATATGGTAGTTTCCATTGTAGATTTAAGAAAACAAGTAGAAGAAGTAACTAAAGAACACAACTTGTTGAAAAAACAAATAAAAAATGGATGGACAACACTGAGGGAGAGGAAGTGGTTAGCAAGGCTCAACTTGAGCTTGAGAGTGAGCTTAAGAAAATTAAAACAAGTCTTGTTTTGAGCTTGAAAAGAATAGACAACTTCAGGAGGATTTAAAAAGGGTTAAAAATAATCTTGATAAGTCTCTAAAATGGACCCAGTCCTTTGATGTAATAACACCTATATACAGGAGTAATGGTGGAAACAAGCAAGGCATCGTGTTCCTAAAGGCTAAAACCTCCTATAATCACCATATGAAGTATGTAACTATGGCCGATAATAGGTTGTGCGTTCTCTGTGGTCAAACTAGTCATTATAAGGACTCTTGTAAAGTTAAAATGAAGTCTTTATAGAAAAATAGAGATTTTGTTGAAAAGAGGCGTACTGATGAGGAACCTGAAAAGAAAATATGTGCTTCCTGCATGGACAAAAAGAAGTTTGATTCATCCGTTCTATCTTTATAAGGGACCCAAGCCGGCTTGGGTTCCTAAATCTAATCATTGACTTAAGTGTGCAGGGAGCAGTCAATAGTGGCACATGGATAGAGACCGCTCGAAGCTCATAAATGGAAGAACAAATGATTTCCTTTCACTGAAGGACCTGCAAGGAGGGAGTGTATCCATTGAAAATGGAAAGAAGAGATACATTCTTGGAGTTGGAAGGATCAGGAAGTCTTTTCCCCACTCTAGTAAAAAATACTTACGTCGTGAAGGGGATCTTAAATGTCTGAGTAATGGTAATGATAATGATGAGATATGTAACAAAAGACTAGGTCATGAAAGTTTCACGTTGCTGAACAAATGAGTCAAGAAGGAAATGGTTCATGGTCTACTTAAGTCAAGCTTCAAGGATCACAAAGAGCGTGATGCACATTTAAGAGGAAAGCAAGTCAGATCCCCTTTCAAGTCCAAAAGGAAGTTAGCATCTCAAGAACACTTGATCTCCTCTATATGGATCTATGTGGTCCTATGATGATGCCAAGTAAAGGGGGAAAGAGAACTGTAGATGAGACTCCAGCCGACATAGAGGAACCTGGTCCCTCAATTACAATATCTGAAGTAGAGAATAATGTTGTGAATGTTGTACATGGAACTCTGCCTGCTGAGGAATTCAAACCTGATCAAAGACAAAAAAACTCACTTACCTTCTCAGCCTTTCTCTCTCAAATAGAGCCTAAAGAATATAAAGGAAGCAGTGAAAAATACTGACTGCATCACTACTGTGCAAGAAGAACTGCATCAACTTGAGAGGAACAGTATGTGGAACCTGGTTCCACGACCTGCTGATAGAACTACTATGGAATCCAGGCTCCCAGTGCTTAGTGTGAAACAATTCAGGAAGGAACCTACTCATTGTGCAGATCTATGTTGATGGAATAATCTTTGAAGCAACAGTTGACTCCCAATGTGAAGAATGTGCATAACTCATGGTAAGTGGGTTATAAATGAGTACGATGGGGGAAACGAATTTCTTCGTAGATGTACAAGTGAAGCAAGAAGATACTAAAGAGATTTGACATGGAGACATCAAAATCATCGACACTCCCATTTCCACAACTACTTGTCTAGACTGGATGACCTGGTTCCCCTATAAATCAAACCATGTATAGAGGTATCATAGGGTCATTTGTGTAGAAGACATCTTCACCAAGGCGCTGAGTAGGGAACATTTTGAAAGAAACTGTATGTAGTTAGGGATGATTGGCTATGTTATGAAGGAAATATACAATGCTAAAAAGTATTTTTCAGCGACATCTAACTCAAATCTATACTGTTACAGGTATACACATATGGTAGTCTCAGAAAAAAAACAAGTAATAATGACATTGCACTTCTAGGAGTCTTTGCTCAAAATTTTCAAAAAACAGTCACGAAACTTGGTTCCTGTAACTTAGGTTAGTAGTCTCTTCAATACTTATATGCCTTTTTAAGATGCTGAAGTGTCATGTCATCAAATTATTTCTCCCTTATCCTACCTCTCCTTCTAACTTTTGAAGACCAAAATGTTAAACCTTTTCTAAACTGACATGTTACATAAAAAAGGCACTTCTCTATCTTACACCCGAAGAAAACCTATTCTTTTCTTCAAAACCAATATCAACCTTGTCTCAAAATAATCCCTCTTTCCAAATATGCCAGAAGTTAACCCAACCCTCTCACTTTCCAAAAAAAACCTAACTCCATTAGGTTCAAAACCTCAAGAAGTCTTTGGTAGATTTTGATGGAAGTTTAACTGAAAGGGAACAAGGTAGATCTAATATTCTAGAGTTT
>JASVEL010004205.1:0-316816 GCA_032618575.1 Nicotiana noctiflora
ACAAAAAAACATCAGCTGGTTGGCCGTAGTTTTATAGTGCATTTTATTGTTTAATTTTAGGCCAATGTAGGTGCAAAACTTCGGCCTCCTGCTGAAGTTTTTCAATAATAACAAAAAAACTTCAGCTGGTTGGCCGAAGTTTTTTTGTGCATTATGATTTTTAAATTTTAGCACAGTGTAGGTGCAAAACTTTGGCCTCGTTCTGAAGTTTTTGAGTAATAACAAAAAATCTTCAGCTGGTTGGCCGCTGTTTTTTAGTGCATTATGATTTTTTAAATTTAGCCCAGTGTAGGTGCAAAACTTCGGCCTCCTGCTGATGTTTTTGAGTAATAAAGAAAAACCTTCAGCTGGTTGGCCGTAGTTTTTTAGTGCATTATGATTTTTAAATTTAGCCCAGTGTAGGTGCAAAACTTCGGCCTTCTGCTGAAGTTTTGAGTAATAACAAAAAAACTTCAGCTGGTTGGCCGTAGTTTTCTAATGCATTATGATTTTTAAATTTAGCCAGTGTAGGTGCAAAACTTCGGTCTCTTGCTAAAGTTTTTCAATAACAACAAAAAAACATGAGCTGGTTGGCCGTAATTTTTTTGTGCATTATGATTTTTCAATTTTAGCCCAGTGTAAGTGCAAAACTTCGGCCTTCTGCTGAAGTTTTTGAGTAATAACAAAAAAACTTCAGCTGGTTGGTCGTAGTTTTATGACGACCCAGCTCGTCGTCACGTGAGTTACCGCCTCGTTTTCCACGTTAAATGCTTATTCATGTTTCAATATGTGTACTTGGTGAATTTGAGTCAATTCGGATTTTGTTTGGTAGGAAATGAGACAATTAGTCTCTTTAATGAAGGAATAGTTTGAAAAAGTCAACTAGATGTTGACCTATAAGTTAGAGGGCTCGAAATCGAAATTCGATGATTTGATTAGCTCCGCATGATGAAATGTGACTTAGGAGTGAAATCGAAATTGGAGGTCCGGTGTAGAAATAGGCTTGAATTGGCGAAGATTGAATTTTGGCGAATTTCGATTGGTAGGTGATATCAGTAGCTTCGTTAGGTGATTTTAGATATGTCCGCAAAATTTCAGGTCATTCGGACATCATTTGGTCGGGTTTTAGATTGAATGAGAAATTTGAAAGTTATAGTTAAACTTAAGCTTGAGTTTGTTGAAAACGGACGATTTTGATGTTAACAATAGTGATTTTACAATTCGAGCAAGTTTGAATGATGTAATAGATCATATCTGTGCTTTTTGTTAAGGTCCCGAGGGCCTCGGGGTAATTTTGGATGGCTAACGGGCGAATTTGGGCTGCAAAGGTGCAGCAGAAATTGCAAAGTAGATTTGCTCTATGCGATCGCATGCATGGGGCTGCGATCGCATAGAAGGAATGGAAGAGCCTAAAATTTGCTCTATGCGATCGCGTAAGGTGGCCTGCGATCGCATAGGCTTGGGATGTTGTTCACTGCGATCGCATAGAAGGTTTTGGAAGGCTGCCGGATTTGTTCTATGCGATCGCGTAAGGGGCATTGCGATCGCATAGCTTTGGAGGTTTGTTCTCTGCGTTCACGTGGGGTAGATTGCGATCGCATAAGAGGAATTTGGGGCCTAGAATTTTTGGCCTATGCGATCGAAAAAGGCAGTGATGTAATCGCATAGGGTAAGCTACAGTGATCCGGACAGAATGTTAAAAACATTTTGGTCCGCGACCCAGCTCATTTTTTCATCAATTTTGAGCAATTTGGGGAGCTTTTGGACGGGAAGTAAGAAGATTTCGTCGGGGAATCGTTGGAGGTAAGTTTTATAAGTTAAATATATGTTATTATACAAGAATCATCCATGGAATTCATGAATTTATGGCTAAAATCAAGAAATAAGGGCTTTGAGCAAAAATCTTAAAATGAGGATTTGAAGGACCATTTTTGGTCCGAATTGGGAGTTCTTGGTATATACGGACTCATGGCGAGACGAGGAGTCCCGGAACTTAAATTTCAAAATTATTCGAGACGTGGGTCACGGGCTCGGGTTTTGACAATTTAGTATTTTTGGATATTTTTCGAGTTCTGTCAATTGGTTTATGTCTCATTAGCTCATTGTAACATATTCGTTATGGTTTTGAGCAGATTCAATGCGCGAAGTGAATTGAAAAGGCAAAGGCATAGTGGACTAATTCCGAAACAGGTTTAAGGTGAGTAATAGATGTAGATGATGACCAGAGGGTTTGAAACCGTGGTATATCACATCGTGACGCTATGATGAGGTGAGACACGCACTCTATGGTAAGTGCGGGGTCGATTGTGGTTGAGGACGGTAATCTAGTCCAACCGAATGATGTTGAATTAAATCATTCGCTTGAAATTAGCCGGTAAACATCCTTCTTGGAAGGTTATAGATACAATTGGGGTTGTATGCCAACTATTTGAATCCCGCGGGGATTGTTATCATTGTTTCCATAACATATAGCATGTTCCCTAATATTATCCTGAATTGATTGTTATATCAAAATGGTTAGAAATTGCTAGGGTTTTGAATCGCCTAATTAAAATTCTGATAATTGGAACTAAAATTGGTAAAAATGATTATGCATTCATGATTATGCATGGATCGGGATGCAAGCCACAATGGATGTGATATTATATATATCGCACTCGGGCTGAAAGAGCCCCTCCGGAGTCTGAACCCCCCATACTAAGCGTCGGGGTACCCATAGATCGGGCTATGCACCGTAGTGGTCATGAACATTTGCATTGCATTCATACATTGATATAGTTATATATCTGCTACAGCTGTTAATACTTGTTATTCCCCTGTTAAATATGAAGATGTACATGTTTTAACTTTACATTGTGGTATACTCGAAATTCTTACTTTTCATTCATTATATATGTCTATTACCACTAAGTTGGAAGTACTCACTTTACTCCCTGCACCATGTGTGCAAATCCAGGTACTTCAGGAGCTAGCTGAGCTTTTGCTGACTCCAGAGTTGCCGAGGTAGCTGCTTAACGTCCACATGACCCGACTTCTCTCTTATCCTTGTTATTTGCCTTTCCGCGTATTTCAGACTATGTATTATTACAGTTTTCTTATACTGTACTGTTAGAGGCTCTAGACTCGTGACCCTCAGGTCTTTGGGAGGTGTTTCCCAATGTTATTGGGATATTTGGTTTGACTATTTTATTGGATAAACTTATAACCTCAGTGTTGCATTTAAAATTGTGTAAATAAATTGGTTTTAAGCTTGATGCTCGGGTTGAGAGAGTAATTGGCCAGGCTTGCCTAGCAGTTTTGTTGGGCACCATCACGATCGGGATTTGGGGTCGTGACAAGTTGGTATCAGAGCCTAGGTTACTAGGCTTCTTGAGTCTAGAGTCGGTTAGTAGACGCGGATCAGTACGTAGACGTCTGTATTTATCCTCGAGAGGCTGCAGAACCTTTAGGAAATACTTTATATTCTTGAACTCTTTTCATGCGACTATATTGTTTCGAGAACTAAATTTCTGTCTTCTATTCACCCGTAGATGGCGAGAACTCGTGCTACTGGATGAGGTGGACGACCACCATTGCCAACTGTAAGAGGCCGTGGACGTGTCCGTGGTCGTGGTCGAGGTAGGGCAGCAAGGGCAGTACCAGTAGATTCACCAATTAACCATATTCAGCACCAGCCTCCAGCTGTTGATGCCACAGCAGCGCATGTTCAAGCACCAGTTGTGCCTATTGTGATTCCTGGTGTTCAGGAGTCTTTAGCTCAGATCCTATCTGGCTGTACTGGTCTGGCTCAGGCAGTTTCAGCCTGTACAGGGATTACAGACACCAGATGTAGCTCATGTTCATCCAGTTGCATCGTTGCCCTAGTTGCGCCAGCCGCACAGGCCCCAGGGTATATTTTTCCAGTGATGCCAGATGACGAGCAGCGTCGACTTGAGAGGTTGGTAGACTTCAGCCTCCGAAATTCAGTGATAATGAGGGCGAGGATGCCCAGGAGTTTCTAGACAAGTGTTAGAGAATATTTCGCACTGCATGTATATTAGAATCTAGTGGGTGTCTTTTACTACATTCCAGTTCTCAAGGCCAGCATTTACTTGGTGGGAGGAGTTTGAGAGGCGTAGAACTGCAGGAGCAGTACCCCTTACTTGGCAGAAATTCTCCACTCTCTTTTTGGAGAAATATGTGCCGTAGTCTCGTAGCGAAGAGATGCGCTAACAGTTTGAGTGGCTATTTCAGGGTGATATGACAGTGACCCAGTATGAGTTGAAGTATACACAGTTGGCTAGGCATGCTACATGGATGATCTCCACAGATCGAGAGAGGATTAGAAGGTTTGTGGATGTCCTTAACCATCTGATTTGTGTTTTGATGGCTAGAGATAGGATGGCAGCAATTTCTTTTGAAGAGGTAGTTGATATGGCTCAGCAAATTGAGATAGATCGTCACTAGGAGCGTGATGAAAGGGAGGCTAATAGGCCTCGAGGTTCAGGTAACTACAGTGGTGCTCCATCTAGGGGCCATTTTCAGCAGAACAGAGGTCATTCTTTCAGGCCTCATCAGACAGGTCGCCTAGAGCATATTAGAGCTTCTTCTGGCCATTGCCGTCAGGGATATCTGTAGTGCCAGTCTTCACTCAGTGCCCTTCCAGGCTAGTGTTTTAATCTTGACTTTTCAACCCAGGGTTCATCTATAGCGATAGGTTCTCATCAGTCCTCTTCTCCAACATAGGGCAGATGCTATGAGTGTAGTGAGCTTGGCCACATTAGGACACAATGTCCTTGACTTCAGCGTAATAGGTCTCAGTAGAGGGTTCAGCCCTTCTTTTCTACTCCATCTGCTTCAGCACCATCCTAGTCTAGTAGGGGTGGGGGTCAGTCTTCCAGAGGTCACCCAAGGGGCGAAGATCGATCTAGCGGTGGTTAGATATAATTTTATGCACTTCCTAACAAGAGAGATGTTGTTGCTTCAGATGTAGTGATCATAGGTATTATTTCAGCTTGCAAACCAAGATGCTTCTGTTATATTTGATCCCGGGTCTACATATTCCTATGTAACTTCATACTTTGCTCATCATTTGGGTATGACCCATTATTGTCTTGCCTTGCATGTTCATGTATCTACCCTGGTGGGTGAAACTATTATTGTGGATCATGAATATTGATCCTACCTTGTTACTATTAGGAATCTGGAGACTCGAGTTGATTTGCTGTTGTTGGATATGGAAGACTTTGATGTGATTCTGGGTATAGATTGGCTATCCTCGTACCATGCTATTCTGGATTGTCATGCTAAGACAGTTACTTTAGGCCATTCCAGATATTTCAAGAATTGAATGGCGAGGTTCGACTAATTATATTCCAAGTAGGGTAATCTCTTTCTTAAAAGCGCAGTGGATGGTGGAAAAAGGATGTTTGTCATATTTGGCATTTGTGAGGGAGGATTTCCCAGATGTATTTCTAGCAGACTTGTCGGTCATGCCGCTTGATAGAGATATTGATTTTGGCATTGATCTGGTGCCGGGCACTCAG
Organism: Nicotiana noctiflora; assembly: GCA_032618575.1. Taxonomy (NCBI): domain Eukaryota; kingdom Viridiplantae; phylum Streptophyta; class Magnoliopsida; order Solanales; family Solanaceae; genus Nicotiana; species Nicotiana noctiflora. The sequence continues at coordinate 5,505 of JASVEL010004205.1, forward strand.
CCCATCTCTATTCCTCCTTATCGTATGGCACCCACAAAGTTAAAGAAGTTGAAGAAGCAGCTTCAGGAACTCCTTGATAAGGGATTCATTCGCCCTAATGTGTCATCGTGGGGTGCACCAGTCTTATTTGTGAAGAAGAAAGATGGCACAATGAGAATGTGCATTGATTATAGATAGTTGATCAAGGTAATAATGAAAAATAAATATCCACTACCCCATATTGATGATTTATTTGATCAGCTCCAAGGAGCGAGGGTGTTCTCGGAGATTGATCTTCGTTCAAGTTATCACCAGTTGAATATTAAAGATTCTGATATTGTGAAAACAACTTTCGAGACGAGATGTGGGCATTATGAATTTCTGGTTAGGTATTTCAGGCTTACTAATGCCCCTGCCGCATTTATGCACTTGATGAACGGTGTGTTCCGGTCGTATCTGGATTCCTTTGTCATTGTGTTTATTGATGACATTCTAGTGTATTCTGATAGCCAGGAAGAGCATGCTCAACATTTAAGAGTCGTATTGCAAGGGTTGAGAGAAGAGAAGCTCTATGCAAAATTTTCCAAGTACGAGTTTTGGCTTGAATCTGTAGCTTTTCTGGGACACCTGGTGTCTAGTGATGGTATTGAGGTTGACCCAAGGAAGATAGAGGCGGTGCAGAATTTACCTAGACCGTCTTCAGTTACAGAAATTCAGAGTTCTCTAGGTTAGGTAGGGTATTATCGCTGGTTTGTTCAGAGGTTTTCATCAATTACTTCGTCCTTGACCAAGTGACGTAGAAGGGAGAACCATTTGTGTGGTCGGATGAATGCGATGAGAGCTTTCAGAAGCTCAAGTCAGCTTTGACCATAGCTCCAGTGTTAGTATTACCATCAATACTAACACTTAAGCTTGAATTTGTTGAAAACGGACGATTTTGATGTTAACGATAGTGATTTTATGATTCGAGCAAGTTTGAATGATGTAATGGATCATATATGTATTTTTAGTTGAGGTCTATAGGGCCTCGGGGTGATTTTGAATGGCTAACGGACGAATTTGGGCTACAAAAGTGTAGCAGAAATTGTAGAGCATATTTGCTCTATACTGTAACGACTCAGCTGGTCGTTTTTGAAATTTACGCCCCGATCCCCAATTTAACTGTTCCCCTAAGTTCATTTTTGCTATTGTGGTCGGCCGGGAGGGTCGGTTCTAGAATTTGGAGTGGCTTGGGACACTTAGTCAATAAATGAGAGCTTTGTAGTTGAAAAACGGCCTGCTTTCGGGATAGTGTTAAGACGACCTCGGAACAGAGATCTGATGGTTCCATTAGCTCCGTTAGGTGATTTCAGGGTTGGGAGTGCGTTCGGAATGTATTTTGGAGATCTGTAGCTCAATTAGGCTTGAAATGCCAAAGTTTGAAATTTTGGCGAAATCCGAACGGTAGGTGAGATTTTGATCCGGTGGTCGAAATGGAATTCCGACAATTTTTGTAGCTTCGTTCTGTGATTTTGGATATGCTTGCAAATTTTCAGGTCATTCGAACGTTGTTTGGTCGGGTTTTTGATTGAATGTTAGTTTAGGAAGTTTGAGTTGAATCCTAGGCTTGAATCCGCTATGATTCGATGATTTCTGTGTTTAAGGGCATGTTTTTATGATTGAAACAAGTTCTTATTGTGTTTTGGAGTATGTTGGTGGTTTTCGTTGGGTCGGGGTGAATTCGGACCATCATCCGGTCATTTGAAACTTAGGAGAATATGTAGAAAATTACAGATTCTGTGCAGCAGGCATTAAGCCTTCGCGTTCGCGTGGCACAGGCCGAGTTCGCGTAGGCAAGGTAGGAATGAGCATCGCGTTCGCGATGCTGGGCGTCGCGTTTGTGTAGGAGGAAAAAGGGTAGCATCGCGTTCGCGTCCCAGGTGTCGCGTTCGCGTTGAAGAAATTCCGAATGGATAAAGAATTGCTCATCGTGAACGCATGGGACGAGTCGCGTTCGCGTCGAGGAAGATTGAGCTGTGCATCGCGGACGCGTGAACAGTAACGCGAACGCGTAGAGTAAATCCGTCCGGCAGTGAAATTAAATTCCAGAACAGTTCAGTCGCGAGTTTATACACAAAAACGTCATTTTTGAGTCTTAGAGAGAGAAACTCATGAGAAATTGTTGGAGATTCATCGGGTATTCATCGGAGGTAAGTTTTATTGCCTAATTACATTATTTTATCATGGAATCTTTGAGTATTTCACTGTTAATGAAAGATTTAATAGGGGGTTTTAGCCCTAGGCCTAAATTATGGTAAATCATCGATTTGAACGGGCAAACGGAGTCCGATTTTGGGAAATTGTATATGCATAGACTCGTGTTGAGATAAGGAACCCGAATATGTAACTTTCGTAATTTTTCGAGAAGCGTACCAAAAGTCGAGTTTGGAAACTTGTGGTATTTGGTGTATTTCGAATTGTTTCGATTGGGTAATGCCCAATTGGCCTATTTTGATGTATTTCTATTGATTTTGATCAGATACTACACTTGTGGAGGCCGATACTCGTGGCAAGAGAGTTGTCTCTTAGCGGTTTTGTACCGGGATTAAGGTAAATGGCTCTTCTAACCTCGTGTGGGGGCACCTTCTCCCCTAGGATATTATGTGTTAATTTAAATGCCTTGTACGTGAGGTGACGGGCGTGTACATGCGCAGATTGTTGGAACCCGCCTTACTTGAATTATTCAATTCGTGATATTTCTGTTCGTAGCTAATTAAATCATGATATTCACCTGATATTAAAAGCGTGGTTAGATAGGATTTATCTTCTAAGTGCCTAATTGTCTTACTTGAACTTCTTGACATTTGTTGATACTGGCTTTGGTGAATTGTAGTTTTGCATATCATATTTCTCTCTGCATTCCTTTTTATTATTTATGTTGGTGGACTGCGGGTTCAATTCCCGAAGATCCAAGGGCTGCGGGTTCGATTCCCGGAGACCCGAAGTTGTAGTGTTTGTGGATTACGGGATCGATTCCCGGAGATCCAAGGGCTGCGGGTTCAATTCCCGTAGACCCAGAGTTTATTGAGATATTGAGATACGGACTGCGGGTGTTTATTGATATACTTATTGAGATACATACTGCGGGTTCGATTCCCGGAGATCCAAGGGCTGCGGGTTCGATTCCCGGAGACCCGTAGTTATTGATATATTTATTGAGATACGGACTGCGGGTTCGATTCCCGGAGATCCTGAGATATTGCGATATGGGCTGCGGGTTCGATTCCCGGAGACCCAGAGATTGTTGATTTGAGTTTATGTTGTGTTGGTTACTTGTTGTCAGCTTAATCGAAATTACTTTATTGTTGCTATTTCAGACTCAATCTTATTTAAAATGCTTATTATTGTTATTATCATTAGGTTATTATCTCTCGTTAGGGCCCTGACCTTCCTCGTCACTACTCGATCAAGGTTAGGCTTGGCACTTACTAAATACCACCGTGGTGTATTCATGCTACTCTTCTGCACACTTTTGTTGTGCAAATCCAGGTACATCAGGTCAGGCTCATCTCAGGTGATTTAGCAGCACTTTAGGAGACTTGAGGTATGATCTGCTACGTCCGCGGATCCGGAGGGCCTCCTTCTATTCTCATTAGTGATAGCAGTTACTTTCCCTTATTCTCATTGTTTAGACATTCTTGATGTATATAGCCACAGTTGTACTCTTCCTTTTAGTCTGTGTTGCCGTGGGATTTCGGGTCTTGGTAGTATGCTGTTAAGTGTGTTTTGGCGAAGTGTATGTGCCAAGCTGCACTTATTACATTTCTTTTATATCATTCCGCTACTATTGTTTTCTCTTGTTTCATGAAATTGTACATTCCGCATCGTGTTAGGCTTACCTAGTCACGAAAAGTGGGTGCCGTCATGACAGGTTCACGATTGGTGAACTAGGCTCGTGACAAGTTGGTATCAGAGATCTAGGTTCATAGGAGTCACGGGACACAGACTGGTTACTTAGAGTCTCGCTGATCGATACGGAGACGTCTGTATTTATCTACGAGAGGCTATGTGTCACGCCCCAAATCGAGGGACATGACCTGCGCCTGACCGGGTAGCCCCAGTCAAGCGGACCTGGGTGCCTTTCATTCCCACACGTTACCCCTTCATTGATTATTTCTGATAAACCACATATCATACACATTTATAACTGATTTCATGATGTACAAACATAACCATGCGAGTGACTCATTAACAAGTTTACAGTTTTTACAACGCCCGACATAATATGTACAAAAGACTAGACTCCCACAGTTTACATGTCTACGAAGCCTCTAGGATACAAAAGGGAATACAATACTTTCCGGTAACAAGGCCCCGGCTATACCTTAAAAATCCAAAATAAAGTCTAAAATAAAAGTGGCATGAGCCACATAGTGCCCCGAGGAAGAATGGGGCTCAGCAAAACGGGCAGTGAAAGATGAAGGATGCTACTGCCGATAAGCTTAAGTACCTGCTACTTATCCACCTACAATCATAACACGAATGTAGTGTCCCTGGCAAAAGGGACGTCAGTACACTTGAATTGTACCGGTATGAACAAGCTTTGTCTCAAGTATACTCAATTTAAACAAGTAAATCATGATGATAAGACAACCAATGAATTACACCAAGAATTAATCAAGCCAACCAACTATATTTCCACATTTACTTCTTCTCAAGTAGTTCTCAGCCCAAAACACAATTAAAGATCAACAAAAAAGACAACAACCAAACAAACATGGAAGAACACAATCAAGTCAAACAAAGGGGCAATCAATGCCCCACAGGTTGCAAACTCTCCTGCTGTCTCATTTCACAATTTCACATTTATGATTTTAAATCAATTTCAATGGCGATTTCGATCGCTTTCCATCCTTATTACCTCGGCCACCCTTATCACCCCAACCCACACCTTATTACTTCGTGTTGCGGCGCGCAACCCAATCCCACCGTACAGTTTCAATCACAACAATCACAAACAGCAAACAAGGCACTACACAAGATCACAACAAGTGAAAATAAGCAAGTTACAAATTGGTTCATGTTCTCAAATACTTTTCAAACCAATATGACAACCAAGTTACAATGTTTCCATATTCGAGAGTACCCATACCATTATGTTCAACAATTTACCACAATTCAAGTGTTTCATTTCTTTTCACAAGAAACCATGTATGCCATCACAACAATTGTTCTCAATTCCTTACCAATTTCAGTTCCCTTTTTATCTTTCGGTTCATGTTCCATACCACACCACACATAGTTCAACATGAATTGGATATCCAACAACAAAATCAAAGAATTACACACAATCTCTCAAATCAACACATGCCAAACGAATTGCACATATAAGGGCGATTTCACAAGAATCAAAGTTATCCATACATACCTCGTTTAAGCTTTCCTTAAGTTACTACGGCGTTTCGGAAATTCTAGCAATCCCAACCTACTTGAAACATAGCAAAATTAAACACAATTTAGGAAGACATTTATGGTTTCAACTCCTTCCAGCATTTTATCAAACACTAGTTGGGCGTCTTGATTTTTAATACTCTTTTACAATATTTCCCTTCATTCCAAAACCCAATCTTTACCTATTTATGTTCATCAATCTTCCCACAACTCTATTTTCACAAGCATGCATACATAACACTACCATACCAAGAATCATACCCCAATAACACATTTCACAATCTCTACAATACTAACATAACCTAGGTTAGGAACCCATGGCTACCAATCACCCTCCATGAGTTCTAATGTATGTATCTTACATAAATAATCACCATAGAGTAATTGGAGATGATAGACATACCTCTTGTAGTAAGAATTTTAAGAATCTCCACTTGAGGTGTTCTTGAAGAATTCAAGAATTAAAAGGAAAATCTAAGGATTTTGAAGATTAATCCTTGTTAGTATAAGTGTTTAAGAGGTAGAAATTACTCAAAGAACTATAAAAATCTTACCTTAGATCATAGGGATGAAGTTTGGGATGAAACCCTCTTGAGAGAGCAAGTCATAACCCCAAAAATGAGTTGGGAAGACTCTAGACCGGTCTTTGGGGTATTAAAACTATCCAGGTGCGCGAAATGTTGCCCAGATGCGTGAAGTGTGCAAGCTTCGTGCATTACTTCGCGCATTTTCCTAAGCATTCTGCCTCAGATGCGCGAAGTGTGCGCGAAGTCCATTTCGCGCAGGATTTCGCGCATCTGATACCCGACAAGTAAATGGATCATAACTTTCTGTATTCACCTCCAAATGACGAACGGTTTGTTGCGGTGGAAACTAGACTCAAAGGGATTTAATTTGATAGGTTAAACCTCACACAACTCCTTATATAACCGGATATATGATCGTTCAAAGTGAGGTCTTTTGCACACTCTTTTACAGATTTTGTCTAATATGCAATTTTCCATCTTGGATTAGACTTAGGCCTCTCCTTAGACCCCAAATCACTTATACTAAGACTTATACCCTTATTAACATATCTAATTGATATCCATAATATTATAAATCCTTATTTTCACACGAGATAAAATAATTTAGCCTACATTAGCACGACGAAATCTTAAATAACTCAAAAAAGATTTCCGGGGCCTTACATTCTCCCCCCCCCCCTTAGGATCATTCGTCCTCGAATGAGGATTGAGGTCCGTTCACTAGCCTTCCTTATGTAACTTCAGTTTGTTCACATCATGAAATATATCATTAGCCACGAATTTGGCTAACTCCATTAATTTCCGAAAATTTTTCCATAGTTTTCTTTGTAATATGGACATATCCAGCTGTCAGAGAACCCCCGAAACATATTTCCAAGCACCATTACACATTTTCTTTTATCCCTATAACTGGTATACAAATCATTACCTCAATAACCTGTACATATTCATACACTTTAAACAACTTACATGTAGTTCATTCTTTTTAAATCATAATTTGCACCTGGTTGAATCAAGGTCATTTAATTTCCACACAACTGAGTCATTTCAACGAGCAATGTACAATCCAGTCACTTTAACATGCCATAAATGCTTCAATTAACCATTACCAATCTACTCTATCATTAATCATTTACCTACCACATAAGTTTCACGTAATTTTCATTTACTTCAAGGGTTGCACATTACCCGAATAGCAACAACATTTGCAATCTGGCACATATTGGGAAGTTTCTGCAATAAGGCAATTTCGGGAAAATGGGGTGCCTTTGCACAAATCTGAATACTACCTAAAATTGCTTAAAGATAACCATTCGCACAATCACTACTAGACTTGTTCGATCAACTGGGGATATTTCCCTTTCATTTGTTTTTCTGCTTCCCACATGGTTTCTTCGACTTGTTGACTTCGCCATAATACTTTAACTAAAGCAATTTCCTTGTTCCTCAATTTTCGGTCTTGCCCATCAAGAATAGCAACCGGGCCCTCTTCATATATAAGTGTTCACTCACCTTAATAGTCTCAAATGGCATGATGGAAGATGGATCTCCAACCACTTTCTTCAACATAGACACATAGAACACCGGGTGTACTAATGACATTTCAGGGGGCAATTCCAGCCTATAAGCCACGTGCCCTATCCTTTGATCAACTCGATACGGACCAACATATCTAGGACTCAACTTCCCTTTCTTACCGAATCGCATGACTCCCTTCGTAGAAGATACCCTCAAGAATTGTCACGACCCGGATTTTTCCCCCAATATCGGGATCGTGATGGCGCCTACTCGTGGTAGCTAGGCGAGCCACTGTGTTCATAATATCCTATTTTTAACACAATTTTAATTAAATAAATGCGGAATACTTTATCGAAATGGAAATAATAAATCACGAGGTAAAGGTCATACCTGAAATCCTCTACCCAAGACTTGGAGTCACCAACTCACAAACTACTATGGAATACTACACATAAAAGTCTGAAGGAAATATAACATAATTCTGTTTGTCTCGGAACAATGAGACTACAGCTATTAACATAATTAAAGAAAGAGACGCCGGGCCTGCGGACGTCTGCAAGCTACCTCGGTCTCAAATGTGATCAACTCCCACGCAATCTATTTATTGCTGCTGCTGCTGCTGCTCCTGATCGTAACTTGGACCTGTGCAAAAACGCACAGAAGTGTAGCATCAGCACAACCGACCCCATGTGCTGGTAAGTGCCTGGCCTATCCCGGCGAAGTAGTGACAAGCCTAGGACCAGACACCCACGTAAACCTGTGCAATTCCATATATATATGTGTACTACAACATAACAAGAAATAATCAAGTATTAACACAATAAGGAATATCTTGAAGAATTCAACAATTAACCACAGTTAATAATTTCACAAGGAAAAACAAAGTGTAATGTAAACACAAATGATATCAATTCAAGGAATAGCAAACAGTTGCACGGCATCACCCTTCGTGCTTTTACTCTCATCCTCACATCCATAGTACGGCATGATCCTTCGTACATGGTTCAATAATAGGGCACGGCATGATCCTTCGTGCATAATCAATAATAGGGCACGGCATGATCCTTCGTGCATAATCAATAATAAACATGGCACGGCATGATCCTTCGTGCATAATCAATAATAAACGTGGCACGGCATGATCCTTCGTGCATAATCAATAATAAACATGGCACGGCATGATCCTTCGTGCATAATCAATAATAAACATAGCACGGCATCACCCTTCGTGCATTATCTCTCTTCCTCACCCAAATAACAATCACAGTTAAGGGCAAAGAAAGAAACAACAATTCATAAATCGTCCCATCAAGGGCAATCAATAATTATCTTCACAACAAGTCCCAACAAGGGAAAACAATAATATTTCATCTGTAATATATCTCAAAATAATCATTTTTCAACGACTCACGGTCATACTAGACGCCAGTGTATGGATGCTCGTCACCACGACCCATACACCGCACTCGATCACATAACACATAACACATAATCCTATTCCCTCAAGCTAGGATAGAACAAACACTTACCTCGAGTGCTTATGAACAATTCAATCCGTGGATATGTCTTTTCTTTCAATTTGGCTCCAATTCAACCGTATCTATAAACAATTGATTTAATATCATCAATTTTACTCAACAAACTAATTCTTAAGACCTAATACAACTTTTACAACATTCTGCCCGGAATAGTGAATTTCAACCCCCGGCCCACATGGTCGGAATTCGGGGTTATGACTAAAATCCGGTTACCCATTCCCCCACGAGTTCATATATATGATTTGTTTCAAAATCGGACCTCAATTCGAGGTCCAATTCCCCAATTTATGAAAAACCCTATTTTCTAACAAAAACAAGAATTTTACCATGAAAACATTTGATTTCTAATGAAAAACATGTTTAATGATGTTAGGAATTGAAAGAATTAAGTAAAAAGTGACTTACAATCGATTTGATGAAGAAGAAATCCTTGAAGAATCGCAAATGGGTGTTTTGGTTTTGTAAAAATGTGAAGAAATGACCGAAATCCGTGTTTTTCAGGTCTCTGTGTTCGCATTTGCGAACATGGGTTCGCAATTGCGAACCCCGACCAATTTCCTGGAGTTTGAAAAATAAGCTAAGGGTGGAAAGTTCGCATTTGCGAACTTTTGTTCGCATTTGCGAAGCCAAGGCATACTGGGAGGTTCGCATTTGCGACATAATGTTCGCATTTGCGAACAAGGCTCCTTCGCATTTACGAAGAAGGCTTCGCATTTGCGAAGCATGGCTTAGCAGTGAAGGCATCGCATTTGCGAAGAATGCTTCGCATTTGCGAAGCATGGCTTGGCAGTGAAGGCCTCGCATTTGCGATGTTATGTTCGCAATTGCGAATCCAAGCCTTCCTGGACGCCCTTCGCATTTGCGATCAAGGGTTCGCATTTGCGAACCCTGCCTTGGTCCGTCATCTTCGCAATTGCGAAAAATACTTCGCATTTGCGAAGCCAACAGCTGGGTGAAAAACCAGCAGTTCAAAATTCAGAAATTTAACCAACGGCCTATCAAATCTTTACCCGAGCCCCCCCGGCTCCAAACCAAACATGTACACAACCTCAAAAACACATTATGGACTTGTTCGTGCGATCATATCGCCAATATCACTTCGTTTTAATCAAATCGAGCCTCAAACTCATGATTTTCATACTTTTGATTTTCAAAACTTCTTAACTTGGAACTCAAGGTCCAAAACATCTCAAACGACATCCAAATGTCACCAAACTTTACGTAAATCACATATATAATATTTAAGACTTGTACCGGGCGTCGGAACCAAAATACGAGCCCGATACCAAGGTCTATTAATTTATTTCCTTTAATAATTGCATCAAAAACAATTTCACATAAAAATTCATAACTTGGGCTCTAGGCCTCAGAATTCGACTCCGGACGCATGTCCAAGTCCCATATTTTCCTACGGACCTCTCGGGACCATCCAATCTCGGTCCGGATCCGTTTACCAAAAATGTTGACCGAAGTCAACCATATCAATATTAATATCATTTTTATCCAAATTTTTCATAGAATTCATATTTTCTATCACAAAATCTTTCCGGCTACATGCTCGGATCGTGCACGTAAATCGAGGCAACATAGAATGAGGTTTTCAAGGCCTCAGAAGCTCGAAATTATTAATAAAATAAGTGATGACCCTTTGGGTCGTCACAATCTCCACCTCTAAAACAACCGTTCGTCCTCGAACGGACAAAAGAAAGAAGTACCTGAGTCGTGGAACAAATGTGGATAACGGCTCCGCATATCGGACATGGACTCCCGGGTCGAGACCTCAGAGGACTGATCTCTCCACTGAACACAAACAAAGGGAAAACTCTTAGATCTCAGCTAACAAACCTATCGGTCTAGCATAGATACCGGCTCCTCTTCGTAAGATAGATCATTGTCCAATTGGACAATACTGAAGTCTAACACATGTGTGGGATCGCCGTGGTATCTCCGAAGCATAGATACGTGAAAAACCGGATGCACGGCTGATAAGCTAGGCGGCAAAGCTAATCTGTAAGCCACCCCTCCCACTCTGTCTAGAATCTCAAATGGACCAATATACCTAGGGCTGAGCTTGCCCTTCTTCCCAAACCTCATCACGCCCTTCATAGGAGACACCCGGAGCAATACTCGTTCACCAACCATGAAATCTACATCTCGAACCTTACGATCCGCATAAGTCTTTTGCCTAGACCGAGCTGAACGCAATCTCTCCTGAATAGTCTTGACCTTATCCAAGGCCTCCTGAACTAAGTCTGTTCCTAACAACCGAGCCTCTCCCGGTTCAAACCATCCAACCGGTGATCGACATCGCCTACCATACAACGCCTCATAAGGAGCCATCTGGATGCTAGATTGGTAACTGTTATTGTAGGCGAATCTGCTAATGGCAGAAACTGGTCCCATGAGCCTCCGAAATCAATAACACAGGCTCGAAGCATGTCCTCAAGAATCTGAATAGTCCTCTCGGACTGGAAAAAATAGTCATTTTGTTAAATAAGCCATTATGTGGCCAATTTTGTAGAAATTGTCATAATTGACGCCAAAAATATTCTTATTCTTGTAGAAATCTCTGGTACAAAATGTGAAAGTTTTTCAACTCCGACGAGTAGGAGACAGATACTGGAATAAAGTGTGCTGATTTGGTCAGCCTATCAACAATGACCCAAATAGCATCAAATTTCCTCCGAGTCAAAGGAAGTCCAGTAACGAAGTCCATAGTGATCCGCTCCCATTTCCACTCGAGAATTTCAATCCTCTGGAATACACCACCAGGTCTCTGGTGCTCATATTTCACCTGCCGACAATTTAGACACCGAGCGACATACGCAACGATATCTTTCTTCATTCTGCGCCACCAATAGTGTTGCCGTAAGTCCTGATACATCTTCGCGGCGCCCGGGTGAATGGAATACCGCGAACTGTGGGACTCCGCTAAGATCAACTCCCGAATCCCTTCGACATTGGGCACACAAACTCGACCCTGCAATTTCAATACCCCATCATCATCTAGATTTACCTGTGTGGCACCTCCTTGCTGTATCGTATCTCTCAACTCACGCAAATGAGGATCATCAAATTGCCTCTCAGGGATACGCTCTAATAAAGAAGAACGAGCGACCGTGCGGGCTAACACTCTGCTAGGCTCAGAAATGTCTAATCTCACGAACCGGTTGGCTAAGGCCTGAACATCTAGAGCTAATGGTCTCTGATTGACCGGAATATATGCAAGACTACCCATGCCGGCATACTTTCTACTCAATGCATCGGCCACCACATTGGCCTTACCTGGGTGATATAATATAGTAACATCATAGTCTTTTAGCAACTCTAACCATCTCCGCCGTCGTAGATTCAACTCCTTCTGTTTGAACAAGTACTGTAGGCTTTTGTGATCAGTGTACACCTCACATGTCACACCATATAGATAATGCCTCCAGATCTTTAAGGCATGAACCACCGCTGCTAACTCAAGATCATGAACTGGATAATTCTTCTCATGTATCTTTAATCGCCTCGAAGCATAAGCGATAACCTTACCATCCCGCATCAATACCGCTCCAAGCCCCGTACGAGATGCGGCACAATAAACCGTATAAGGCCCCTGCACTCGTAGGTAGTACCAACACCGGTGCGGTGGTTAAGGCCGTCTTGGCTTTCGAAAGCTCGCCTCACACTCCTCTCGACCACCGAAACCGGACACCCTTCCGGGTCAACTCCGGTCATCGGGCCGCAATAGAAGAAAACCCCTCTACAAAACGACGGTAGTAACCTCGCTAATCCCAAGAAACTCCGTATCTCGGCCACCGAAGCCGGTCGAGGCCAATTCCGGACTCGCCTCAACCTTCTTTGGGTCTACCTTGAATACCCTCCACGGATACAATGTGACCCAGAAATGCTACCGAACTCAGCCAGAACTCACATTTAGAAAATTTGGCATATAGCTGGTTATCTTTCAGAGTCTGAAGAACCACTCTGAGGTGCTGCTCGTGCTCTTCCTGGCTGCAGGAGTACACCAGGATGTCATCTATGAAGACTATCACGAACAGATCTAAGTAAGGCCTGAATACCCGATTCATCAACTCCATGAATGTTGCTGGGGCATTGGTCAACCCGAAGGACATGACCAAGAACTCATAATGCCTATATCTAGAGCGAAAGGCTGTCTTAGGAATGTCAGCCGCCCTGATCTTCAACTGATGGTAGCCTGACCTCAAGTCTATCTTAGAGAATACTCTCGCTCCCCGGAGCTGGTCAAACAAATCATCAATCCTCGGCAGTGGATATTTATTTTTGATAGTCACCTTGTTTAACTGCCGGTAATCAATACACATCCGCATCGAGCCATCCTTCTTCTTTACAAATAATACAGGTGCTCCCCAGGGGGAAACACTGGGTCTGATAAAACCCTTCTCAAGAAGGTCCTGCAACCGATCTTTCAACTCTTTTAACTCCGGCGGGGCCATACGATAGGGTGGAATAGAGATGGGCCTGAGTGCCCGGTGCCAAATCAATACAGAAGTCAATATCCCTGTCGGGTGGCATGCCCGGCAGGTCTGAAGGAAAAACCTCAGGAAACTCCCGTGCAATAGGGACTGAATCAATGGAAGGAACTTCTGCGCCGGAATCACGAACATAAGCCAAATAAGCTAGACACCCCTTCTCGACCATACGTCGAGCCTTAACATAAGAAATAACAGTGCGAACAGAGTGGCTTGAGGTACCCTTCCACTCTAATCGGGGTGATTCTGGCAAGGCTAAGGTGACAGTCTTAGCATGACAATCAAGAATAGCATGGTATGGGGACAACCAGTCCATCCCCAATATGATATCAAAATCTACCATATCCAAGAGCAACAGATCAACACGGGTCTCAAGACCCCCAAATATAACTACGCACGCACGATGCACCCGATCGACTACAATAGAGTCACCCACCTGGCGTAGCCACATAAACTGGAATATCCAGAGCATAGCTGGGCACAGCCAAATACGGTGCGAAGTAGGAAAACACATAGGAATAGGTAGATCCAGGGTCAAATAATACTGAAGCACCTCTGTCACACACAAGAATAGTACATGTAATCACAGCATCTGATGCCTCTGCCTCTGGCCTGGCCGGTAAAGCATAGAATCGGGGATCTGCACCTCCCCTCTGAGCTGCGTCTCTAGGACGACCATCAACTGGCTGACCTCTACCTCTGGCTGGACGGTCTCCACCTCTACGGTCTCGACCTCCACTTCTATAATCCCTACCCCCGCCTCTCGCTGGCTGGGCAGGCTGAGGGTCAGCTGGGGCCTGAATCATAGGACGAGGACCTCGCTGCTGAGAGTTGCCCGCTGCTAGAGGGCAATACCTGATAAAATGACCTGGGTCGCCACAACCGTAGCAACTCTTAGACTGATAGGGCTGCTGGCCCTGACGACCTGAATGGCCTCCACGAACGCTCTGAAGAGGCCGAGCACTAATAGGAGACTGGTCTGAATAATACCCCCGAGAACCACGATCACCTGATCCACCCTGTGAAGCCTGAAGGGCGGAATGAAAAGGCCTGGAGGATTGGCCTCTATCAAAGGATTCTCTGCTACCAGAGGAAGAACCACCAAATCTACCCGAATGACGAGGCCTCTTATCTGAAGAATAACCGCCTCCCCTAGCAAGAGCCATCTCAACTCTGCGTGCTGCATTGGCCGCCTCCTGAAATGATATGTCACTCCCCACGCCCATAGCCATCTGGAGTCTAATCGGATGATTAAGCCCATCTATAAACTTGCGGACCCTCTCCCGCTCGGTGGGAAGTATCACTACTGCATGACGAGCCAAGTCGATAAATCTCGTCTCATACTGTGTAACTGTCATAGTGCCCTGGTGGAGGCGCTCAAACTGCCTCCGAAGTAAATCCCGCTGAGTAGTAGGGAGAAACTTCTCCATAAATAGTTCCGCAAACTGGTCCCATGATAGAGCTGGGGACCCTGCTGGTCGAGTCAGGCAATAATCTCTCCACCAAGTCTTGGCGGATCCTGCAAGTCTGAAAGTACAAAAATCAACTCCGTTTGTCTCCACGATCCCCATAGTCTTCAGAATCTCATGGCAACTGAATAAAAAGTCCTGAGGATCCTCTGATGCGGTTCCACTGAAAGTAGTGGTAAATAGCTTGGAGAACCGATCAAGCCTCCATAACGAATCAGAAGTCATGGCCGTTCCATCACCGGCATGAGCTGTGGTACCTGACTGAGTAGCCACAGCTGGCTGAATTACTGGTGCCTGAGGCTGAGGAGCTACTGGCTCCGGAGTATGAGCAATAGGAGTCCGGGCCCCTCCTCCAGCCTGAGAAGTAGCTGGGGCAACTGATAATAAACCCGCTCTGGCAATGCTGTCCATGAATCCCGCTATTCTGATCAAGGCATCCCGGAGATCTGGGGTAATTAAAGCCTCTCCTGGGACCTGAGCTGGGCCCACTGGAGCTGCTGGAATCGGAACCTCCTCGTCAATCTCAACATGGGGCTCCACCTCTGGGGTAGCTGCCTGGGGCTGAGCTCTACCCCTACCACGGCCTCTGATACGGCCTCGACCCCTGCCCCTCACAGGAGCTGTCTGGGGCTCAGGCTGCTGGTCAGCGGACGAAGAAGTGCGTGTCCTTACCATCTCGAAAGGACAGAATAGAAATTCAATCGGTAATTGAGGATCAAGTAGCACGACAAGAAAGAACAAATGAGAGACTTTTTCCTAACTCAATAGACTCTGAAGGACAAGTACATACGTCTCCGTACCTACCTCTCAAACTCTACTAAGCTTGTTCGTGAGTGGTGAGACCTATGTAACCTAGAGCTCTGATACCAACTTGTCACGACCCGGATTTTGCCCCCAATATCGGGATCGTGATGGCGCCTACTCGTGGTAGCTAGGCGAGCCACTGTGTTCATAATATCCTATTTTTAACACAATTTTAATTAAATAAATGCGGAATACTTTATCGAAATGGAAATAATAAATCACGAGGTAAAAGTCATACTGAAATCCTCTACCCAAGACTTGGAGTCACCAACTCACAAACTACTATGGAATTCTACACATAAAAGTCTGAAGGAAATATAACATAATTCTGTTTGTCTCGGAACAATGAGACTACAGCTATTAACATAATTAAAGAAAGAGACGCCGGGCCTGCGGACCTCGAGAGTCCCTGGACTGAAGACAACTCCCAGAAATATCATACTGCTGCTGCTATCCGAAAGTTGCTCCAACGCTGTGATCTGTGCGAAAAGCACAGAAGTGTAGCATCAAGACAACCGACCCCATGTGCTCGTAAGTGCCTGGCCTAACCCCGGCGAAGTAGTGACAAGCCTAGGACCAGACACCCACGTAAACCTGTGCAATTCAATATATATATGTGTACTACAACATAACAAGAAATAATCAAGTATTAACACAATAAGGAATATCTTAAAGAATTCAACAATTAACCACAGTTAATAATTTCACAAGGAAAAACAAAGTGTAATGTAAACACAAATGATATCAATTCAAGGAATAGCAAACAGTTGCACGGCATCACCCTTCGTGCTTTTACTCTCATCCTCACATCCATAGT
Source organism: Nicotiana noctiflora (assembly GCA_032618575.1). Taxonomy (NCBI): domain Eukaryota; kingdom Viridiplantae; phylum Streptophyta; class Magnoliopsida; order Solanales; family Solanaceae; genus Nicotiana; species Nicotiana noctiflora. Next base: position 22,086 of record JASVEL010004205.1, read on the forward strand.
ACGGCATGATCCTTCGTACATGGTTCAATAATAGGGCATGGCATGATCCTTCGTGCATAATCAATAATAGGGCACGGCATGATCCTTCGTGCATAATCAATAATAAACATGGCACGGCATGATCCTTCGTGCATAATCAATAATAAACGTGGCACGGCATGATCCTTCGTGCATAATCAATAATAAACATGGCACGGCATGATCCTTCGTGCATAATCAATAATAAACATGGCACGGCATCACCCTTTGTGCATTATCTCTCTTTCTCACCCAAATAACAATCACAGTTAAGGGCAAAGAAAGAAACAACAATTCATAAATCGTCCCATCAAGGGCAATCAATAATTATCTTCACAACAAGTCCCAACAAGGGAGAACAATAACGATTCACCTATAATATATCTCAAAATATCATTTTCCAACGACTCACGGTCATACTAGACGCCAATGTATGGATGCTCGTCACCACAGCCCATACACCGCACTCGATCACATAACACATAACACATAATCCTATTCCCTCAAGCTAGGATAGAACAAACACTTACCTCGAGTGCTTATGAACAATTCAATCCGTGGATATGTCTTTTCTTTCAATTTGGCTCCAATTCAACCGTATCTATACACAATTGATTTAATATCATCAATTTTACTCAACAAACTAATTCTTAAGACCAAATACAACTTTTACAACATTCTGCCCGGAATAGTGAATTTCAACCCCGGGCCCACATGGTTGGAATTCGGGGTTATGACTAAAATCCGGTTACCCATTCCCCCACGAGTTCATATATATGATTTGTTTCAAAATCGGACCTCAATTCGAGGTCCAATTCCCCAATTTATGAAAAACCCTATTTTCTAACAAAAACAAGAATTTTACCATGAAAACATTTGATTTCTAATGAAAAACATGTTTAATGATGTTAGGAATTGAAAGAATTAAGTAAAAAGTGACTTACAATCGATTTGATGAAGAAGAAATCCTTGAAGAATCGCAAATGGGTGTTTTGGTTTTGTAAAAATGTGAAGAAATGACTGAAATCCGTGTTTTTCAGGTCTCTGTGTTCGCATTTGCGAACATGGGTTCGCAATTGCGAACCCCGACCAATTTCTGGAGTTTGAAAAATAAGCTAAGGGTGGAAAGTTCGCATTTGCGAACTTTTGTTCGCATTTGCGAAGCCAAGGCATACTGGGAGGTTCGCATTTGCGACATAATGTTCGCATTTGCGAACAAGGCTCCTTCGCATTTGCGAAGAAGGCTTCGCATTTGCGAAGCATGGCTTAGCAGTGAAGGCATCGCATTTGCGAAGAATGCTTCGCATTTGCGAAGCATGGCTTGGCAGTGAAGGCCTCGCATTTGCGATGTTATGTTCGCAATTGCGAATCCAAGCCTTCCTGGACGCCCTTCGCATTTGCGATCAAGGGTTCGCATTTGCGAACCCTGCCTTGGTCCGTCATCTTCGCAATTGCGAAAAATACTTCGCATTTGCGAAGCCAACAGCTGGGTGAAAAACCAGCAGTGCAACATTTCAGAGTTTCATCCAACGGCCTATCAAATCTTTACCCGAGCCCCCCCGGCTCCAAACCAAACATGTACACAACCTCAAAAACACATTATGGACTTGTTCGTGCGATCATATCGCCAATATCACTTCGTTTTAATCAAATCGAGCCTCAAACTCATGATTTTCATACTTTTGATTTTCAAAACTTCTTAACTTGGAACTCAAGGTCCAAAACATCTCAAACGACATCCAAATGTCACCAAACTTTACGGAAATCACATATATAATATTTAAGACTTGTACCGGCGTCGGAACCAAAATACGAGCCCGATACCAAGGTCTATTAATTTATTTCCTTTAATAATTGCATCAAAAACAATTTCACATAAAAATTCATAACTTGGGCTCTAGGCCTCAGAATTCGACTCCGGACGCATGTCCAAGTCCCATATTTTCCTACGGACCTCTCGGGACCATCCAATCTCGGTCCGGATCCGTTTACCAAAAATGTTGACCGAAGTCAACCATATCAATATTAATATCATTTTTATCCAAATTATTCATAGAATTCATATTTTCTATCACAAAATCTTTCCGGCTACATGCTCGGATCGTGCACGTAAATCGAGGCAACATAGAATGAGGTTTTCAAGGCCTCGAAGCTCGAAATTATTAATAAAATAAGTGATGACCCTTTGGGTCGTCACAAGAATACCCAATCGTTAACTTGAAATTCCAAGTCTCTTCGACGAACGCTCGCATAGGATTTCTGTCGACTTTGAGCAGTATTCATCCTTTCCTGAATGACTTTAAAAAAGTGAGCTGATTTGGTGAGTTGATCCACTATCACCCAAATTGAGTCAAATTTGTGCTGAGTGTGAGGTAACCCTACCACGAAATCCATGTTGATCATCTCCCATTTCCCATTGGTATTTCCATAAGCTGAGTTAACCCGCCAGGCCACTGATGCTCAGCCTTTACTTGCTCAAAATTCCAACACTTAGATACAAAGTCCGCTACACCCCTTTTCATACCGTTCCACCAATAAATATCTTTAAGATCATGATACATTTTTGTAGACCCAATAAGCCTCCACCATTACCCTCTCCCGAATCTTATCCACATCCGGAACACATATCCTTCCTTGACATCACAATACACCATCCTCTCCGCTAAGTGAAAATTCTGAAGTCCTGTTATTCACAACTACTTCTTTTATCCGAGCCAATGCTAGATCCCTAAACTGTTTTCCTTGATTTATGCCTCTAGTGACGATTCTGCTCCATTATGCACCATAACATTCCCCTCGTCTGATGACGAAATCCGAACCCCTAGACTGGCAATTGATAAATCTCCCAAGCCAAAGGCCTCTAATCCATTCCCAAATGATCCAAACTACCCATAGACTTCCGACTGAGAGAGTCGTCCACCACATTCGCCTTACCTGGATGGTACAATATGTTCATATCATAATCCTCGAGCAATTCTAACCACTGTTGTTGCCTTAAGTTCAAATCCTTCTACTTGAACAAATATTGGAGACTCGTATGGTCTGATAACACATCCACATAGACCCCATAAAGATAATTCCTCCATATTTTCAAAGCAAACACAACTGCTATGAGCTCCAAATCATGTGTCGGATAATTCTTCTCGTGATTCTTGAGTTGTCTCGAAGAATACGCTATAACCTTCCCATGATGCATCAACACACACCCCAAACCAACCCTGGAGGCATAAACTATCACCTTAACACTTTATATCATTAGTGGAACATCTTTATCATATCCTCTTACATAAGACCCCCCACGAATTGAGTTCTACTATAATTTCCCTGATATGGTTACAATCTCATGTGAATAATTGCTACTAACTTTTCAAAATTCTCAACAAAAGATATTACTAAATGAGTTTTCTCATATGACCTGCTGTCTCAAATGAATACCACCGGCTAACTTGCACACATACCCTAATAACACTAACTTTCACAATATTTGCATCAAATGTAAGGTAACTATGCTCTAACTTTTCTTAGCCAACCTCTTTCCCCACATGTGCATTATAGAATTTAAGAAACTGTTGTACTTCCCCTGTGAAAATTCCCACGATCCCTCTTTCCTGTTAAACACCTCTCAAAACATATATCAACAAACTTTATATGTATATAATTTAGGAAGGGTCACTAGCCCGAGAAAGGCATTCTCTGAAACTTTAAATCCTTTTTGGTTTTACTCTTAAGTTTAAGGCTTTGTCCACCTGATTCTATCCTCGATGAGTAACTCACCTCATTCCCCATATTGTAGTTACCAAAAAAAAGTTCCTTGATATTGCAGTTTAAGAGTTAGCATGCTAAACTCGTCTCGTCCGTAACAAGTGTTCATCCTCTTTCAATCTATTCCGAACCTTTCATTTGCCCTTTGGGTAGATTGTGTTACTTTCCCTTATTGATCACCTTTTGGCATGGAAAATATGCTAGTGCCATCTTTTCTTTCTAATTGGAACTTTCATTCCCATGCTATTTTGCAGATAGCGCATAGTTAATAGCTTTATTTTCCCACACATTTGTCTGCCTCCCGTGAACTTGTAATATCAGTTTTCCTTGTTTAATTAGTTTACAGTACCACAACTTCACCAAGGGTATTCTCACTTCCCATTGTATGTAGACATGAATTATCTCAAGACCCTTTAGTTGATATTCAGTGTCACCCAAGTCGGTTGCATTGCGGTTAGTCCCTTATAACTTTTATTAACACGTGTGCTCTAAGTGAGTCCACCATTCTGATGCAAGATATTTTATGATAATAATGACCATCTCAATTTAAAGATTTTATCCCATTTCTTCTTACCTCATTCTTCCTAGTTAGTGAATAGCCACGCACTTTTCCATATATTACTTGGTCTCTTACCTTAGGTATTTCATCCGGCTCACCTCTTAACTCTTATTGGGATATATATGCAAAGTGTGTTCTTCTGAATATCACTTAACATTTGTCTGTTTGTAAGATTCTTTAGAGGCTCTCTACCAAGCCCCAAATACCATCTTGGATTGTTGTAGCAACACATTTATTTCTCCCACTTGTTCTGGCTTTCTTAGTATCCCAGAACTTTGGTTAAATCACAAATCTATGATTAGCCCATTCTAAGAACTCGCAATCTTTCACATTTGATCTATGTTACTTCCTTGGGTTCCATTTCTCCTGACCATATAACAAGTAAAAAAAAATCTCTTTACAAATACTCTTATTTTCTAGAATTGTTGACCATATCATTCACTTTGCCATGCGTGAAGAATTTACCTTCTTTAACCTTCTTGTGGTACTAGTTGTCTATCATTAGCATATCCTTTCAGAGAGTCATGTTACCCATTATCTCTTTTCTAGACCACACATGTCTTCACCAAAATATTCAAATATCATAGCTACATGGTTTCACTCTTGTCTCATTGTATTTAAGTGGCCTCACGATGGCCCTCCCTCCCCCACATGGGGCGAATGTCCTGGATTTTGACACAAGTCTTGAGTTTAGAAACTTTAGGAACATATGCCTCATATATCTATCCCTCATATATATATATACATATATATATATATATATTCGACAATTAGGGAAATATATATATATATATATATATATATATATATATATATATATATATATATATACATATATATATATATATATTCGACAATTAGGGAAATTTATGTTACCATAGTATTAATCTCATAAGTTCCCTACTCTTATTCAGCCATGAAGGTATGGGATTCCAAGTTCCCACGCCTATATCCTTTATGAGTGTAATACAACTTCGTACATTTCTGGGTCCTTATAAAGTTTGTAGTACAAGGGTCTTCTCACCTTGGGTCCAATTGAGTCTCATTTCTTAACTTTCTACCTCATGTGAGAGACTTACACTCTCATAATTAATCTCTCGGTCATTCTCTCATATATCACGTGCTTATATAACCAATATTCTTTCATACCTTAGGATCATTTACATACTTCTCGCACAATCCATATGTGCTATTCAAGCTTACATATCATTTATGAAATCAATGCCTCTTTGGGCGGTTAATCACTTTTAACACATTCCTCAAATAAAGTATACTTATAGTACTATGTACTTATACTATATATACATACTGTTTATTCAACAAGATACATGTGCCATCTCCATAATATACATGCCTTTTCCCATTGGTCATGACATACGACAACACTACATGAAATAGATGAAAGAGCATTTAAACTTACCTTGAATCTCAACGTACGAGTTAGAAAACAATCTTATAGACAAGCTTTATCGCATGATTTGGAGTGTTGAAGAAGGGTAATATTCCTAAATGTCCATGTAGCCTCCAACTTATAGATGTGGTCGACAACACACCGATAAGAAGGACTCTACTAGACACGGCTCCGAGACATCCTAGGACACTTTAAAACACTGCTAGGCCAGCCCGACCAATCAACAACAATCATAGAGCTATGAGCTCGCCTTATCCCATTCAAACATAACAATTGTAAATTAACAGTAATGGATATATCAAAGACGGGGAAACCAAGTCCCAACGCATACCAACTCCCATAGACCGAAGGGTCAAGAGTCATGAGCCTCTACAGAACATAAGTGTAATACGGTTTACAACCAAAGCTCAGAGCGGAAAGAAATAACAATTCATAATCAAAGACAATAGGAAGGGATATCGGGTCCTGCGGACGTCGGCAGCTACCTCGAAGTCTCCACAGAACGGGGATAATAAAGCAGCTGCGACAGCTCAACTGCCCTTCTGAACCTGTATATCTGCACACAAAAAATGCAGGGGAGTGGGGTGAGTATATTTCAACTCAGTGAGCAGCAATAATAAATAATAACTGGAAGTAAGAACTCCTGTACTATCACTAAACAGTTCTAAGGCAAACCCCCACAGGTAAGTCATCACTACAATGAGTTCTCTGATCTCCAGTCCATATCCATCTCAACTGGGTCCCACACTGACCACATCCTCACTCGTACCACTACAGTGTACAACCATCTCAATATATAGAGACATATACATTTGTCTATAACACATAAGTATTTACGTATTTATAAGGATATTAGTAAGTATAATGCTACGGCGTGCAGCCCGCTCCAATACATATACCGCTGCGGCGTGCAGCCCGCTCCATTTAACGTCGACGGCGCTCACTGGGGGTGTATACAGACTTCGGAGGGGCTCCCTAGGCCCAAGCGCTATGGTGCTATGGCGTGCAGCCAGGTCCACCATATATCACTGCGGCGTGCAGTCCGATCCAACATATATACTGCTGCGGCGTGCAGTTATACCGCTGCGGCGTGCAGCCCGATCCCATAATATACCAGCGCTCACTGGAATGTGTGCAGACTCAGACTCCGAAGGGGCTCCTACAGCCCAAGCGCAATAATACTGCGGCGTGCAGTCCGTCCCACATGTATATTACATGTATATCACATGTATATTACTGCGGCGTGCAGTCCGATCCAATATATATACTGCTGCGGCGTGCAGCCCGATCCAATGTAGGTATATATATATAATACCTCATAATGGGTCCTCGACCCTAACCCAGTCAGTATGCACTTGGCCTCTCAGGCCCAATATAATATATCACAATGGGTCCTTGACCCTGTCTCGGTTAATATAGACTTGGCCTTTCGGGCCCAATATAACATCTCATAGTGGGTCCTTGACCCTATCTCATCTCAATCGGTATAGACTTGGCCTTTCAGGTCTGCTCAGCCTAGAACAGGGAATTCCACCCTAGATAATCTCTCTCAATGTACACATCTAGTACGGGCTCATATTATGCTATACAACTAGAGCTATGGCTGAGTGTATATTTCTAACACGATATAAAGGTCACCTAGCTCTATAGGTTCCCTAATGCTCTACAGATCGGCACAAGGCCCCAAACATGGCTTTTAGCCCTATTGTACAGTTATAATCTCATTAGCAGTCATACAACACAGTATTCCATTAGCCGGGAAGGATCAAGTCCAAGTCCCCAATCACAATGTCACCACACTCGTCTCAAGACGTGTGTTTCATCTCAACATAGCACTGTGAAGTGCTAGTACGGGGTTTCAAACCCTCAGTGCATTGTTTACTACTACCACTCACCTCGAACCGGTAGAAGCTTCAATCCGCCTTGCGCTTGCCTCGCAAATCAATCTCCTCGGATGCCAACTCGCTCAAAATCATAGAGAATGCATCAATATACGCTAATTTCACGAAATTCATTCGAAATAACCCAACTTATATCAAAACCCACAAGTTGTCAAAACCCGACTTTTGGTACACTTGTCGAAAAATTACAAAAATTACATATTCGGAATCCTCATCTCGATACGAGTCTAGGCATATAAAATTTACCAAAATCGGACTCCATTTGCCCACTCAAATCGGTGTTTTTCTTAAATTTAGGCCTAGGGTTCAAACCCACCTTTAATCTTCCATTTACAGAAATTTAACCCATGATTTCATGTTAAAATGATGTAATTAAGCCACAAAACTTACCTCCAACGAATCCCCGATGAATTACCAGCAATTCCCGTGAGTTTCCTCTCTTGGAACTCAAAAATGGCGTTTTGGGTTAATGAACCCGCGACTGGTTCTGTTCTGGTTTTAATTTCACTGCCATACCAATCCTTCTATGCGATCGCAATGACCCTATGCGATCGCAATGACCCTATGCGATCGCATAGAGTTAAATTTTTCTGCCGATTTCCCCTTCTATGCGATCGCAATGCACTCCCGCGATCGCATAGCACAACCTTCCAGGCCTCATCTTTTCTTCTCTGCGATCGCAACACTGGCTATGCGATCGCAATGCACAGTCCGACAAACCTATGCGATCGCACCCCTTGCTATGCGATCGCATAGCACATTTTTCTCACCTCTCCAATCTCTTCTATGCGATCGCACAAGTTACCCTGCGATCGCAGAGCGCCAGATTCCATACCTATGCGATCGCATCCCCTCTTACGCGATCGCATAGAACAACTCTGGGGCTCACTTCCATCCTTCTATGCGATCGCATCTACCCTATGCGATCGCATAGAGCATCCGTCTGCAACAAAACCAGCAGCCAACAGCAGTTCAAAAATAGAAGAAATGGTCCGATTGGACCCCCGAAATCAACCCGAGGCCCCCGGGACCCCAACGAAAACCACCAACATACCCCATAACACGTTTCAAACTTGTTCTAATCATAAAAACACCATCCTAAACATCAAAATCACCAATTACACACGCATTCAATCCTAAATTCCTTAAAACTTTCCGAATTACGCATTCAATCAAAAACCCGACCAAACGACGTCCGAATGACCTGAAAATTTGCAGGCATATCCAAAATCACCTAACGAAGCTACTGCAACTGTCGGAATTCCATTCCGACCCCCGGATCAAAATCTCACCTACCGTTCGGATTTCGCCAAAATTCAACCTTAGCCAATTCAAGCCTATTTCTACACCGGGCCTCCAAATTCAATTCCGATCGCTCCCCTAAGTCACAAATCACCTTCCGGAACTAACCAAATCATCAGAATCCGATTCCGAGCTCTCTAACCAAATAGTCAACTCCGGTTGACTTTCCTTATTCAAGTCTCCTTCAAAAAGGCTATATGCCTCATTTTCAATCCAATTCACTCCTAACTCCCCCGATAGACTCTAACACTTATATAAAAGCATAAAACATGCATTTACAACATAACGGGGTGGTAATTCCCGTAACGACGGGCCGGGTCGTTACATTCTCCCCAACTTAAACAAACGCTCGTCCTCGAGCGTACCAGAGTGGTACTAGAAGCAACTCAATAGCTGAATGACCTTACCCAGCATATATTCGGCGATCATACGTCATCCTATCTCACATTAGTCCGAAAACACCATATAGTCAAAATTTCACAGACCATCTGAACCATAAATCACATTGCACTTTCCGAAATCATATACCAATTGCTAATCCCATGTCTATATTCACGATACGCTAGAATCCACTGCAATAACCTACACTCACCACTCCGGGTGAGATCATATGACGTATCAAACAACCCAATCGCTCGAGACAATAGTCTCTAATCACAATAATTTCTCACGATAACCAAATACCAACTGAAAAACCCTTTTCATTAGATAGAGTTTTGTTCCAACACCTTCATATCATGCCCATGGTAACCGAACACGCGATATATCGAACCCATCTCTCGGGTCAACCATTCGTGAATCTATTTCTCTTTTAAAATTGATACCACAATAAGTTTCGGAGCCAAACCTCGATATTACCTTTCTAACAAGCTGAAATCATATATGCTCGCTCTCGTTAATGACTTGAATGATCATTTCGGTTATAACACACCACACTGGTAACATGACACACCTCAGCATCGGCCTAGGCCACAACGAGTACCACATAGGCTCCAATAAGAACGATTTGAACACGCTCGAATCATGACGACCGACTCGCACACAAGAGCTATAATTCAAATTCCTCAATACCATCACAACACATAGCTGAAATCTTGTCTCACATCATATAATTAGAGTACCTGAATCCTCATCGAAGGGTCATAACATCACATGGCCTTGCCACACTCATGATTCTATCCAAACACTATTACTCATGGAGCACCTCAAGTCACCATGCTCAAAACGGTCAGCCACACCCATATCTAGGCCTGAACTCAAGCAATCAATCACACCTGCGGTGATACAATGATATACGCTATCAAATCTTGAAAGGACATCACCGATGTGCTATTCCCGAGCGATGCCCAATACGGACTATTCCTCAGAAGCTAGGAAATACTGTATACACGGTAACATACCACTAACTACATTCTCACAATATTCTGTTGCGGCGTGCAACCCGTTCCAACAACATACATGTGGCGGCGAGCCACCCGATCCAGATACCATACATGTGGCGGCGTGCCACCCGATCCAGATACTATACATGTGGCGACGTGCCACCCGATCCATGTATAAATCTAGCAAAAGGGAATGCACATCGACTCAAGTTACTCATTACAACAAACATATATATATAGCCTCGAGCTCGGTCACATGAAACTCATCCGACAAAGTCCCTCAATACCTAAACTGAATCAATGGTAGATACCTCTACACTGACATCCGCCACGAAGGCCCAACTTACAAAGCAATACCTACCAGCTGTCCGCTGGTCCTGGGTACAACTACTCTATTGGAGCATACTCTGATGCGCTCTGCCACGCAGTTGTGACATTTCTCCGATATAGTCCATATCACATTAGTCTAGACAACCTGACTTATGACAACCAGCCTGCAATCATATATCATTATTCAAATTCATCATATCAAGTGACGAGATAGCCACTAGGGCTTCCAATTTCCGATAACCGCTACACTGTGCCGATACACACGATATACCACCGCTGCGTAGGCGGGTTACGAGAACTTCTAGTCTCCAACACATACATAACATAGAATCACTATGCCCGATTCCGTACTTCACCGTACGATTACATAACGCACCTCAAGCGTCCATTCATACCACGAAAGCCATTCATAAATTTCACTATGTCATCAAGGACTCAATTATTACAGTCGATCCAACAGGAGTATACCACCATACCGCTAGATATTATCAGTTTATTTTACCTGGACCTTTTGACCATAGACTCTGCCGAAATACTAGTATAGCAGTACTATTCTCCTAAATCACCAGGAAGATTGATTCTCAGATTATCTGCAGCTGCCCACGCTGCTTGAGGATTTTAATGACCCCTCATATAATATTAATTGATCTCAAAACCTTGAACATGCCGTTATCAACTTTCCATAACACATCGCATATACCATACCATAATAAGACAACAGGGAAAATTCATATCCCTTTCCCTACGCCGCAAACATCAGCGCACTCAACTAGTCAAGGACTTTCATGATCCCACATTGAGAAAACTCATTACACATTTCGAGCTTTACATACCAACAGGAAATACACTCATTTTCAAACCACAGTAAAACACATCACAAACCCTTTCTCCCAATTACATTGCATAAGTTAAATTGCCAGGACCGAGTCCTTATACCCATACCGAGTTACACAACTGCCAATACTCAAAAGCTTTATTGCACAATACCTGCAAGACTCATTACTTCAAACATATACTAGGAATTAATCGTATTCCTTATCATACCATTTCGGTTTATTAACAAGTTGATCCATTTACCCAATTTCCTTTATGATTCATCTTTAATTTCATATCAGTCTTTACTGTAGCACGACAATGCCTCAACGCTTTTTACCACACAAAAACTCGTACACAAGACCACACGGTCTAAAGCTCACGGGCCGCTGAATACTCTCTCAAATGTTTCCTAGAAGTACCACATTCTACCACACTTTATTTTGAAGAACTTCCTGCGATTTTGAATTTGTTATCATTACTTCCCAATACTACATAGAATCCCATCATTCACATAATATAACACAAGCCTTGATCTTTTCTAACGAAACCGCCATCTTTAGCCACATGCACAATCTTAAGGCACCCGATTGTTACAAGCAAAATCTGAACACTGCAAAACCATTCTCGGGCATCATTCACCCTTATTCAGCTGTAATTCAACTGTCCTATTGAGTAGAACCACTCGTGTTTTGTTAGAACTCTGACATCGCAGAACATGATTACTTACAAGTACAATTCGCTATCTTTCTTTTCTATACACCGAACATTCCTTACCAACACAGTAGTTCAAAATATCCTAGTATTTCTTCATATCTACGAAGCGCCATAACCTTGTCAGAATTTTCCCAACATACTTAAAGACACTGCCCACATAGCACACAACCGTGCAATTAGTTATTTAATAGAAAACTCCCCAACTTGGCTCGGAGCCATACATCAAAGCACTTTTAGTCACTCATAGCATTCATACTCAATTGATGCTCCAATGTTACAGTGAGATTAAACTCGAGCTATTTACAAACTTTGCCGGAAACTTGAATTATCAGAAATCTTAACTCTTTTGCAATTCTTGCATTCATTCACACGCAACAGTTACGCCCCCTCTTTAGGTGGCAAAATCTTTTCTAAGTCCCGGATTTTCCAAAAATTTCGGCAGAGTTTCCTTTGTAAATTGGCCTATCCACCTGCCAAAGAATCACCAAACCATTCTAACAATACATCCACAACTCAACAAAACATCACAATGTATTTCAACAACATTAAATCTCAATACTATACGAATCATATTATCACAATTATACCTGAGCATGTACTGCACCTGCTCGAATCATAACATATATCAAATACCTTTCAATTACACATGAGAGTCAATCCACTTACCTTGCCTCAATTTAGCATCTCAGTACAATACCTTCCACCAGGATACACATAGCATAATCACTTTAGTCTTCCTGAGTTTGAACTCGTTCCGCTACACATAAGGCACTTTACCTTCCAGTTAAGAGGCGATGAAAATATTTCTCACGCCCATAGCTAGGGCTATATATCAAATCACAATAAAGTCCAATACCGATCGTATGCACTTCATAATACCGGCTCGCGAAATTAGTACCTTGGTGCTCAAGCCATGGACAAAGATTTGGCCTCAAGTCCTCCCGACTGGCCCAACATGAATTCACGGGGATTATATCTCGTCCCTCGATCGGGGAATTGCAAGCCATAAGACAATTATATTACTGAGCGCTCGATGCGTACACAGACGTGCGGAAGGAATTTCAAAAATGTATCTCAAGCTGAATCAAGTACGCACGATAAGAATTCCAAGAAATGTGAAGTGTTTCCTAAAGGTTCGCAGCCTCCCGAGGATAAGTACAGGCGTCCCCGTACCGATCCATAAGACTCTACTAACCGGCTCAAGACTCATGAGGCCTAGTAAACCTAGGCTTTGATACCAACTTGTCACGACCCCAAATCCGGTCGTGATGGCGCCAGCACACTGCTAGGCCAGCCCGACCAATCAACAACAATCATAGAGCTATGAGCTCGCCTTATCCCATTCAAACATAACAATTGTAAATTAACAATAATGGATATATCAAAAACGGGGAAACCAAGTCCCAACGCATACCAATTCCCATAGACCGAAGGGTCAAGAGTCATGAGCCTCTACAGAACATAAGTGTAATACGGTTTACAACCAAAGCTCAGAGCGGAAAGAAATAACAATTCATAATCAAAGACAGTAGGAAGAGATATCAGGTCCTGCGGACGTCGGCAGCTACCTCGAAGTCTCCACAGAACGGGGATAATAAAGCAGCTGCGACAGCTCAACTGCCCTTCTGAACCTGTATATCTGCACACAAAAAATGCAGGGGAGTGGGGTGAGTATATTTCAACTCAGTGAGTAACAATAATAAATAATAACTGGAAGTAAGAACTCCTGTACTGTCACTAAACAGTTCTAAGGCAAACCCCCACAGGTAAGTCATCACTACAATGAGTTCTCTGATCTCCAGTCCATATCCATCTCAATTGGGTCCCACACTGACCACATCCTCACTCGTACCACTACAGTGTACAACCATCTCAATATATAGAGACATATACATTTGTCTATAACACATAAGTATTTACGTATTTATAAGGATATTAGTAAGTATAATGCTACGGCGTGCAGCCCGCTCCAATACATATACCGCTGCGGCGTGCAGCCCGCTCCATTTAACGTCGACGGCGCTCACTGGGGGTGTATACATACTTCGGAGGGGCTCCCTAGGCCCAAGCGCTATGGTGCTATGGCGTGCAGCCAGGTCCACCATATATCACTGCGGCGTGCAGTCCGATCCAACATATATATATACATTTATAATTATACTGCTGCGGCGTGCAGCCCGATCCCATAATATACCATGTGTGCAGACTCAGACTCCGAAGGGGCTCCTACAGCCCAAGCGCAATAATACTGCGGCGTGCAGTCCGTCCCACATGTATATTACATGTATATTACATGTATATTACATGTATATTACTGTGGCGTGCAGTCCGATCCAATATATATACTGCTGCGGCGTGCATCCCGATCCAATGTAGGTATATATATATAATACCTCATAATGGGTCCTCGACCCTATCCCAGTCAGTATGTACTTGGCCTCTCAAGCCCAATATAATATATATCACAGTGCGTGTCTCAGTCAATATAGACTTGGCCTTTTAGGCCCAATATAACATCTCATAGTGGGTCCTTGACCCTATCTCATCTCAATCGGTATAGACTTGGCCTTTCAGGCCCACTCAGCTAGAACATGGAATTCCACCCTAGATAATCTCTCTCAATGTACACATCTAGTACGGGCTCATATTATGCTATACAGCTAGAGCTATGGTTGAGTGTATATTTCTAACACGATATAAAGGTCACCTAGCTCTATAGGTTCCCTAATGCTCTACAGATCGGCACAAGGCCCCAAACATGGCTATTAGCCCAATGGTACAGTTATAATCTCATTAGCAGTCATACAACACAGTATTCCATTAGCCGGGAAGGATCAAGTCCAAGTCCCCAATCACAATGTCACCACACTCGTCTCAAGACGTGTGTTTCATCTCAACATAGCACTGTGAAGTGCTAGTACGGGGTTTCAAACCCTCAGTGCATTGTTTACTACTACCACTCACCTCGAACCGGTAGAAGCTTCAATCCGCCTTGCGCTTGCCTCGCAAATCAATCTCCTCGGATGCCAACTCTGCTCAAAATCATAGAGAATGCATCAATATACGCTAATTTCACGAAATTCATTCGAAATAACCCAATTTATATCAAAACCCACAAGTTGTCAAAACCCGACTTTTGGTACACTTGTCGAAAAATTACAAAAATTACATATTCGGAATCCTCATCTCGATACGAGTCTAGGCATATAAAATTTACCAAAATCGGACTCCATTTGCCCACTCAAATCAGTTGTTTTTCTTAAATTTAGGCCTAGGGCTCAAACCCACCTTTAATCTTCCATTTACATAAATTTAACCCATGATTTCATGTTAAAATGATGTAATTAAGCCACAAAACTTACCTCCAACGAATCCCCGATGAATTACCAGCAATTCCCGTGAGTTTCTCTCTCAAGAACTCAAAAATGGCGTTTTGGGTTAATGAACTCGTAGCCCCTCTGTTCTGGTTTTAATTTCACTGCCAGACCAATCCTTCTATGCGATCGCAATGACCCTATGCGATCGCATAGAGTTAAATTTTCCTGCCAATTTCCCCTTCTATGCGATCGCAATGCACACCCGCGATCGCATAGCACAACCTTCCAGGCCTCATCTTTTCTTCTTTGCGATCGCAACACTGGCTATGCGATCGCAATGCACAGTCTGACAAACCTATGCGATCGCACCCCTTGCTATGCGATCGCATAGCACATTTTTCTCACCTCTCCAATCTCTTCTATGCGATCGCACAAGTGACCCTGCGATCGCAGAGCGCCAGATTCCATACCTATGCGATCGCATCTCCTATTACGCGATCGCATAGAACAACTCTGGGCTCACTTCCATCCTTCTATGCGATCGCATCTACCCTATGCGATCGCATAGAGCATCCATCTGCAACAAAACCAGCAACCTACAGCAGTTCAAGAATAGAAGAAATGGTCCGATTGGACCCCCGAAATCAACCCGAGGCCCCCGGGACCCCAACGAAAACCACCAACATACCCCATAACACGTTTCAAACTTGTTCTAATCATAAAAACACCATCCTAAACATCAAAATCACCAATTACACACGGATTCAAGCCTAAATTCCTTAAAACTTTCCGAATTACGCATTCAATCAAAAACCCGACCAAACGACGTCCGAATGACCTGAAAATTTGCAGGCATATCCAAAATCACCTAACGAAGCTACTGCAACTGTCGGAATTCCATTCCGACTCCCGGATCAAAATCTCACCTACCATTCGGATTTCGCCAAAATTCAACCTTAGCCAATTCAAGCCTATTTCTACACCGGGCCTCCAAATTCAATTCCGATCGCTCCCCTAAGTCACAAATCACCTCCCGGAACTAACCGAATCATCAGAACCCGATTCCGAGCCCTCTAACCAAATAGTCAACTCCTGGTTGACTTTCCTTATTCAAGTTTCCTTCAAAAAGGCTATATGCCTCATTTTCAATCCAATTCACTCCTAACTCCCCCGATAGACTCTAACACTTATATAAAAGCATAAAACATGCATTTACAACATAACGGGGTGGTAATTCCCGTAACGACGGGCCGGGTCGTTACAACACGGCTCCAAGACATCCTAGGACACTTTAAAACCTTAAGCTCTGATACCAAGTTTGTCACGCCCCAAATCGAGGGACATGACATGCGCCTGACCGGGTAGCCCCAGTCAAGCGGACCTGGGTGCCTTTCATTCCCACGTGTTACCCCTTCATTGATTATTTCTCATAAACCACATATCTTACCCATTTATAACTGATTTCACGATGTACAAACATAACCATGCGAGCGACTCATTAACAAGTTTACAGTTTTTACAACGCCCGACATAATATGTACAAAAGACTGGACTCCCACAGTTTACATGTCTACGGAGCCTCTAGGATACAAAAGGGAATACAATACTTTCCGATAACAAGGCCCCGGCTATACCTTAAAAATCCAAAATAAAGTCTAAAATAAAAGTGGCATGAGCGACATAGTGCCCCGAGGAAGAAAGGGGCTCAGCAAAACGGGCAGTGAAAGATGAAGGATGCTACTACCGATGAGCTTAAGTACCTGCTACTTATCCACCTACAATCATAACATGAATGTAGCGTCCCTGGCAAAAGGGACGTCAGTACACTTGAATTGTACTGGTATGTATGGACAAGCTTTGTCTCAAGTAAACTCAAGTCATTTAAACAAGTAAATCATGATGATAAGACAACCAATGAATTACACCAAGAATTAATCAAGCCAGCCAACTATATTTCCACATTTACTTCTTCTCAAGTAGTTCTCAGCCCAAAACACAATTAAAGATCAACAAAGAAGGCAGCAACCAAACAAACATGGAAGAACACAATCAAGTCAAACAAAGGGGCAATCAGTGCCCCACAAGTTGCAAACTCTCCTGCTGTCTCCTTTAACAATTTCACATTTATGATTTCAAATCAATTTCAATGGCGATTTCGATCGGTTTCCATCCTTATTACCTCGGCCACCCTTATCACCCCAACCCACACCTTATTACTTCGTGTTGCGGCGCGCAACCCGATCCCACCATACAGTTTCAATCACAGCAATCACAAACAACAAACAAGGCACTACACAAGATCACAACAAGTGCAAATAAGCAAGTTACAAATTGGTTCATGTTCTCAAATACTTTTAAAACCAATATCACAACCAAGTTACAATGTTTCTATATTCGAGAGTACCCATACCATTATGTTCAACAATTTACCACGATTCAAGTGTTTCATTTCTTTTCACAAGAAACCATGTATGCCATCACAACAATTGTTCTCAATTCCTTACCAATTTCAGTTCCCTTTTTATCTTTCGGTTCATGTTCCATACCACACCACACATAGTTCAACATGAATTGGATACCCAACAACAAAATCAAAGAATTACACATAATCTCTCTAATCAACATATGCCAAACGAATTGCACATATAAAGGCGATTTCACAAGAATCAAAGTTATCCATACATACCTCGTTTAAGCTTTCCTTAAGTTACTACGATGTTTCGGAAATTCTAGCAATCCCAACCTACTTGAAACATAGCAAAATTAAACATAATTTAGGAAGACATTTATGGTTCAACTCCTTGCAGCATTTTGTCAAACACTAGTTGGGCGTCTTGATTTTTAATACTCTTTTACAATATTTCTTTTCATTCCAAAACCCAATATTTACCTATTTATGTTCATCAATCTTCCCACAACTCTATTTGCACAAGCATGCATACATAACACTACCATACCAAGAATCATACCTCAATAACACATTTCACAATCTCTACAATACTAACATAACCTAGGTTAGGAACCCATGGCTACCAATCACCCTACATGAGTTCTAATGTATGTATCTTACATAAATAATCACCATAGAGTAATTGGAGATGATAGACATACCTCTTGTAGTAAGAATTTTAAGAATCTCCACTTGAGGTGTTCTTGAAGAATTCAAGAATTAAAAGGAAAATCTAAGGATTTTGAAGATTAATCCTAGTTAGTATAAGTGTTTAAGAGGTAGAAATTACTCAAAGAACTATAAAAATCTTACCTTAGATCATAGGGATGAAGATTGGGATGAAACCCTCTTGAGAGAGCAAGTCATAACCCCAAAAATGGGTTGGGAAGACTCTAGACCGGTCTTTGGGGTATTAAAACTATCCAGGTGCGCGAAATGTTGCCCAGATGCACGAAGTGTGCAAGCTTCGCGCATTACTTTGTACATTTTCCTAAGCATTCTGCCTCAGATGCGCGAAGTGTGCGCGAAGTCATTTCCCGCAGGATTTCGCGCATCTGACACCCTACAAGTAAATTAATCATAACTTTCTGTATATACCTCCAAATGACGAACGGTTTGTTGCGATGAAAACTAGACTCAAAGGGCTTTAATTGTTTAGGTTGATCCTCACATAAATCCTTATATAACTGGAGATATGGTTGTTCAAAGTGAGGTCTTGTGCACACTCTTTTACAGATTTCGTCTAATATGCAATTTTCCATCTTGGATTAGACTTAGGCCTCTCGTTAGACCCCAAATCACTTATACTAAGACTTATACCCTTATTAACATATCTAATTGATATCCATAATATTATAAATCCTTAATTGCACACGAGGTAAAATAATTTATCCTACATTAACACGACGAAATCTTAAATAACTCGAAAAAGATTTCCGGGGCCTTACACTATGTAACTGTTTAGGAAACTCTTCATTTCTTTTGGATTCCTTGTCGTGCGACATTTTTGGCACCAAATCTAAACTTCTGCTTTCTATTCTCTCACAGATGGTAAGGACATGTGCTACTCGCGAGGATCAGGCACACGCGCCCCCTACTGCCGCCGCCAGAGGCCGGGGCCGTGGTAGAGGTCGAGGACACGCCCGAGGTGCAGCCACAGCACCCGCGTGCGCTGCTGCTGAAGTTCCACCATTTGATCAGGTTGGAGCGCAGGCACCTGGTACACCAACTACAGCTGCTAATACTCCAGCACTCCAGGAGACCCTGGCCCAGTTCATGAGCATGTATACTACTTTAGCTCAGGCAGGGTTACTTCCTCTCACTGCAGCTACATCTCAGGCCGGGGGAGGGGCCCAGACTCCCGTAGCCGCTACACCTGAGCAGCGAGTGCCCATGGAGCAGGTTCCAGAAATTATTGTTATGCCCACTGCCGCCCCAGTACAGCCTGGAGGTGGACCAGCTGCCTCCGAGGACAAGCAGCGTAGATTAGAGCGGTTCAAGAAATATGATACTCCAGTGTTCAGTGGTTTGACTACAGATGATGCATTGGGTTTTCTGGAGGATTGTCATCGTATCCTTCGTACCATGGGGATAGTAGAGACCAGCAGGGTTTCCTTCACTACTTTTCAGCTTCGTGGGGCCGCTTATGATTGGTGGCGCACGTATGAGTTGGATAGTCCAGATGAGTCTACTTCATTGACCTGGACGCAGTTTTCTGATCTATTTTTGAGGTAGTTTGTTCCCCAGAGCCTTAGGGATTCTTGGCGATCGGAGTTTGAGCGGTTGCGATAGGGCTCCATGACAGTATCGGAGTATGCTATTAGTTTCACTCGTCTAGCCAGGAATGCACCGGCTTTGGTAGCCACGGTCTGGGAGAGAGTGCGGAGATTTATTGAGGGCCTTATTCTGCCGATCCGGTCCAGCATGGCCAGGGAATTGGAGACAGATATACCGTATCAGTAGGCGGTGAGCATTGCTAGGAGGATCAAGAGTATGCTCCCTAGAGAGCGGGGAGAGAGAGAGTCCAAGAGGTCTCGTGAGTCGGGCCATTTCTCTGGTGCCCGCACTTCAGAAGCCGATCGTTTTGGCAGGGGTTATTCCGGTCATCCAGTTCATTCAGCAGTGCCAGCAGCCGGTAGTACTCCAGCTCTTCCAGCACCTCAAGAGCCTTATCATGCTCCCCCAGTTTCCAGTGCGCCTCCTACGCGGGATACCTCCAAGGGCCAGACTAGTGGGGTTGAGGCCGGTCAGTCATAGCCACCACGTCCTTCTAGAGATTGTTTTGAGTGCGGGGATACTCGCCATCTGGTTAGGGAGTGCCCCAAACGTAGGAGAGGAGCACCTCCACGGACTTCGCAGCCTCAGCGTGGTTCGCAAGGCCAGCAGGCCATCATTCCAGCCCCAGCTGCAACTCCACCCGCCCAGCCAGCCAAGGGCGTGGATCAAGGTGCCAAAGGCTGCCCTTGAGAGAGGAGTCAGGCCAAATATATGCTATTCCTAGTACTATTTTGGTTAGTCACAGAGAGGCATCTTTTCTATTCGATCCTGGTTCCATTTTTTCATATGTGTCCTCTTATTTTGCTTCACATCTGGGTGTGCCTCGGAATTCTTTGAGTGCCCCCATTTATGTTTCTACTCCGGTGGGAGATTCCTTGATTGTAGACCGTGTGTATTGGTCGTGTTTGGTTACTATTTGTGGTTTTGAGACCAGAGCGTATCTATTGTTGCTCGGGATGGTCGATTTTGATATTATTCTGGGCATGGACTGGTTCTCACCCCTATTATGCTATTCTTGATTGTCACACCAAGATTGTAAGGCTTGCTATGCCAGGAATTCCACGTATTGAGTGGAGTGGTACTCTAGATCACACCCCCGGCCGTGTTATTTCCTTTCTCAAAGCTCAGCGCATGGTTGAGAAAGGGTGTGCAGCTTATCTAGCTTATGTGAGGGATGGCAGTGTTGACACTCCTTCTATTGATTCTGTCCCAGTGGTACGTGATTTCTCTGATGTATTTCCAGCTGATCTCCCGGGCATGCCGCCCGACAGAGATATTGATTTTGGTATTGACTTATTACCGGGCACTCAACCCATTTCTATTCCGCCGTACCGTATGGCTCCTCCTGAGTTGAAGGAGTTGAAGGATCGGTTACATGAGTTATTGGGTAAGGGTTTCATTCGACCCAGTGTTTCGCCTTGGGGTGCTCCTGTGTTTGTGAAGAAAAAGGATGGTTCTATGCGTATGTGTATTTACTATCGTCAATTGAACAAAGTTATAGTGAAGAATCGGTATCCTTTGCCACGTATTGATGATTTATTTGACCAGATACAGGGCACACAGGTGTTCTCCAAGATTGATTTGCGCTCTGGTTATCATTCGCTGAAGATTCGGGAGTCAAATATCCCGAAGACTGCCTTCAGGACTCGGCATGGTCACTACAAGTTCCTCGTCATGTCTTTCGGGCTGACTAATGCCCCAGCAGCTTTTATGCATTTGATACACAGTGTGTTCAGGCTATATCTGGACTCGTTTGTGATTGTTTTCATTGATGATATTCTAGTATATTCCCGGGTCGGGAAGAGCACGAGCAGCATCTGAGGATAGTGCTTCAGACTCTGGGGGAGAAGCAGTTATATGCCAAGTTCTCTAAATGTGTATTCTGGCTGAGTTCAGTGGCATTTCTAGGCCACGTGGTGTCGAGCGATGGTATTCGAGTGGATCCGAGGAAGGTGGAGGCCGTGTAGAGTTGGCCTAGACCCTCCTCAACTACTGAGATTCGCAGTTTCCTTGGTTTGGTGGGTTATTATCGTCGCTTCGTAGAGGGGTTCTCTTCGATCGCAGCACCTATGACCAGATTGACCCAAAAGGATGCCCTTTTCCAGTGGATAGAGGAGTGTGAGACGAGCTTTTAGAAACTTAAGATAGCTTTGACTTCGGCCCATATCTTGATGTTGCCTACAGGTTCGGGGTACTATACAGTATATTATGATGCCTCATGAGTTGGACTCATTGCAGTATTGATGCAGGATAGTAGGGTGATTGCCTACGCATCCAGACAGCTGAAGGTACATGAAAAGAACTACCATGTTCATGATCTTGAGCTAGCTGCCATTGTTCATACCTTTAAAATTTGGTGTCGTTACTTGTATGGGGTTCCTTGTGAGATCTATAGTGATCATCGGAGCTTGCAGCACTTGCTTAAGCAGAAAGACCTGAACATGCATCAGAAGAGATGGTTGGAGCTGTTGAAGGACTATGATAGTACTATTCTCTATCATCCGGGAAACGCTAATGTAGTCGCCGATGCCTTGAGTCACCGGGCAGAGAGTTTGGGGAGTTTGGCATATCTACAAGCTTCGGAGAGGCCTATGGCGAAGGATGTTCAGGTTTTAGCTAGCAGTTTGTTAGACTGGATCTTTCAGAGCCCATCCGGGTTCTGGCCTGTGTGGTTTCTCGGTCTTCTCTATTTGACCGCATCAGGGAGCGTCAGTTCGACGACCCTCATTTGCTTGTCCTCCAAGATAGAGTTTGGCGTGGTGATGCTCGAGATGTTACCATTGGGGATGATGGAGTTATGAGGATGCAGGGGCGTATTTGTGTGCCTAATGTAGATGATCTTCGAGAGCTGATTCTAGCAGAGGCCCATAGATCACGGTATTCCATCCATCCGAGTTCTGCGAAGATGTATCAGGACTTGAGACAGCATTACTGGTGGAGGCGGATGAAGAGGGAAATAGTTGATTACGTTTCTAGGTGCCTCAACTACCAGCAGGTGAAGCATGAGCATCAGCGTCCGGGTGGGTTAATACAGCAGATTGAGATTCCAGAGTGGAAATGGGAGCGCATCACCATGGACTTTGTATCTGGACTTCCACGGACTGTTAGGAAGTTTTATTTCATTCGGGTTATTGTGGATCGGCTGACCAAGTCCGCCCATTTCATACCGGTGAACACTACTTATTCATCGGAGCGACTGGTGGAGATTTACATCAGGGAGATAGTTCGGCTGCATGTTATTCCAGTTTCCATCATTTCAGATAGAGGCACTCAGTTCACTTCACGGTTCTGAAGAGCCGTGCAGCAGGAGTCAGGCACTCGGGTGGAGTTGAGCACAATGTTTCACCCCCAGACTGATGGCCGGTCCGAGCGCACTATTCAGATTTTGGAGGATATGCTCCGTGGGTGCGTGATTGAGTTTGGAGGTTCATGGGAAAATTTCTTGCCACTGGCGAAGTTTGCTTATAACAACAGCTACCAGTCCAGTATTCAGATGGCACCGTATGAGGCTCTATATGGTAGGAGGTGCAGGTCTCCCGTGGGTTTGTTCGAGCCGGGCAAGGCCAGACTGCTAGGTACTGAGATGGTCCGGGATGCAATGGACAAGGTCAAGGTGATTCAAGATAGACTTTGTGCTGCCTAGTCTAGACAGAAGAATTATGCAGACAAGAAGGTCCGCGATGTGGCTTTTATGGTTGGCGAGCGGGTTCTGCTTCGGGTCTCGCCCATGAAGGGTGTTATGAGGTTTGGGAAGAAGGGGAAGCTGAGTCCTAGATTCATTGGTCCTTTTGAGATCTTGAGGCATGCTGGGGAGGTTGCTTATGAGTTGGCCTTACCTCCCAGCCTAGCCGGAGTCCATCCCGTATTTCATGTCTCTATGCTCCGGAGATACCATGGTGACCCATCGCACGTGTTGGATTTCACTTTTGTTCAGCTAGACAAGGATCTGTCTTATGTTAAGGAGCCAGTGGCCATTCTGGATAGGCAAATCAGGAAGCTAAGGTCAAAGAACATCGTTTCAGTAAAGGTCCAGTGGCGGGGTCAACCGGCCGAGGAGGCGACTTGGGAGACCGAGTAGGATATGCGCAACCAGTACCCTCATCTCTTCACCACTCCAGGTATGTTTTCTATGCTCGTTTGAGGACGAACGTGTCACGCCCCAAATCGAGGAACATGACCGGCACCTGACCGGGTTGCCCCGGTCAAGCGGACCTGGGTGCCTTTCATTCCCACGCGTTACCCCTGTGATGACTGTTTCTCAATAACCAAATATATTACTAATCATATTTGATTTCACATTAAACAAATAAAACGATACGAGTGATTCATTAACTAGATTTCAATTTTTACAACGCCCGACATAACACAATATATACATAAGACTGGAGTCCCACAGTTTACATGTCTACAGAGCCTCTAGGATACAAAAAGGGAAATACAATACTTGCCGGTAACAAGGCTCCGGCTATACCTTACAAAACCAAAATGAAATCTAAATCGAGTGGCATGAACCACACAAGGTCCCGAGGAAGAAAGGGGCTCACCATAAACGGGCAGTGGAGGATGAAAGATACTACTGCCGATGAACTGAAGTGCCTGCTACTGATCCACCTACAATCATGACACGAATGTAGCGCCCCGGCAAAAGGGACGTCAGTACACTTGAATTGTACCGGTATGTATGGACAAACTTTGTCCCAAGTAAACTCAAGCCATTAAATTACATCAACAATTAATTAAGCCAGCCAACCATGTTTCCACATTTTCCTCATTTCAAATAATTCTCACACAAAGCACTTTCTACGATCAACCAATTTAACGATAACCAATCAATCACGTAAAGCACAAGTAGTCAAACAAAGGGGCAATCAGTGCCCCACAGGTTGCAAACTCTCCTGTTGTCTCCTTTCACAATTTCACATTATTGATTTATGTATCAATTTTCAATAGCGATTTCGATCGCTTTCCATCCTTATTGCCCCCGACCACCCTTATTACCTCGGCCACCCTTATCACCCCAACCCACACCTTATTTCACCACGTTGCGGCGCGCAACACGACCCCGCCTTACAGTTGAAAACACAACAATTTCAAACAACAGATAAGGTACTACACACAATTTCAACAAGTTCAAATAGCAACTTACACATTGGTTCATGTTCTCAATTACTTCTCAAGCCAATATCAAAACAAGTTACAAGTATTCCAAAATCAAAAATGCCCACATAATCATGTTCAACAATTTACCACAATTAAGGTGTTTCAAATTCCCTCCACAATAAGCCAAATATGCCATCACAGCAATTTTCCTCAGTTCTGTACCAATTTCAATTCCTTTGTCATCTTTCAATTCGTATTTCAAACCATACCAAATGTAGTTCAATCATCAATTGTATACCCAACACAACAATGATATCGAAAAATCACATAAAATCTCTCAAATTAACACATGCCAAACAATTTCACACATATGGGCGATTTTACAAGAATCAAAATTAGCCATACATACCGGTGATGATGTTTTTCCTCCTACTTTATGCTTACCCAAGATATCCTACTCTTGCCAACCTTGTTCTTGAAGACTCTTACTTCTACCCACTTCTTTTTACTAGAAATCAAGTTCAATAATCATGCATGAGTGTAAAAATTCTATTTTCAAAAGCTATTATATGCAAACCTCTCTTTACCCAATTAAAACTGAAAATCAAAGAAAATAGTTAGGGTTTTTACCTTGAAAATATTGGGGAAGTTGAATCCTTGCCCTAGAATCCCTTGGAATTAAGTAGTTGGAACAATCTTTGAAGATGAAGAACTTCTCTCTATAAAAACCCTCTCTTCTCTCTCTAATTTTGGTGAGATGATATGATAAAATGAAGAAGAAAGGTGTTATATTAAAGAAGAGATCGGGTCAAAATGTTACAAAATCTGGGTCGGGGTCAAATATGCGGTCACTATGCGACCGCAGAATCAACATGCGGTCCGCATAGTGGCCGCAAAATGGCTCAAAAATTACGCAGGCTCTGGAACGATTTGCGGTCACTATGCGGACCGCATGTTGATTCTGCGGTCGCAAAAGTGCACCGCAGATTGACATGCGATCGCATATCGACCGCACATTGGACACAATTTTGGGCAACTCTTTGGAACGATTTGCGGTCACTATGCGGACCGCATATTGATTCTGCGGTCGCAAAAGTGCACCGCAGATTGACATTTTTCTGGAAAAATTTTATTCTACATTTTGAAACTTAAATCACTACCAAGGGTCCGAACCGCGGCTCGCAAGCTCGCCGCGAAGAATTCTACGCATTCCTAACACATCATTCGGACCATGACACCACATCTACTAGGTTTTATGCACAAAAATTTCACGGGGCCTTACATCCTCCCCCCTTAAGATCATTCGTCCTCGAATGAGGATTTTGAAATAAATGAGTTGGTTTTGAAAGACATGATATGCAACCATCAAAATTTTGACTAACTCTTATATTTTAGAAAAATTTCGCCGGAGTTTCCTTTGTATTATGGACATATCCACCTGTCAGAGGGCCCCCGAAACACATCACCAAACAACAATATACAACAACAACACTATTCACAACTGGTATACACCTTCTTACCTCAACGAATACACATATTCTATCACATTGTTACAATTGCACATAAACTAGTCACTTCAATGAATTCTTACCTTATTTAACCATTTTAACACACCATGTACGCTTAACAAATCATTACCAATCTACACTTACTATTAGTTGTTTATTAAACACGTAAATCTTTATAAGGCTTTCATTTATCAAGAACGGTTCAAGTGACCCAAGGTAACAACACATCTAACTCATTACAAATAAAGGAGACTTACTAATACTAAGAGGGAAACAACTTAGGCAAGATGACAGCTACTAGGAGTAGGAGGGTCACCTAATTTCTTCTAGGCTTGATCAAACAAATGGGGGTACTTTTCTTTCATCTCTTTTTCTGCTTCCCATGTGGCCTCCTCAACTTGTTGACTTCGCCACAATACTTTAACAGAGGCAACTTCCTTATTTCTCAACTTACGGACTTGCCTATCAAGAATGGCGACTGGAACTTCTTCATATGACAAATCTTCATTAACCTCTATAGTTTCAACTCGCATGATGGTGGATGGATCTCCAATCACTTTCTTCAACATGGACACATGGAATACCGGGTGCACTGATGACATCTTAGGAGGCAACTCTAGCCTATAAGCAACTTGACCAATCCTTTGAACGATCCGATATGGCCCGACATACCTAGGACTCAATTTTCCTTTCTTCCCGAATCGCATGACTCCCTTCATAGGAGATACCCTCAAGAACACCCAATCATCGACTTGAAACTCCAAATCCCTTCGACGAACGTCCGCATAGGACTTTTGACGACTCTGTGCTGTTTTCATTCTCTCCTGAATAACTTTGACCTTTTCCATAGCTTCGTACACCATATCTGGCCCTAGCAATTCCGCTTCACGTACCTCAAACCACTCGATTGGCGATCTACACCTTCTCCCGTACAATGCCTCAAACGGGGCCATTTGAATGCTAGCATGATAGCTGTTATTATAAGCAAATTCTATCAGTGGCAAGTGTTCATCCCAATTACCTTTAAAATCTAAGACACAAGCCCGCAACATATCTTCAAGCGTCTGAATGGTCCGCTCGGCCTGACCGTCGGTCTGTGGATGGAAAGCTGTGCTGAGATTCACCTGAGTTCCCAAACCTTGCTGAAACTTCTTCCAAAAGTTAGCGGTGAACTGAGCCCCGCGATCTGAGATGATAGAAAGTGGAGTGCCATGAAGCCTTACTATCTCTTTGATGTACAACCTTGCATATTGCTCCGCAGTATCAGTGGACTTGACAGGCAGGAAGTGAGCTGATTTGGTGAGTCGATCTACTATCACCCATACTGAATCGAACTTACGCCGAGTGCGAGGTAACCCCACCACGAAATCCATATTGATCATCTCCCATTTCCACCTTGGTATTTCTATAAGCTGAGTTAATCCACCAGGCCGTTGATGCTCGGCCTTCACTTGTCGACAGTTCGGACATTTAGCTACAAAGCCTGCCACATCCCTTTTCATACCGTTCCACCAATAAATCTCCTTGAGATCGTGATACATTTTCGTTGAACCAGGGTGCACGGAATACCTGGAAGTATGAGCCTCTGCCATCACTCTTTCCCGAAGCTCGTCCACATCCGGAACACATAGCCTATCTTGACACCGCAATACACCATCTTCGCTGCTGAGTACAAATGCTGAGGTCTTGTTATTCATGACCGCTTCTTTTACCCGAACCAATGCTGGATCCATGAATCGTTTTTCCTTGATTTCCGCGACCAATGATGATTCTCGCTCCATTATGCACCAAAATATCCCCCTCGCCTGACGCCGAGATACGAACCCCCAAACTGGCTAATTGGTAGACCTCTCGAGCCAGGGGTCTCTGATCCACACCCAAATGAGCCAAACTACCCATGGATTTCCGACTAAGAGCGTCAGCTACCACATTTGCCTTCCCTGGATGGTACAATATGTCCATATCATAGTCCTTGAGTAATTCTAACCACCGCCGCTGTCTCGGATTTAGCTCCTTCTGCTTGAACAAATACTGGAGGCTCTTGTGGTCTGAAAACACATCTACATGAACCCCATAAAGATAGTGCCGCCATATTTTCAAAGCAAACACAACAGCTGCAAGCTCCAAATCATGCGTCGGATAATTCTTCTCATGGTTCTTGAGTTGTCTGGAAGCATAAGCTATAACCTTTCCGTGCTGCATCAATACACATCCCAAACCGACTCTGGAGGCATCACAATAGACTACAAATCCCTCTGTGCCTTCTGGCAAGGCCAATACTGGTGCCGAGGTCAATCTTGACTTCAATTCTTGGAAACTTTTCTCACATGCTTCGGACCACTGGAACTTAACCGCTTTCTGCGTCAATTTAGTCAATGGGGAGGCGAGGGTTGAGAATCCCTCTACAAACCTCCGATAGTACCTGCCAGACCCAAAAAGCTGCGAATCTCTGTCGGGGTCGTGGGTCTAGGCCAATCTTTCACTGCCGCAATCTTCTGAGGATCCACCATAATTCCCTCACCTGGAAATAACATGCCCTAGAAAAGCTACGGACTCCAACCAAAACTCACATTTTGAGAACTTGGCATACAATTGATGCTGAAGAAGGGTCTGCAATGCTGCTCTGAGGTGAACGGCATGATCTTCCCTGCTCCGAGAGTAGATGAGAATATCGTCAATGAATACAATCACAAAGGAATCTAGGAATGGCTTGAAAATCCGATTCATAAGGTCCATGAAAGTTGCTGGGGCGTTGGTTAGCCCAAAAGACATGACCAAAAACTCGAAGTGACCATAACGAGTTCTGAAGGCGGTCTTAGGAATATCCTGCTCCCTGATTTTCAACTGGTGGTACCCAGACCGTAAATCAATCTTTGAGAAGAACCTCGCTCCCTGCAATTGGTCAAACGGATCATCCACTCGAGGCAAAGGATATTTATTCTTGATGGTGACTTTGTTGAGCTGCCGATAATCAATACACATTCGAAGTGACCCATCCTTCTTTCTGACAAAGAGAACCGGAGCACCCCACGGCGACACACTCGGTCGTATGAACCCTTTCTCTAATAAATCACTCAGCTGCTCCTTTAACTCCCTTAACTCTGCTGGCACCATTCTATATGGTGGAATGGATATTGGCTGAGTATCCGGCATTACATCGATCCCGAAATCAATCTCCCTATCCGGCGGGATGCCTGGAAGCTCATCTGGAAACACTTCAGGAAATTCATTCACAATTGGCACGGACTCGAGGGTAGGCACATCTGAGGTGGTGTCCGTTACCCGAACCAAGTGATAGATACACCCCTTCTTAATCATCTTCGAAGCCTTAAGGTAGGAAATAAACCTACCCCTTGGCACTACACCATTTCCTCTCCATTCAATAACTGGCTCGTTAGGGAACTCGAGCCTCATAACTCTCGTTCGACAGTCAAGTTTGGCAAAGCACGAATAGAGCCAATCCATCCCCAAAATAACATCAAAATCTACCATCCCAAGATCAATAAGATCGGCTGTGGTATCACGACCACCCACCGTAACAACACAATTCTTATAGACTCGTGAGGCCGTAATAGAATCACCAATAGGTGTCGACACAGAGAACGGCTCATGAAGCTGTTCGGGTTCTATCCCAAAACTTGAAGCAATGAATGGAGTAACATAAGACAAGGAGGACCCCGGATCAATAAGGGCATAGCAATCAATAGTCTGAACAGACATGATACCTGTAACAACATCCGGAGAAGCCTCGGCATTTTGGCGGCCACTCAACACATAGAATCGGCTAGGTCCACCCCTATCCTGAGCTCCACCCCTAGCTGCACCACGCCCTGCTGCTGCTGGAGTACGCGCTGATGATGTAGCAGCTGAAGAACCGGATGACTGAGCAGATCCCCTACCTATACCCCGACGGGGTGCACGGCAGTCCCGCTGAATGTGACCTCTCACCCCGCACCCGAAGCACACTGGAAGGTCAAGGTAGCAAGTTTCTGTATGAAATCTCCCACACTTGGGGCATGTAGGTCTCCCCTGCTGCTGGGATCTCACCCCGGGATGACCAGACTGACGAGACCTCCTGCTGTCTGAACCAGGTCTCGAGTAACTGCCCTGCTGATGACTGTGCACGGATGGCGGTGCACTCGCGGAGGACCGAGCATATGACTGGGATGGCCCTGATGACCCCTTCCCTGGAAGTGATCTCCCTGAACGACCCATTGACCGGGCCCTGCTGCTACTTTCTCTTTCTGCACGAATCTTCAATTTCCTGGCCTCTGTGGCCTGAGCAAACCCCACGATCCTCCCATAGTTCATATCTGAGTGCAAAGCTGTTGTGGCGGCCTCATTCACTACAAAAGGGCTAAGGCGTTGAACAAACCGTCGAACCCGGGCATCCATGGTCGACATTAAATAAGGAGCGTACTTGGACAACCTTACGAACTCCATGTGATACTCCCAAACACTCATATCGCCCTGTTTGAGGACCTCGAACTCCATGGCACGGGCTGCCATCACCTCGGCAGGCAAGAAGTGGTCCATGGATGCATCTACGAACTCATCCCATCTGGCCGGAGGGCTCACCTCCTCACGGGAATCCTCCCACATCTCGAACCATGAACGTGCCGCTCCCTTCAGCCTGTAAGAGGCCAACTCTACCCCCTCTATATCCGTAGCCTTCATCACTCTGATGGTCTTGTATATCTCATCAAGGAAGTCCTGTGGATCAGCCTCTGGATCGGTACCTGAGAATTCTGGAGGGGCCAATCGCAAGAATTGATGGACTCTGGAGCCAAAAGAATCTCCCTGTCCGCTGGAGGATGCAGGGGCATCATGGGATCTCTGGGCCTGGGCAGCCACTAATTGTGTTAACATATGGATGGCTCCCCTAAGTTCTTCATTAGAGATACCGGAGCCCGAAGCGGGAACTGTATCTGAGTCAGGAACACTGGCAGGAGGAATGGTGGCATCCTCTGCCGCAGCTGGAATAGGGACACTTGGGTTTTGAACAGATGGGCCAGGCAAATTCGGGACTGGTGGGTCATTCTCTCCCACGGCATCGGGTACATGATTAACAGCTGCACTTGGGCCGGCATTGGCCCTAAGGCCGAGTCTAGCCTTCTTCTTAGGTGCCATATTCTGAAAATTTGGGAACAAGGCACGAATTAGACACGGATATCTCCACATTGCACTTTACCGCACGATATAGATTATCAAAGAAGTAGGTAAATTCCTAAATGCCCGTGTAGCCCCCTACTTATATGATGTGGTCGACAACACACCTATAAGAAGGGCACTACTAGACACGGCTCCGAGACATCCTAGGACACTTTAAAACCTTAAGCTCGGATACCAAGTTTGTCACGCCCCAAATCGAGGAACATGACCGGCGCCTGACCGGGTTGCCCCAGTCAAGCGGACCTGGGTGCCTTTCATTCCCACGCGTTACCCCTGTGATGACTGTTTCTCAATAACCAAATATATTACTAATCATATTTGATTTCACATTAAACAAATAAAACGATACGAGTGATTCATTAACTAGATTTCAATTTTTACAACGCCCGACATAACACAATATATACATAAGACTGGAGTCCCACAGTTTACATGTCTACAGAGCCTCTAGGATACAAAAAGGGAAATACAATACTTGCCGGTAACAAGGCTCCGGCTATACCTTACAAAACCAAAATGAAATCTAAACCGAGTGGCATGAACCACACAAGGCCCCGAGGAAGAAAGGGGCTCACCAAAAACGGGCAGTGGAGGATGAAAGATACTACTGCCGATGAGCTGAAGTGCCTGCTACCGATCCACCTACAATCATGACACGAATGTAGCGCCCCCGGCAAAAGGGACGTCAGTACACTTGAATTGTACTGGTATGTATGGACAAACTTTGTCCCAAGTAAACTCAAGCCATTAAATTACATCAACAATCAATTAAGCCAGCCAACCACGTTTCCACATTTTCCTCATTTCAAATAATTCTCACACAAAGCACTTTCTACGATCAACCAATTTAACGATAACCAATCAATCACGTAAAGCACAAGTAGTCAAACAAAGGGGCAATCAGTGCCCCACAGGTTGCAAACTCTCCTGCCGTCTCCTTTCACAATTTCACATTATTGATTTATGTATCAATTTTCAATAGCGATTTCGATCGCTTTCCATCCTTATTGCCCCCTGACCACCCTTATTACCTCGGCCACCCTTATCACCCCAACCCAAACCTTATTTCACCACGTTGCGGCGCGCAACACGACCCCGCCTTACAGCTGAAAACACAACAATTTCAAACAGCAGATAAGGTACTACACACAATTTCAACAAGTTCAAATAGCAACTTACACATTGGTTCATGTTCTCAATTACTTCTCAAGCCAATATCAAAACAAGTTACAAGTATTCCAAAATCAAAAATGCCCACATAATCATGTTCAACAATTTACCACAATTAAGGTGTTTCAAATTCCCTCCACAATAAGCCAAATATGCCATCACAGGCAATTTTCCTCAGTTCCGTACCAATTTCAATTCCTTTGTCATCTTTCAATTCGTATTTCAAACCATACCAAATGTAGTTCAATCATCAATTGTATACCCAACACAACAATGATATCGAAAAATCACATAAAATCTCTCAAATTAACACATGCCAAACAATTTCACACATATGGGCGATTTTACAAGAATCAAAATTAGCCATACATACCTGGTGATGATGTTTTTCCTCCTACTTTATGCTTACCCAAGATATCCTACTCTTGCCAACCTTGTTCTTGAAGACTCTTACTTCTACCCACTTCTTTTTACTAGAAATCAAGTTCAATAATCATGCATGAGTGTAAAAATTCTATTTTCAAAAGCTATTATATGCAAACCTCTCTTTACCCAATTAAAACTGAAAATCAAAGAAAATAGTTAGGGTTTTTACCTTGAAAATATTGGGGAAGTTGAATCCTTGCCCTAGAATCCCTTGGAATTAAGTAGTTGGAACAATCTTTGAAGATGAAGAACTTCTCTCTAAAAACCCTCTCTTCTCTCTCTAATTTTGGTGAGATGATATGATAAAATGAAGAAGAAAGGTGTTATATTAAAGAAGAGATCGGGTCAAAATGTTACAAAATCTGGGCCGGGGTCAAATATGCGGTCACTATGCGACCGCAGAATCAACATGCGGTCCGCAT
The DNA here is from genome assembly GCA_032618575.1 of Nicotiana noctiflora. Lineage (NCBI taxonomy): Eukaryota > Viridiplantae > Streptophyta > Magnoliopsida > Solanales > Solanaceae > Nicotiana > Nicotiana noctiflora. The sequence continues at coordinate 56,122 of JASVEL010004205.1, forward strand.
AGTGGCCGCAAAATGGCTCAAAAATTACGCAGGCTCTGGAACGATTTGCGGTCACTATGCGGACCGCATGTTGATTCTGCGGTCGCAAAAGTGCACCGCAGATTGACATGCGATCGCATATCGACCGCACATTGGACACAATTTTGGGCAACTCTCTGGAACGATTTGCGGTCACTATGCGGACCGCATGTTGATTCTGCGGTCGCAAAAGTGCACCGCAGATTGACATTTTTCTGGAAAAATTTTATTCTACATTTTGAAACTTAAATCACTACCAAGGGTCCGAACCGCGGCTCGCAAGCTCGCCGCGAAGAATTCTACGCATTCCTAACACATCATTCGGACCATGACACCACATCTACTAGGTTTTATGCACAAAAATTTCACGGGGCCTTACAGAACGAATCTTTTAAGTGTGGGAAGATGTAACGACCCGGCCGGTAGTTTTTGAAATTTATGCCCCGATCCGCAATTTAACTGTTCCCCTAAGTTCATTTTTGCTATTGCGGTTTGCCGGGAGGGTCGGTTCTAGAATTCGGAGTGGTTTGGGACACTTAGTCACTAAATGAGAGCTTTGTAGTTGAAAAATGGCATGCTTTCAGAATAGTGTTAAGACAGCCTCGGAACGTAGATCTGATTGTTCCATCAGCTCTGTTAGGTGATTTCGGGGTTGGGAGCGTGTTCGGAATGTATTTTGGAGGTCTGTAGCTCAATTAGGCTTGAAATGCCGAATTTTGAAATTTTGGCGAAATCCGAACGGTAGGTGAGATTTTGATGCGGGGGTCGGAATGGAATTCCGACAATTTCTGTAGGTTCGTTATGTGATTTTGGATATGTCTGCAAATTTTGAGGTCATTCGGACGTCGTTTGGTCGGGTTTTGAATTGAATGTTAGTTTCGGAAGTTTGAATTGAATCCTAGGCTTGAATCTGCTATAATTTGATGATTTCTGTGTTTAAAGGCATGTTTTTATGATTGGAACAAGTTCGTATAGTGTTTTGGAGTATGTTGGTGGTTTTCATTGGGGTCCCGGGGACCTCAGGGTGAATTCGGACCATCATCCGGGCATTTGAAACTTTGGAGAATCTGCAGAAAATTGCAGATTCTGTGCAGCAGGCATTAAGCCTTCGCATTCACGTGGCACAGGGCGCGCTCATGTAGGCAAGGTAGGAATGAGCATCGCGTTCACGATGCTGGGTGTCGTGTTCGTGTAGGAGGAAAAAGGGGAGCATCGCGTTCGCGTCCCAGGTGTCGCATTCGCGTAGAAGAAATTTCGGATGGCTGAAGAATTGCTCATCGCCAATGTGTGGGAGGTGTCGCATTCGCGTAGAGGAAGATTGAGTTGTGCATCGCAGATGCGTGATCAGTAACGCGAACGCGTAGAGTAAATCCGTCCGGCAGTGAAATTAAATTCCAGAATAGTTCAGTCGCGGGTTTATACACAAAAATGCCATTTTTGAGTCTTAGAGAGAGAAACTCGCGGGAAATTGTTAGAGATTCATCGGGTATTCATCGGAGGTAAGTTTTATGGCCTAATTACATTATTTTATCATGGAATCTTTGAGTATTTCACTGTTAATGGGAGATTTAATGGGGGGTTTTAGCCTTAAGCCTAAATTATGGTAAATCGTCAATTTGAATGGGCAAACGGAGTCCGATTTTGGTAAATTTTATAAGCATAGACTCGTGTTGAGATAAAGAACCCCGAATATGTAACTTTTGTAATTTTTCAAGAAGCGTACCAAAAGTCGGGTTTTGGCAACTTGTGATTTTTGGTGTATGTCGAATTGTTTCAATTGGGTAATGCCCAATTGGCCTATTTTGATGTGTTTCTATTGATTTTGATTAGATACTACACTTGTGGAGGCCTATACTCATGGCAAGAGAGTTGTCTCTTAGCGGTTTCATACCGGAATTGAGGTAAGTGGCTTGTCTAACCTCGTGTAAGGGAACCTTCTCCCCTAGGATATTATGTGTTAATTTAAATGCCTTGTACGTGAGGTGACGAGCGTGTACATGCGCAGATTGTTGGAACCCACCTTACTTGAATTGTTCAATTCGTGATATTTCTGTTCTTAGCTGATTAAATCGTCATATTTACCTGATATTCGTTAGAAAAGCATGGTTAGATAGGATTTATCTATCTAAGTGCCTAATTTTCTTACTTGAACTTCTTGATATTTGTTGATACTGACTTTGGTGAATTGTAGTTTTGCATATCATATTTCTCTGTGCTTTCCTTTTTATTGTTTGTGTTGGTGGACTGCGGGTTCGAGATCCAAGGGCTGCGGATCGATTCCCGGAGACCCGAAGTTGTAGTGTTTGTGGACTGCGGGTTCGATTCCCGGAGATCCAAGGGTTGCGGGTTCGATTCCTGGAGACTCGAAGTTTATTGATATATATTGAGATACGAACTGCGAGTTCGATTCCTGGAGGACCTGAGATATTGAGGTACGGACTGCGGGTTCAATTCCCGGAGTTCCTAGGGCTGCGGGTTCGATTCTTGGAGACCCAGAGATACTGCTGCAGGGACTGCGAGTTAAATTCACAGAGATCCTGAGATGTTGAAATGTAGAGAGGGACTGTGGGTTCAGTTCCCATAGGTCCTGGACTTGTTGATTTGAGTTTATGTTGTGTTGGTTACTTGTTGTCAACTTAATTGAAATTACTTTATTGTTGCTATTTCAGACTCAATCTTATTTAAACTGCTTATTATTGTTATTATCATTAGGTTATGATCTCTCGGTAGGGTCCTGACCTTCCTCGTCACTACTCCATCGAGGTTAGGCTTGGCACTTACTGAGTACCGCTGTGGTGTACTCATGCTACTCTTCTGCACTCTTTTGTTTGCAGATCCAGGTACATCAGGTCAGGCTCATCTCAGGTGATTTAGCAGCACTTCAGGAGACTTGAGGTATGATCTGCTACGTTCGCGGATCCGGAGGGTCTCCTTCTATTCTCATTAGTGATAGCAGTTACTTTCCCTTATTCTCGTTGTTTAGACATTCTTGATGTATAGAGCCACAGTTGTACTCTTCCTTTTAGTCTATATCGCCGTGGGATTCCGGGTTTTGGTAGTATGCTATTTAGTGTGTTTTGGCGAAGTGTATGTGCCAAGCGGAACTTATTACATTTCTTTTAAATCATTCCGCTATTATTTTTTTCTATTATTTCATGAAATTATACATTCTGCATCGTGTTAGGCTTACCTAGTCACGAAGACTGGCTGCCGTCATGACAGGTTCATGATTGGTAAACTAGGGCCGTGACATATGCGATCGCATGCATAGGGTTGCGATCGCATAGAAGGATTGGAGGAGCCCAGAAATTTGCTCTATGCGATTGCGTAAGGTGGCCTGCGATCGCATAGGCTTGGGATTTTGTTCACTGTGATCGCAATCGCATAGAAGATTTTGGAAGGCTGCTGAATTCGTTCTATGCGATCGCGTAAGGGGCATTGCGATCACATAGCTTTGGAGGTTTGTTCTCTTCGTTCACATAGGGTAGATTGCCATCGCATAAGAGGAATTTGGGGCCTGGAATTTTTGGCCTATGCAATCGCAGGAGGCAGTGATGCGATCGCATAGAGTAAGCTATAATGATCCTGACAGAATGTTAAAAATATTTTTTGGTCCGCGACCCAGCTCATTTCTTCATCAATTTTGAGCGATTTGGGGAGCTTTTGGATGGGAAGTAAGAAGACTTCATTTGGGAATCGTTGGAGGTAAGTTTTATGAGCATGTTTTTATACAAGCATCATCCATGGAATTCATAAATTTATGGCTAAAAATCAAAAAATTAGGGCTTTGAGCAAAAATCTTAAAATGAGGATTTGAAGGACCATTTGTGGTCCGAATTGGGAGTTCTTGGTATTTACGGACTTGTGACGAGACAAGGAGTCCGGGAACATAAATTTCGGAATTTCTCGAGACGTGGGTCCCAGGCTCGGGTTTTGCCAATTTCGTATTTTTGGATATTTTTCGAGTTCTATCGATTGGGTTATGTCCCATTAGCTTATTGTAACATATTCTTTATGGTTTTGAGTAGATTCGATGCACGAAGAAATGAATTCAAAAGGCAAAGGCATAGCGGACTAATTCCGCGACCGGTTTGAGGTGAGTAATAGATGTAGACTATGACCAGAGGGTTTGAAACACCGGTATATCACATCGGGACGCTATGATGAGGCAAAACACGCACTCTATGGTAAGTGCGGTGTCGATTGTGGTTGAGGACGGTGATCTAGTCCTACTAAATGATGTTGAATTAAATCATTGGCTTGAAATTAGCTGGTAAACCTCCTACTTGGATGTTTATAGATACAATTGGGGTTGTATGCCAACTATTTGAATCCCGTGGGGATTGTCGTCATGTTTCCATAACATATAGCATGTTTCCTGATATTAGGCTGAATTGATTATTATATCGAAATGGCTAGAAATAGCTAGTGTTTTAATCACCTAATTAAAATTCTGATAATTGGAACTAAAATTTGTAAAAATGATTATGCATGGATTGGGCTGCACGCCGCAGTGGATGTGATATTATATATATCGCGCTCGGGCTGAAGGAGCCCCTCCGGAGTCTAAACCCCCCACAGTGAGCACCGGGGTACCCATGGATCGGGCTACGCGTCGTAGTGGTCATGAACATTTGCATTGCATTCATACATTGATATAATTATATATCTGCTGCAGCTGTTAATACTTTTTATTCCCCTGTTAAATGTGAAGAAGTACATGTTTTAGCTTTACATTGTGGTATACTAGGAATTCTTACTTTCCACTCATTATACATATCTATTACCACTGAGTTGGAAATACTCACTTCACTCCCTGCACCATGTGTGCAGATCTAGGTACTTTAGGACCTAGCTGAGCTATTGCTGACTCCAGAGTTTCATTCAGAGTTGCCGAGGTAGCTGCTTGACATCCGCAGGAGCCGACTTCTCTTTTATTCTTGTTATTTGCTTTTTCGCATATTTCAGACTATGTATTATTACAGTTTTCTTATACTGTACTGCTAGAGGCTCTAGACTCGTGACCCCCAAGGTCTTTGAGAGGTGTTTCCCAGTGTTATTGGGATATTTGGTTTGACTATTTTATTGGATAAACTTATAAACTCAGTGCTGCTTTTAAAATTGTGTAAATAAATTGGTTTTGAGCTTCATGCTCGGGTTGTGAAAGTAATTGGTCGGGCTTGCCTAGCAGTTGTGTTGGCCGCCACCACGACTGTGGTTTGGGGTCAATACAAGTTTTTTAGTGCATTATGATTTTTAAATTTTGCCCAGTGTAGGTGCAACACTTCGTCCTCCTGCTGAAGTTTTTTAATAATAACAAAAAAACTTCAGCTAGTTGGCCGTAGTTTTTTTGTGCATTATGATTTTTTAATTTTAGCCCAGTGTAGGTGCAAAACTTCGGCCTCTTGCTGACGTTTTTCAATAATAACAAAAAACTTCAGCTGTTGGCCAAAGGCTTTTAGTCCAATATTTTTTTTTTGTTAGTCTATATGAAAACTTCAGGCTCCTGCTTAAGTTTTGAGTAATAACAAAAAAACTTCAGCTGGCTGGCCGAAGCTATTTGTATCTTGCTGATGTTTTTTTTATATTTTGGTGTATTTTTGCATTTACTGTCTATTTTTTATCTTTTGTCAACTACCTCACCTTTCATTTAAAAATTTTAGACTGAAGTTATTTATTTACTATATAAAAACTGTGGGTTTTACTAGGGCCGAAGTACCATTTCTTTTTGCATTTACTACATACTTCTTTTTACCACCTACTTATCATGTCTCATTCAATTTCTCTGACTGTAAAACAGTAAAAATAGATGAAAAGTAACTTTTACATTTATAGATATTAAATTAATTAGGTGAACCCTTTGTCTATATTAACAATCACTTTACTTGAAATGTTCATAGTTATTCATAAACTTCTTTCATATTTCTTAGTCTTTCAGCATCTCTGAAAGATAATATGTCTAGTGCAAGCGGAAGTGATAAACCTAACATGGATGAAATTATGAAGAGGTGGGAGAGTTTAAAGTGTGAATGGTACAATAACAAGTCCATAGCTAATCTTATGCTTTGGAACAAAATAAAGGCTGACTGGGAGAAAATCAGAGCAAAGCTCTGTGCAAATGAATCATTCCAGAACAGGCTTAACCTGGAACGTACTTGTGGAGATTATTCATCCTCTTTCGACAAAGTTGTGCAGGAGTTTGATAGTTTTAAATTTCCCAGCTTGACAGAGTATTCCAAGCTGCAAAACAAGTTGAGGATTCTTCTTCCTCTTATGGACAGAGTAATCGTCTAACAAACTCAACTACATGATGGGTTCGACAAGTCGAAGACTGATGTTCTTGGATTGAGTTATCTTTTGCCCGACTGCCCTATAGTTATCTCTGATAGCGATGATGATGAGATATTCAGAGAAATTGAGGAGTACTGTGATGATGATTTTGATGATGATGAGGATGATGATGATGACGATGATAATGCTGGTGATGGTGATACTGGTGGTGGTTGTATGTGTGTTTTTGTTAACTTTAGCGTATAGAGCTAAAGTTCTTTTATTATAATTTTGTTAACTTCGGCCGAGAGAGCTGAAGTTTTTTTATGTTTATTATGTATAACTTAAGCCAAGAGAGCTGAAGTTTTGAAATATGTGTATTATTTTCACCTTTTTTTAAGTCAATATAGTTGTAACCCTCTTTTTACTTAGCTTTCTATTACATTATACTTGTTACTTGTTATATGTGTGTGTATGTGTGAGTTTTTATAGGTGTTTGTGTATGTGTTTCTGTTTAAGGATATGTATTTAACATACTGTAACCTGAAGTTATTTGTTATAGAAGTCATTACGTACGTTTTTAAAATGCAACCAAACATGTAACCCTGAGCAACGAAAATGAGTTAATTGTGCTTTAGCAGTATATAAAATTATGCAAGAGCTTTCTTTTTTTCTATGAAAAAAATCATATTTGAATTATGTCATACAATAAAGAAAGTCTAAATTCAGACCAAGGATTATTGAAGCTTGGAGTATTTTTCAGTGTGTTTCTTTGAATTTGGATGAGGTGCTGGAGAAGACAAGCAAGTTGTTCTGTTATGCCCCACTTGTTTACATCGACTGCATTTGGTATTCTTGAAAGGTACTGATGATTCAGTCGTATGTATATGGCTCTTCTTTTGTCTTCTTCCTTGTAAAATCTATACATCAGGAGGTTTTGTTATCTCAGATTGTACTTTTTTTGGTATTTCCCATGATTGTTGATCTCCCACAGTATTCACATGTCCTTCATATGTGTTCAACCATGTTTCCCTCGAATACCAATTTGAGCAGTAATCAGATTTCTGCAAATATCTCTTATTAATAGCAGCAATTGCATATGGACATGGCAATTCATCAAGTTGGAATTCCAGGCAGTCACAAGTTCTCTTTTTTAAGTCCACAATAAATTATATTCCTTCACTATTAATTCTAAACAACATAGAGTCAAGGTTGAACACCTAACAAAGAATACAAAATTTAAAAAAATTATATTAGTGTATTATTCCTTCAAAACAAAAAAGTATGCAAATTTTGAATGTAAGCAGTAAATCATTGCAACATATCTAAAAAGCTGAAGTTAACAAATATACTCACAAATATTTTACAAGCCAAGTCTATCTTCTTAGTCATCTCTTCTTCTGCCCATATTGATACTCTGTGAAAAGTTTCATTTGCCTTTTTTCTCCATTCATAAAACCACTCTCCCATTTTTTCTTGGATGAAATCTAACATTCTTAAAATAGGAATTTCTCTCCCTTTTAGTAAAACAAAATTCATTGATTCTACCATGTTTGTTGTTAGTATATCATAACGTTGTCGTCGGAACCACGATCGAGCCCATCTCTCAGGAGGCTCTTCCATTATGCAGTTATATGTTTTCTTGTCAATACTTTTTGAGTTGGGACATTAATTGATTAAAATCTTCACGTTTGTATGACCTTGCAGCACTTTAAAAAAGATTTATTACCATGGCCTTTGCATGTCTTTGCTTTAAATTTTTCTCAAAGTGTTATAAGCAGATACCATGGTGAGCTTTAGAAAAAACTGTTCTAATACCATTTGCAATCGATTGATTTCTATCTGACAAGAAAACCAGTTCACGGCGGAGTTGAATTGCTTTTCTCATGTCCCCAAAGAACCAAATGTACGCCTCATTGTTTTCTGACTCTGTCACACCAATATTTAGAGGAAAGATTTGATTGTTGGCATCCTTTGATACAGCAACAGAAAGAACGCCACAATATTTTGACTTCAAAAATATTGCATCTACTGCAATAATTGGTGTATAGTAGGACCAACCAGCTAGTGATGCCACAGGAGCAAAGAACAAGTAAGCAAATATGTACATTGAAACACAAAAAAACAAATCATAAGGTTTGAATTTTTTCAAATAGTAACATATTGAAACTTAAGGCTGATGGTTAGTATTGTTTTCCTTACCTATTTTGTGCATTTCTTTTTATGCTTGTGTACGTTCCTGGGTTTTTGGTCACCATCATGTGTAGGTATAAAGAAAGAATCTGGTAGTTCTCTTCAGGTGTTCCCCTTATGCAAGCAACAACCTTTTGAATAGCACGCCATGCCTTGTGATAACCAATCTCAATTCCAAATTTCTTTTTTATTTCATTTTCTACAAAGGCTGGTGTAACCTTAATTTATTTGTCTCGAACATGTTCTATAATTTGTTCGCTTATAAAATTTGATGTAGCATGCTTCTGATCTGATTTTCTTGCATCAACCGAGCATTCATGGATGTTATCATATTTTATCACCTTGAACAGTGTAGAATTTTTTATTCCGGTAGCACATATATTCCTCAATATATTTCAGCTTGTATCTCTTGGAACATGATCTAACAGCAGTGAATTCAACTTTTTGATTTATCTCCAAGCTGCTGAAAAATTTTGTCATGTTTTGTTTGTTCTCAAAGATTGATCCAACTCTTACTTCCTCAGGCAACGCATCATGCCTTAGTATTTTACATGGTGGAGATTCTTTCACCTTTCTCCTCACTCTTTTTCTTGATTTCTAAGAAGTACAAGAACTTTCAGCTATTTCTTCAATTCTATGTGATGTTATCGGTATAAGCTCCATGTTTACTTCATCTTCATTGTTATTTATCATTGTAGAAGGTGAAGAAAAGCTTTGTTGGAGTTTGTGGTGGTTGTCAATTTGCATTATTAGCTGTCCTTCTTCTTCTTGGTTATCGAGAAACCGGTATGAATTTATTGGCGGAGGGGCCAATTGTTGCAGCACTATGTATTATGAAGGCGCTGTAATGTTAGAAGGTTGTTGCCCATTGTCTACTTCCATTATTGGCTGTTGTACTTAATATTCATACTCAGCAAAAGGCTCGGACTCTATTGCATATGAAAGAGATTGATTTAACGCTGCTAATTCTGAAAGTTGTATTTTTTCAATGACAAAATGGCAATTCTTGTAGGCTGAATCAGTTGTAAGCAAATGTATACAGGTAGTGAGTTCTTCATCTGAAGTAACAAGCATTTTTTTGCTTGTATTTAGTTTGATATCAAACCACACTTTAAATATATATATCTTGATGAATCAATATTTGTAACTTCACTAATTTTCTTCAGGAAAGTATTGAATGATATGTCCTTACTAAGTAACATTAGTTTCGTATCATGATCCAAGTATTTGATATCAGGAGTCCATCTCAAATTTAATGTTATGACAATACAAATCGAATTCATCCTGCATATTCATGTTTAGTGGCAACTATTAGGAAAATCTATAGAAGAATTTTTATATTGTATGTGCTGAAATTTTTACGAAAACACTAAATCACTTAGGCATCTTTTGCTGGAGTTTTTTTGGAAAAAGATGCATCACAAACTTAATCAATCCAGCAAAAAAAAACATCAACTTATAACTGCTAAAATTTTCAGAGATAACCTTAATAACTTCAGCATATTAGTTGAAGTTTTTTATCATGGCGATTCATAATTGCAGGGAAAAAATAATTCAGCAGGTAAGTGCTGAAGATTTTACAAATGACCTAAAAACTTCAAGATATTAATCCGAAGTTTTTTACAGAAAATGATAGAATTAATTGAATACTATACATCATTAACCTAGACAATTAAAGTAGTAATTATATTTAGTTTGGGGGTATGTGTTAGTGTAATGTCGCGACCCTAGTTCACCAATTGTGAATATGTCATGACGGCACCCAGTCCCCGCGACTAGGTAAGCCTAACACGTTGTGGAATATACAAGTTCATGAACTTTAAACAAGAAATAGCGGAAAAATGGTATAAATAGGAATATAATCCGTGCCGCCTGGCACATACACTCGACAACATACTGTATAAACATACCACCAAGACTCGGAATCCCATGGGAAACACAGACTAAAAGGGAAATAAAACTATGGCTCTATATGTCAAGAGTATCTAAAATAACGAGATAAGGGAAAAATATCTACTAATACTATCAGAATAGAAAGAGGGCCTCCGGATCCGCGGACGTAGCAGATCATACCACGAGGTCTCCAAACGTGCTGCTGAATTACCTAGTATGAGCCTGTCCTGATGTACCTGGATCTGCACAATAAAAGTGTGCAGAAGAGTAGCATGAGTACACCACGGCGGTACTCGTAAGTGTCAAGCCTAACCTCGGTTGGGTAGTGACGAGGAAGGTCAGGGCCCTACTGAGGTCCCATTTTCCGCAGGAGCAAAAACAACAGAAACAGAACTCCTAAACCTACAATTTCCATGTTTTCTTCCCGTTCACCAATCCGATAACACCCCGAGGCCCCCGGGACCTCATCCAAACACGCCAACACATCCTAATACCTTATTCGAACTTGTTCCAATCCTCCAAACACGTCTAACAACATCAAAACCCTTAATTCACATCGAATTCAAGCCTAATTTCCTTAAAACTTTCTGATTTACACATTTGATCTAAAACCCGACCAAAAGATGTCCGAATGACCTGAAAATTTTGTGGACATATCCAAAATCACATAAAGAAGCTACAGAAATTGTCGGAATTCCATTCCGACCCCCGGATCAAAATCTCAACTATCGTTCGGATTCGCCAAGAAATTCCAACTTCGGCATTTCAAGCCTAATTGAGCTACGGACCTCTAAAATACATTCTGAACGCACTCCCAACCCACAAGTCACCTAACGGAGCTAATGGAACCATCGGATTTCTGTCCCGAGGTCGTCTTAACATTGTTCCGACTACGGGCCATTTTCCAACTATAAAGCTTCTATTTAGGGACTAAGTGTCCCAAAACACTCCGAATTCCAGAACCGACCCTCCCGGAAAACCACAATAGCAGAAGTGAACTTAGGGAAACAGTTAAATTGGGGATCGGGGCGTAATTTTTCTAATATGACCAGCCGGGTCATTACATCTTCCCACACTTAAAAGATTCATTCGTCTTCGAACGAGCATAGAAAACATACCTGGAGTGGTGAAGAGATGAGGGTACTGGCTGCGCATATCCTGCTCGGCGTCCCAAGTCACCTCCTCGACCGGCTGACCCCGCCACTGAACCTTTACTGAAGCGATGTTCTTGACCTTAGCTTCCTTACTTGCATGTCTAGAATGGCTACTGGCTCCTCAACATAAGACAGATCCTCGTCTAGCTGAACAGAAGTGAAATCCAACACATGCGACGGGTCACCATGGTACCTCCGAGCATAGAGGCATGAAATACGGGATGGACTCCGGCTAGGCTGGGAGGCAAGGCCAACTCATAAGCAACCTCCCCAACATGCCTCAAAATCTCAAAAGGGCCAATAGATCTAGGACTCAGTTGGGCACATTAGCCTGATATAATCTGAAGATATTCCCTCTTGTTCAAACGATTAAGTCTTAGAGCCTAATTCCAACATCCGAAATTCTATGTCAGGCTTGTCTTCATCAAGAGATCACTCAATATTCCTCAAACGCCGTCCTCAAACATGACTATATAACCTTGCTGGATTGTTACCTTGCAACTCAGATCACAATAATATTTTGTGACCAAGTTAGCCAAAAATTCAACGAATCAGATGCTCCCATTGCACCTCATGATCTATATATGTCTCGTTCTAGCTTTTACAATACTGACACGACAGAAGAGATGTGCCGATATCCATAACCAACTACTGAATCACCAATTCATTGGGTCTATACTCCTGACAAGATCCATTACCTTGTCCTAAACTAGAGGATGATCTTTGCCTCTATAATATACCTCATATAATCAGTTTGAACTGATCCCAAATCCCATAATCTCGTTTCATCCAGTACGAACTGCCCAGGCGATAAGCCACCTCAGACATAATCAAAAGCCCCACAAGATGACAGAATGTGCTAGTAATCCACTAATTCGTACGTGATACAAAGGAAGGCGAACACTAGAGAGAACTATTCAACTCTCACATAAACATGGACCTCCTCAAAAAATAGGAAACAGAACACATAAAAGCAATTATAGACACTGAAATAAACATCACACTGTTGCGACGTGCAACCCAATCCCAACAATATAACCATGGCGGTGTGCCACCCGGTCCCAACAATATAACCATGGCGGCGTGCCACTCGATCCCAACAATATAACCATGGCAGCGTGCCACCCGATCTAAACAACATAACCATGGCGGCGTGCCACCCGATCCAAACAATATAACCATGGCGGCGTGCCACCCGATCCAAACAATATAACCATGGCGGCGTGCCACCCGATCCCTATATAAAACTCACACAAGGAGCCATACGTCGAGCTGAATAGCTCATCACATCAAAATACTGAATATCGATCATAAGCACACTAAGGTGCATGATATCAGACACAAGAAAACATATAGCGCTATAGGCTACGAACTCAAGCACAACTGAGGTGTGATATATGATCTAAGTCTCAAGAGCCATCATGCTCATATAACATCACCGCTGAGCGGAACCTCAACACATAAGGAACTTACCAAGCCGTCTCACACTCACACGGCGCAATATATCTTTACATGAATTATCTAACCGCGAAATAAGACCGTGACTACCCCTCCAAAAAGGGCGCATTGCTGGAAAAGACACAACTGGCCTGACACAAGTCTCACTTCCACATTTAAATCTATCCACCGACCTTAAGTCTATCCTGGTCGTGCCCAGCTAAGTCAATAATATTTCACAGGCCTATAACCCAATAAGCAGAGTACCCTCCAGGCGTAAATTCTCAAATGGATGATATCACAAAAAACCTCATACTTGTTTTAAATTTCTAACCAATCAAGTGACTACATGTCACACCTATACAATCTTCTTGTGGGATAAGCTCCCACCATCTTCCAAATAATTAAACGGCCTGCACAGTCAACCCACCGGCTGAACTAACACTGAAAAGCGATTAGGAGTCCCTAACCGGGATGCAAAGCCTTTCTCACAGAATACCGATCTCAAGTGATACTGACGTTAATACCCATCTTACTCAAAACACTGAAACTCCCTTTCTGCTCATCCGAGCTCTTTATATCACATTCATTGACCAAATTGTGACCTTGGTCCTTACTTCAAATTTGATACCACTCACTGCACCTCACGTGCCGATATACGATAGATACGATATCCATCACAACTCTAGAACTGACGATAGGCTAATACTTCATCACATAAGACTTTTCATTTAACTCACTTCAGGATAACTATAGCAACATACAGGCGAATTCTCATAACCATCGAATATGCCAATCTATAAGTAGTGGTCCAAGCCACCTTAACCCTTACCGAGATCTGCCTACTCGTAACAGGCCCCTAATAGAAGAATACTTCAGAATAACATCAACCACTACGGCCGACAAGTCTCAAATGCACCACCACAAATCACATGCATAACTTGATCACGTTGCAAGAACTGATCATTGACACCAATATGCCAACTCAACTATGGCTAATCAATATACTTCCTTCCAGTTTATCCTGGATTGCCTTATAATGTTAATATCTCCCTTCAATACCTAACTTATTTCAACCACACTCACCCCGAATGACCTGAAATCATGAGGCCATGCTATCTCAAGAACGACGACCATTTCATGTCTCTCAAATGCTACACCACAAGTCAAAACATCATAGATTGCTTTTATGCCTTTCTTCATAAGTTGCTTCAAAGGATTGAGCCTTAACTGTACTTATAGACTCAGAATTATCAAACACCACACTTTACCTCTTGAATTCACTCGGACCGCTATTGAGAACCATCCGGCCCTGACTTGCCCCAGTACGCAACCAACTCTACTGAATGTTTATAACATATGAATACCCTCTCGATAAAGCACCCAACGGGATCACTCCCCTCGAAGCCTGAACCTATACGAGGCATAATTCATGAATCTTCCCTCAAGTTTGAACATGGGCCATTAAGGCTAACCATAACATGCATTCAACAATTCGTATACTCAAATTACCACTCATGGTCCTTTTCCGTGGCTGCAATAACCCATTAATACGCTAGTGTCAAGAATCCACGCAGGTAATTAACCATGCGACCCAATCGTAAGCGGTGGGACTCTCCCACTTAGCCCAAAGCCACTATTACACGACTCTCGAACACATTAGAACCATTCTCTCAAGTCATCTACTCTTATTCAACTACATTTCACTTGATCCAATGAACATAACAACATGTTCTCTATTAGCACTCTGATACCATAAGGTATGACCTTATCCCACTACAACCAAACATCTTCCAGCTCCATGCATCGAGCATTCTTTACCAACGACATCTTAAAACATACTGTGATTCTCACACGCCTACGAAGCACCATTTAGCCCTTGTCGAAGCTTTCCCTGCTGATAATGAAATGTAGAATTACTACGGACATAGGAACATCAAAAGTCTCAACTTCACACCACACAAATCTCAACTCTTACTCATCAGCAGGTTTTCAAAAAACCTTTGAATAGCACTTAAATACATCGCAGGCCAAATCTGATATGACACATGACCCATAATTTGATCGTTGATAGTGAAATCCTTTCACTTGGCACGAAGCCATAAGATACATCTTGCTAGTCCATGGCAATAGCCTTTATCATTTGTACGTCTTCATCATAAGACAGCCCAAGACATTCGTTTGGTACATGTCCTTCTTATGACAGTTAAACTCACTTCCCCCCAGTATCTCTGCTGGCTGAATCCTTCGCTAAATAGATATCTCATATGAATCATATAGTCTTTATTACCACCAACTATCTTTAGATCTACATCCACCTTGTGACTACCATTACTATGACGATTAGGCAGTTAAATAAACCTTCTCAAGACCGTACTTATCAATCGAATGTCAGAACCTAGTGCACCCCCATGTGCACAATTGAAGATCTCTCAATTCTCTTGCATTATTGATATGGATGACACGCGGTAACAATGGTTGAGTAAATTCTTGACTCTCTTGAAGTCCCTCTGCAGCGTCATGAACCGTCGGCGCATACAAGTGGATGAAAAGAACATATGACATAGGCTCCAACTGAATAAATGGTGCACGATAAGGAATTCAAAGAATTGAAGAGTTTCCTCAACAGTTACATAGCCCCTCGTAGATAAATACAGACGTCTCTGTATCGATCAGCGAGAATCTAAGTAATCGGTCTGTGTCCCGTGACTCCTACGAACCTAGAGCTCTGATACTAACTTGTCACGACCTTAGTTCACCAATTGTGAACATGTCATGACAGCACCCAGTCCCCACGACTAGGTAAGCCTAACATGTTGCGGAATATATAAGTTCATGAACTTTAAAGAAGAAATAGCGAAAAACGATATAAATAGGAATGTAATCTATGCCGCCTGGCACATACACTCGACAACATACTGTATAAAAATACCACCAAGACCCGGAATCCCACGGGCAACACAGACTAAAAGGAAAATACAACTGTGGCTCTATATGTCAAGAGTATCTAAAACAACGAGATGTGGGAAAAACATCTACTAATACTATCATAATAGAAGGAGGGCCTCCGGATCTGTGGACGTAGCAGATCATACCTCGAGGTCTCCAAATGTGCTGCTGATATCACCTAGTATGGGCCTGTCCCGATGTACCTGGATCTGCACAACAAAAGTATGCAGAAGAGTAGCATGAGTACACCACGGCGGTACTCAGTAAGTGCCAAGCCTAACCTCGATGGAGTAGTAACGAGGAAGGTCAGGGCCCTACTGAGAGAACAATAATATAATGATGATAACAATAATAAGCAGTTTAAATAATAATGAATCTGAAATGACAACAGTAAAGTGGTTTCTGTAACCGTCTACAATTTAAGCTAGCAGCAAGTAAATAACTCAATAAAAACTCAATCAGCAAGTCCAGGACTTGTGGGAATTGAACCCACAGTCCCACTCTGGAATCCACAATCCAGGAGCTACGGGAATTTAACCCGCAGTCCCAATAACAGTATCATTGGGTCTCCGGGAATCGAACCCGCAGCCCATGTCTCGATACCTCAAGATGTGTCTCAATGATCATAGGATCTCTAGGAATCGAACCCGCAGTCCATATCTCAATAATATATCAATAGCTCAGGATCTCCGGGAATCGAACTCGCAGTCCATATCTCTATAATATGGCAATAACTCAGGATCTCCGGGAATCGAACCCGCAGTCCATATCTCAATAACTCAGAATCTCTGGGAATCGAACCTGCAGTCCATATCTCAATAATCTCTGGATCTTTGGGAATCGAACCCGCAGCCCATGTCTGAATACCTCAGGATGTGTCTCAATGATCTCAGGATCTCCGAGAATCGAACCCGCAATCCATATCTCAATAATATATCAATAACTCTGGGTATTCGGGAATCGAACCCGCAGCCCTTGGATCTCCGGGAATCGAACCCGCAGTCCACAAACAATACCACTCCGAGTCTTTGGGAATCGAACCCACAGCCCTATGATCTCCGGGAATCGAACCCGCAGTCCACCAACACAACAATAAAGAAAACGCACAGAGAGAATATAATATGCTAAACTACAAACTTCACCAAAAAAACTAGTATCAACAATTTTTTTTCAAGAAGTTCAAATAAGACAATTAGGCAAGTAGACAGATAAATCCTATCTAGTCATGCTTTTCTAGTGAATACCAGGTAATGTAACAATTTAACCAAATAAGAATAGGAATATCACTAATCGGACAATTCAAGTAAAGTGAGTTACAACAACCAGCGCATGTACACGCCCGTCACCTCGCGTACAAGGCTTTTCAACTATCACATACTATCCTAGGGGTAAAGGTTCCCCCACACGAGGTTAGACAAGCCACTTACCTCGACTGCGGTACAAAACCGCTAAGAGACAACACTCTTGCCGCGAATGTAGGCCTCCACAGGTGTAGTATCTAATAAAAATCAATAGAATCACATCAAAATAGGCCAATTTGGCATTACCCAACCAAAAAAATTCAAAATACACCAAAACCCACAAGTTGCAAATCACGAAATTTACATATTCGGAACCCTCGTCTCAATACAAGTCTAAGCATATAAAGTTTACTAAATTTGGACTCCATTTGCCCTTTCAAACCTTTGATTTTTCTAAAGTTCAAGCCTAGGGTGAAAACCCCCATTAAATACCCCAAATTCCTCCATTTTCATGAAAAACTTGCATAATATTATCAACAACAATCATAATTTGAGTCCATAATTGATTACCTAAAGAAACCCCTTGAATTCTCCTTCAAAATCACCCAAATCGCCCCTAAAGCCGAGCCCTCAATGTTTGGAATGTGTTTCTGAAATTTCTAACTTCTGATATAATTAAACCCTCTGCGATTTTCGCTTCTACGGACTTTTTCCGCCTCTGCGGAACCGCTTCCACGACCATTTCGCCGTTTATGCGAAACCCCAGGCCTGGCTGGCCCAATCCGCTTCTACGAACCTAGGGCCGCTTCCGCGAGTCCGCTCCTGTGGAACCACTTCCGCTCCTGCGGAAATTCCCGCTCCTGCGACAAAGAGTCCGCTTCTGCGGACTCGCCTAAGCGAACACATATTAGCTTCTGCGGAATTCCCAATTCCATCTCCTGACCGCTTCTGCGGTCCCATTCTCGCACTCGCGATGGCGCTTATGCGGACAAAGGATCGCCCTTGCGATCCACTCCGCTCCTACGCTCGATTATCTGCTCCTGCAGACTCGCCCCTGCGCCCCATTTTCCGCAGGAGCAAAAACAACAGAAACATAACTCCTAAACCTGCAATTTCCATGTTTTCTTCCCGTTCACTCCGATAATACCCCGAGGCCCCCAGGACCTCATCCAAACGCGGCAACATATCCTAATACCTTATTCGGACTTGTTCCAATCCTCCAACCACGTCTAACAACATCAAAACCCTTAATTCACATCGAATTCAAGCCTAATTTCCTTAAAACTTTCCGATTTACACATTTGATCTAAAACCCGACCAAACGACGTCCGAATGACCTGAAAATTTTGCGGACATATCCAAAATCACATAACGAAGCTACAGAAATTGTTGGAATTCCATTCCGACCCCCGGATCAAAATCTCACCTATCGTTCGGATTCGCCAAAATTTCCAACTTCGGCATTTCAAGCCTAATTGAGCTACGGACCTCCAAAATACATTCCGAATGCGCTCCCAATACCGAAGTCACCTAACGGAGCTAATGGAACCATCGGATTTCCGTTCCGAGGTCGTCTTAATACTGTTCCGACTACGGGCCATTTTCTAACTATAAAGATTCTATTTAGGGACTAAGTGTCCCAAAACACTCCGAATTCCAAAATCGACCCTCCCGGCAAACCACAATAGCAGAAGTGAACTTAGGGAAACGATTAAATTGGGGATCGGGGCGTAATTTTTCTAAAACGACCGGTCGGGTCGTAACATGTAATAAATACATTCATATCATATTCATGCACGTTTTTCATTAGACAACCTTTAAAATTCCTTTTTGCTTTTTCATATACCATGCAAAAGTTGTTTTCCCTATATAAGGACGATATTCCTTCTGAGTTTATTCACTCAAACACATATATTTAGCAGATATATAAAATACAGAAAGTAGAAAAATGGATGTTGTCATTAGGCAAATAGTGGACGAGATAAAGCAAGACATCATTGAGGTATTTGAGTTGAAACTTGATGAGTTCATAGAAAAGTGACAGGGAGCTCGAAGAAATTAACAACAAGCTTGACACGCTTGTAATGTATGCAAGATTTGACAATCTTGTTGATGATGATGCTCGTCCACCTGGAAGTGACAACGACGATGATGATGATGATGGAATGGACGATTAATATTTTTTTAAATTTTATTTAATATGTTTTTATATTTTATTATGTCTTTATGTAATTTGTTTTTATATTTAATGAAATTTAAGTTTTTGTTATAAGTTTTTTTGTGCATTTTTTTAATATTTATTCTATTTAAATTCGATAAATACCAGAGGGAATGAACTATATAAGTGCAACAGGAATTAACAAAAACTAAATATTAGGCATTGCATCAAATGAACTAAATAACTTCAGTAGGATGAAGTATATAACTCAACTGTTTGGCCGTATCTTTTTTAGTGCATTATAATTTTTTTTTAATTTAGCCATTGTCTGTGGAAATCTTTGGTCCCTTGCTGAAGTTTTTAAATAATAACAAAAAAACTTCAGCTGGTTGGCCGAAGATTTAGCCAGTGTAAGTGCAAAACTTCGGCCTCCTGCTGAAGTTTTTAAATAATAACCAAAAAACTTCAGCTGGTTGGCCGAAGATTTTTAGTGCATTATGATTTTTAATTTTTAGCCAGTTTAGGCGCAAAACTTCGGCCTCCTGCTGAAGTTTTTCAATAATAACAAAAAAACTTCAGCTGGTTGGCCGTAGTTTTTTTGTGCATTATGATTTTTTAATTTTAGCCCAGTGTAGGAGTAAAACTTCGACCTCCTGCTGAAGATTTTCAATAATAACAAAAAAACTTCAGCTGGTTAGCCATAATTTTTTTGTGCATTATGATTTTTTAATTTTAGCCCAGTGTAGGTGCAAAACTTCGGCCTCATGCTGAAATTTTTCAATAATAACAAAAAAACTTCAGCTGGTTGGTCGTAGTTTTTTTGTGGATTATGATTTTTTAATTTTAGTCCAGTGCAGGTGCAAAACTTCGGCCTCCTGCTGAAGTTTTTTAATAATAAAAAAAACTTCAGCTGGTTGGCCGAAGATTTTTAGTGCATTATGATTTTTAATTTACTTCGGCCTCCTGTTGAAGTTTTTCAATAATAACAAAAAAACTTCAGCTATTTATATACAGAAAATATTTTGAATTCGTGAGATGAATTTGAATTTAAATAAATTCAGTGAAAGAACTCCAATCAATTAATCAGAAAACATAAAATTCAAAATCTATTTTGAATACCGGCGATGATTTAGAATACTGGAGGTGAATTTGAATTTGAATACTTACGAGACGTGATCTCAGGAGGAACTGACCAATGGAGTAGATACGAAAGATGTCTGTAATTTGAATATGTGAATACGGAGGAGAGACGCATTTTTATATATTTTGGAAGGGGTCTAATGGTCATATTAACATGAATTTTCTATTAAGTGATTACGAAATCAATAATTTTTAAAAATAAGGTATAGGTTAAAAGGAGACATAAAAATTAAGTAGCGCTGCAATTCTCCCGAAGAAGACTCAGTGATGCTTTTGGGGTAAAAGGGGGCCAAAATGTTTTTCGGGACGTTTTGATTTTATTACCTATGGATAACTGGTGATTACCCATTTAAAATATGGATAATATGAGCAATAATTTTATTCAATCCATTTTAATGTTCATATCCAACTCATCCATTTTGCTACCCCTATATACAACATAGTAATATTTGTGCATTTTAGCACTTGTCTGTCTGTTTCTTTTTCACTTATTTTATTGCGTCGACAGCTCCTTTAAAATTCTGTCAAACAATTCTTGTTATTTTATCCATGTTGACATCAAGATTGACTTGTCTGATTAATTCTTCACGTACGTGTCATACAGTTGAATATTCATTTAACTTAGCTAGTATACTCCAGATTTCGATCTACCTATCCCTAAAATATTTCGATTTCAGAGCATTATTCACAAAACATCCAACACCTAAGCAGCCTACATAGCGACTTCCTCCTCCTAATCTTCTATTTCATTATCCTTATAATAATAATAATACTAATAATAATGTGCTGTCGTTATTATTATTGTCGTCCACAACACCCAAGCCTGTGTATTATCGCTTAATGTATGCCACCTGACTCCTAATATATGCCAACTCAGAAACTAATTGACTTTGGAATTTTACCAAGAAGCACTATAATTAATCAACCAATAGTGGATTCCTGATCTTAAAACTCCGTTGCTTCACCATAACTACATCACTATGTCAAAAATTCATTTTATTTACAAGAATCAACTAATAAATAAATACTTCCAAACGAAGCAAACAAAACAAAAAATATTGATAACCACTGTACACTCTATTGTGGAAGGGAAAACGTAGGAAAAATATAAACCAGCTAAAAACTGCTGGCAGAAGGTAACCCGACCCGGTTAGCCTTCATTCTTGATCCGACTGTCTCAACTCTTTCCGGAGCTTCTTAGTAAAAGACTGACAAGCATCCATACTAAGATCAATGGCAGCAGCCAACGCCACGAAAGCTGCAGCATCCTCCACGCAGTTCACGTGTTGCACCCCGACAACCACCTCCGGCTTGCTGCATTTTTCCTTACCCTCCACCGTGGACGACATCACAAATCCACGGTACAACAGCTGTGCCCACGACCCGGATCCGGGTGCTGATCCGAAATCCGACCCGGATCCAGAACCCGAGCATAAGTCAAAGCTGCTGTTTGGACTAGTCAATGGGGTAGCACCATTGGTGATGTCTACACTAAATTTCCCACCATTCTTGGTGCTGATAGTTGAATTGGACAAAGTAATGGCATCAGTAGCACCATCAGGGATGATCTCAAAGCGATAACCGAGGTCACCACCTTGCTCTAGCCACGCTTCTAGGCGGCCCCACGGCTTCCATGTACCGTTGCCTGGGCGGAGGATTAGCCAGGATCCGGGGTTTGATCTGCTGACATTATTTGAACCTTGTGATGGGACAAATGGTGTAATCATAGATGCCGCAGCAATTGGTGAGCCAGATAGATCATGAATTGTGATTGACCATCCCTTTCGCTCTTTTAGCGGCGACGACTCGTTATCAGATGTGCAAGAATTAAAGCAGATTGTTGATGTGCTTGGTTCTGATAGTGAAGATCTGTACAAATAACAACCACGATTTAGATGCAGAGTTCAAGAAAAATCTGAATCAACATAGACTAAAACTAATGTGTGTGTTAGTTGGCTAATCGCCAACATATAGGATGAAGTTAGGATTTAGAGTCAATGAATTCAATTCGTTATACATGTATATAGCCGAGGGGACGGTCTAAGGACATGAATGGAAGTGATTGATACAGGAGCTCCTACAAGTGTTAGGGCCAGGGAACTATTATTATAAATAGCATCTCTACCTCCACAAGATAGAGGTAAGGTAGGGAGCTGGGATTACACTTGATATGTTATGTTGTTGTACACACATACATACATTTTTGTTTTTCTCGCAAATATATAAATTTTGAGGCAAAAAGTAATGAATTTTACACCAACTATGTTTGCACTAGGTTCGCCGAGTGACTATAGGGAATGAATTTGTTTAGTCTAAGAAAGATAAGTTTTTACCAAGTATAAGAAAATCAACATCAATTGTAGAAGATAAACTAACCTTGATCTCAAATCCCTATCACCATTGTTCCTGAAACTGAATTTGCAAGTAAAAACAGGTTGTTTAACATTGCCATTGACTTGAAAAACTTGAGGACTACACTCAGGTTCACCATCAAACTGGAAAACAAATCTTGGATCAGGCTCAGCTTTCACATTCAAATGCAATTGTGCGGCAGTACTAGATCCACCAACCAAAACCCATTCATTCTGAATCACAACTCCTCTCCGACCATTACTTTCCAACCCCTTTAAATCCAATGGTACCAATACACTCCCCAATAGCTTCCCACTATTCAATAACCCACAAGCAATCCCTTTTTTCCGTGCGAAAATTTCAATCTTTAAGCTGCAAGGTTTTCCTCTGACACTTGATTTTTCGATCAGTTTGTCAAGATCTGTTTTGTTCAAGTTAAAACAAGCGTGAGTTCTGTGGTCCAAAATTGGATCTTGAACAAAAGCTGGGATGGTTGAAACTTGCGTGGTGAATCCTCTAAGCTTGAATTTACAATCAAAAACCGTACTTGAGGAGAGTTTGTGTTCAGCTGGAAACTTCAAGGCTAAGTTTCCGATAACTACTCTCACAAAAGGACACGGATCCATTAGTTCTTTAGTTCAGCTGTTCTTCAGCAAGAGAATAAATATTGAAGATGGAACTAGGGGTAGAAAGTGAGTCGACGGCAAGTCTGTATATATATAATATATTATTATATATAGATACGTATGGAGTAATACAATATAAGGATAGAGAAAAATAGAGTTTTTATTAGTATGGAGAAGCGTGCGGAATGAGCTGTGTGCACGTAATATGCCAGCAAAACCGCATCTTTTCCACTTTTTCCTTCTGTCAAATTAATCAAACACTTGGTGTGCAAGAACTTGTCGTTTTCTAAGTGATTTCTTCTCTTTCTCTCTGTCAATTAGCCAAGAGCAAGAACTTGTCGTTTTCCAAGTAATTTCTTCTCTTTCTCTCTGTCAATTAGCCAAGCATTTGGTGTGCGAAAATTGTCGCTTTCCTAGTATTTTTTTTTACTTAGGATTCTATTGAGTTATGGAATGTTTTGATAGGTTAGATATGGTTGGGCTGGCTTACAGCTAATTCGAGGTTTCTTATGCCAGTAGGATCAAAATTGACAGCAGTCTCCACCAAATTTAGATAGGGTCCCATTGATATGTTAATTTTAAAGAGTTTGATTTTATACAGTAACAATACATGAGAAATTTATATACTAGAAAATCACTTTTAAAATATGGAGTAATTATATATAACAATCTATATTAACTTGAATTAAGAACATATAGAAAATAAGATATTAAATTTACTATGATAGATCAAATTGTAGTGATTAATATGAAATTTATTTAAACCATTGTGTATATAATTTCAATCCATTTAATGTTTATATATCTCTGCCCCTGGGTAGGGGTAAGGCCTGCGTACATATTACCCTCCCCAGATCTCACTTGTGGGATTATACTGGGTTGTTATTGTTGTTGTTGTTGTTAATGTTTATATATAGAGATAGTACTATCCATTTACTGTATATATTTATATAAACTAGTAAACTAACCTTAAGGGTGTAATGTGGGCCGGTCCCGGACCGGGACCGGACCGGGACCGCGGGCCTGGCGGTCCCAACGGTCCCGGTGGGCCGGTCCTGACGAGCCGGTCTTCAAGGGGGGCTAAAGCCCGTGACGGGCCGGTCCTTACGCGTAGGACCGCGAAGACCGAGACCGCGAAGACCGGGACCGGGTAGCGGTCCTGGGCCGGTCTTCGCGGGCCTGGCGGGCCCCAACTGGTCCCAACGGTAATATTTAAAAAAAAAAATTTAAAAATGACCCAACGGCCAGATTTAAAAACTAGCCGTTGGAGGTCAAAAATAGTCGTTTTTGGCTATCAAAATTTAGTCAAATGGTCCCCAAACTTTATATAATTACATTTTTTCCCAATTCTCAACTATAAATACCCCCCCCCCCCCCAATTATTTCATTTTAACTCACCAATTCATCAATCTATCTTAATCTCTCTCAATCTCTCTCAATTGCTTATATTATTATTCCAATTTTGTGAAATTTTGTGAAGTTGGTGAATTGAAGTATTCAAGTCTTCAAGTCTTCAACAATTTGCAATTTTCAATTTTGAAGAAGTTGTTCGTTAATTCGGTAAAGTCGTTCCAACTCTTAATTTTTAAGAATATATTTTGTGTTATTTTGTTTGCATAAATATAATTAAAATGGCATTTTCATTGAAAGAAATGTTTAGTGCTAAGGGAAAAGCTAAAATGGGTGAAAGTAGTCGTCAACCAACTAACCTTCCCCCCCCCCGATTCCCGGACCTACCCGTCCTAGTGGTCCAATTATTCTTGATAGTGATAATCCCCGTTTTCAATTTAGCGATACTGAATTTTGTCATAATATTTCACGAGAAGATCAACTAGATAATGAAATTATGACCGCTCTTTATCCTAATTTACAACATCGTAGGCAATTGGATTTTGATGAAACCCAAGAGGATTTTGATGAAACTCAACAGGATGTAGATGAAACCCAAGAGGATTTAGATGACACACCTACTAGTCCGGCTAATAACCCAATTGAACCACAACACCCACCTGTACAAACACCGACTTTTAATAGACAACCTTCTAAACGCCAAGAAACCTCATTAGTTTGGCAATTTTTTACTCAACTAAGAGATCAAAATAAGGCTCAATGTAAAAATTGTAATAAATTGTTGGTTCATGAATATACGCGTAGTGGCACGAGTACTTTGACTAGACACATAAGAACACACCCTACTGAAAAAGCTAAATATAACAGATTAAAAGCACAGCTAGAGGGGACAAGTGTAGAAAAAGCGGGTAACGCTAGTACAGGTTCTAATCTAGTTCAACCTGGAATAAATACTGTCACCGGAGGTATATTATATTACGATCCAAACAAAGATAGGGAAGAATTAGCAAAGATGGTTATCGTTATGTGTTTACCGTATACTTTTCCTTCTAATCCTAATTTTATGCATTATATTAGAAAAGTTTTTAATCCTACTTATAAAGGTTGGCCTCGTGCAACAGTTAAGGCCGATATATATAAATTTAAACATGAATACGAACAATATTTGCGGTATTTATTTAGTCATATACCTAATAGAATTTCTATTACCACCGATATTGGTAGAAGTAATAATGATTGTGACTACCTAACTGTTACTAGTCACTGGATTGACGAGGAGTGGATAATGCAAAAACGCATTCTTGCGTATAGAATAATTAACTCCCGTCACATAGGTAAGTTTATCGTTAACACTGTTGGTGATATTTGTAGATATTTCTGCATTAATGATAAAATAATATCAATTTCTATGGATAATGCTTCTAGTAACACTAGTGCAGTAGGCACTCTTACAAACACATTAAATCCTGCATTTAGTAATATATTTCATGTTAGATGTATTTGTCATATTTATCATTTAATTGTCGGTGATGGTATGCAAATTTTAAATGTAGAAATTGAAAAGGTTAGAATGGCTCTTAATTGGCTTTTTTATTCTAACAGCAGAAGTAGACTTAGGGAGTATTATAAAAAATGTGATGAATATGGCCTTAGAGAAAGAAAGGTTCCTAAACCTTGCCCCACTAGGTGGAATTATATGTACGAAAGTTTAGTAGTTGTTTACGAAAATAGGATTGTTTAGTTTATATTGCAGCATTATGTGCATTATTTATGGATTATAACGAGGGTGGGCCTATTTATGAACTTGCTATAAATGCAATGAAAGAAAAATTTAAAAAATATTTTTTCCCTATCCCTCCTATTTATGGTGTATCGGCAATTTTAAACCCTACAATGAAATTAGGAGGTCCTCATTTTTGGTATACAAATATTTATAACGCTTTAGATCTTACAATAGAAGAACGTGCTACTCTTGCAGATGCAAAAGCATCAATTAAAATTAATACTCAAATAATTTATAATGCATTCCAACAAGCCTTACAAAATTCTAGGCCAACTGTTCCAACCCCTACTTCGTCTACTTAACAGTCGTCTAAAAGAGCCGGTCCCGGGCCTAAACGGGCCTCGCGGTCCCGGTCCTGACGGTCCCGGTCCTAAACGGTTGTAAGCATTTCATCATCATCCACACCCCCAACCCGAGCATTGAACGTTGCATTAATAGGGTTCCTATATTCGTAAGCAACTACTAAACTTTCGTACATATAATTCCACCTAGTGGGCAAGGTTTAGGAACCTTTCTTTCTCTAAGGCCATATTCATCACATTTTTTATAATACTCCCTAAGTCTACTTCCGCGGTTAGAATAAAAAAGCCAATTAAGAGCCATTCTAACCTTTTCAATTTCTACATTTAAAATTCGCATACCATCACCGACAATTAAATGATAAATATGACAAATACATCTAACATGAAATATATTACTAAATGCAGGATTTAATGTGTTTGTAAGAGTGCCTACTGCACTAGTGTTACTAGAAGCATTATCCATAGAAATTGATATTATTTTATCATTAATGCAGAAATATCTACAAATATCACCAACAGTGTTAGCGATAAACTTACCTGTGTGACGCGAGTTAATTATTCTATACGCAAGAATGCGTTTTTGCATTATCCACTCCTCGTCAATCCAGTGACTAGTAACAGTTAGGTAGTCACAATCATTATTACTTCTACCAATATCGGTGGTAATAGAAATTCTATTAGTTATATGACTAAATAAATACCGCAAATATTGTTTGTATTCATGTTTAAATTTATATATATCGGCCTTAACTGTTGCACGAGGCCAACCTTTATAAGTTGGATTAAAAACTTTTCTAATATAATGCACAAAATTAGGATTAGAAGGAAAAGTATACGGTAAACACATAACGGTAACCATCTTTGCTAATTCTTCCCTATCTTTGTTTGGATCGTAATATAATATACCTCCGATGACAGTATTTATTCCAGGTTGAACTAGATTAGAACCTGTACTAGAGTTACCCACTTTTTCTACACTTGTCCCCTCTAGCTGTGCTTTTAATCTGTTATATTTAGCTTTTTCAGTAGGGTGTGTTTTTATGTGTCTAGTCAAAGTACCCGTGCCACTACAGGTATATTCATGAACCAACAATTTATTACAATTTTTACATTGAGCCTTATTTTGATCTCTTAGTTGAGTAAAAAATTGCCAAACTAATGAGGTTTCTTGGCGTTTAGAAGGTTGTCTATTTGTGACGACCCAAAGGGTCATCACTTATTTAATTAATTATTTCGAGCTTCTGAGGCCTTGAAAACCTCATTCTATGTTGCCTCGATTTACGTGCATGATCCGAGCATGTAGCCGGAAAGATTATGTGATAGAAAATATGAATTCTATGAAACATTTGGATAAAAATGATATTAATGTTGATATGGTTGACTTCGGTCAACATTTTTGGTAAACGGATCCGGACCCGAGATTGGATGGTCCCGGGAGGTCCGTAGGAAAATATGGGACTTGGACATGCGTCCGAAGTCGAATTCTGAGGCCTAGAGCCCAAGTTATGAATTTTTATGTGAAATTGTTTTTGATGTAATTATTAAAGGAAATAAATTAATTGACCTTGGTATCGGGCTCGTATTTTGGTTCCGACGCCCAGTACAAGTCTTAAATATTATATATGTGATTTCTGTAAAGTTTGGTGACATTTGGATGTCGTTTGAGATGTTTTGGACCTTGAGTTCCAAGTTTGAAAGTTTTGAAAATCAAAAGTGTGAAAATCATGCATTTGAGGCTTGATTTGATTAAAACGAAGTGATATTGGCGATGTGATCGCACGAACAAGTCCATAATGTGTTTTTGAGGGTGTGTACAAGTTTGGTTTGGAGCCCGGGGGGCTCGGGTAAAGATTTGATAGGCCGTTGGACGAAATTCTGAATTTTTGAACTGCTGGTTTTTCACCCAGCTGTTGGCTTCGCAATTGCGAAGTATTTCTCGCAATTGCGAAGGAGACAGGCTCGCAAATGCGAACATTCATCGCAAATGCGAAGCCCCCTTTGGCTCAGCCTTGTTCGCAAATGCGAACAATTGTTCGCATTTGCGAAGGTCCCCGGTACCAGCCTATGTTCGCAAATGCGAACAAACCCTTAGCTTATTTTTCAAACTCCAGAAATTGGTCGGGGTTCGCAATTGCGAACCCATGTTCGCAAATGCGAACACAGAGACCTGAAAAACACGAATTTCAGTCATTTCTTCACATTTTACAAAACCAAAACACCCATTTACGATTCTTCAAGGATTTCTTCTTCATCAAAACGATTGTAAGTCACTTTTTACTTAATTCTTTCAATTCCAAACATCATTAAACATGTTTTTCATAAGAAATCAATAATTTTCATGGTAGAATTCTTGTTTTTGTTAGAAAATAGGGTTTTTCATAAATTTGGGAATTGGACCTCGAATTGAGGTCCGATTTTGAAACAAATTATATACATGAACTCGTGGGGGGATGGGTAACCGGATTTTGGTCCTAACCCCGAATTCCGACCATGTGGGCCCGGGGTTGAAATTCACTATTCCAGGCAGAATGTTGTAAAAGTTGTATTTGGTCTTAAGAATTAGTTTGTTGAGTAGAATTGATGATATTAAATCAATTGTGTATAGATACGGTTGGATTGGAGCCAAATTGAAAGAAAAGACATTTCCACGGATTGAATTGTTCATAAGCATTCGATGTAAGTGTTTGTTCTATCCTAGCTTGAGGGAATAGGATTATGTGTTATGTGTTATGTGATCGAGTGCGGTGCATGGGCTGTGGTGACGAGCATCCATACACTAGCGTCTAGTATGACCGTGAGTCATTGGAAAATGATTATTTTGAGATATATTACAGATGAAATGTTATTGTTCTCCCTTGTTGGGACTTGTTGTGAAGATAATTATTGATTGCCCTTGATGGGACGGTTTATGAATTACTGTTTCTTTCTTTGCCCTTAACTGTGATTGTTATTTGGGTGAGGAAGAGTGATAATGCACGAAGGGTGATGCCGTGCCATGTTTATTTATTTATGCACGAAGGTTAATGCTGTGCCATGTTTATTTATTGATTATGCACGAAGGATCATGTCGTGCCCTATTATTGATTATGCACGAAGGATCATGCCGTGCCCTGTTATTGATTATGCACGAAGGATCATGCCGTGCCTTGTTATTGAACCATGTACGAAGGATCATGCCGTACTATGGATGTGAGGATGAGAGTAAAAGCACGAAGGGTGATGCCGTGCAACTGCTTGCTATTTCTTGAAGTGATATTACTTGTGTTTACATTATACCTTGTTTTTTCCTTGTGAAATTATTAACTCTAATTAATTGTTGAATTCTTTAAGGTATTCCTTATTTGTGTTAATACTTGATTATTTCTTGTTATTTTGTGGTACACATATATATATATATTGAATTGCACAGGTTTATGTGAGTGTATGGTTCTAGGCTTGTCACTACTTCGCCGGGATAGGCCAGGCACTTACCAGCACATGGGGTCGGTTGTGCTGATACTACACTTCTGTGCGTTTTTGCACAGGTCCAAGTTACGATCAAGAGCAGCAGCAGCAGCAGTAAATTGATTGCGTGGGAGTTGATCACATTTGAGACCGAGGTAGCTTGCAGACGTCCGCAGGCCCGGCGTCTCTCTCTTTATTTATGTTATTAGCTGTAGTCTCTTTGTTCCGAGACAAACAGAATTATGTTATATTTCCTTCGGACTTTTATGTGTAGTATTCCATAGTAGTTCGTGAGTTGGTGACTCCACGTCTTGGGTAGAGGATTTCAGTATGATTTTCACCTTGTGATTTGTTATTTCCATTTCGATAAAGTATTCCGCATTTATTTAATTAAAATTGTGTTAAAAACAGGATAGCATGAATACAGTGGCTTGCCTAGCTACCATGAGTAGGCGCCATCACGATCCCGATGTTGGGGAAAATCCGGGTCGTGACAAGTTGGTATCAAAGCTCTAGGTTACATAGGTCTCACCACTCACGAACAAGCTTAGTAGAGTTTGAGAGGTAGGTACGGAGACGTCCGTACTTGTCCTCCAGAGTCTATTGAGTTAGGAAAGAGTCTCTCATTTGTTCTTTTTTGTCGTGCGACTTGTTCCTCAATTACCGATTGGATTTCTATTCTGTCCTTTCGCGGATGGTAAGGACACGCGCTTCTTCGTCCGATGACCAGCAGCCCGAGCCCCAGGCAGCCCCGTGAGGGGCGGGGGCCGAGGCCGTATCGTAGGCCGTGGTAGGGGTAGAGCTCGGCCCCAGGCAGCTACCCCGCAGGTGGAGCCCCATATTGAGATTGACGAGGAGGTTCCGGTTCCAACAGCTCCAGGGGGCCCAGCTCAGGTCCCGGAGAGGCTTTATTTACCCGGATCTCCGGGATGCCTTGATCGAATAGCGGGATTCATGGACGACATTGCAGAGCGGGTTTATTATCGGTTGCCCCGGCCCACTTCTCGAGCTGGAGGAGGGGCCCGGACTCTATTGCTCATACTCCGGAGCCGGTAGCTCCTCGGCCTCAGGCACCAGTGATTCAGAGCTGTGGCCACTCAGTCGAGTACCACGGCTCATGCCGGAGATGGAGCCGGCCATGACTTTCGATTCGTTATGGAGGCTTGATCGGTTCTCCAAGCTATTTACCACTACATTCGGTGGAGCCGCATCAGAGGATCCTCAGGGACTTTTTATTCAGTTGCCGTGAGATTCTCAAGACTATGGGGATCGTGGAGACAAACGGAGTTGACTTCTGTACCTTCAGACTTGCAGGATCCGCCAAGACTTGGTGGAGAGATTATTGCTCTGACTCGACCAGCAGGGTCCCCAGCTTTATCATGGGACCAGTTTGCGGAACTATTTATGGAGAAGTTTCTCCTTGCTACTCAGAGGGATGTACTTCGGAGGCAGTTTGAGCGCCTCCATCAGGGCACTATGACAGTTACACAGTATGAGACGAGATTTATCGACTTGGCTCGTCATGCAGTAGTGATACTTCCCACCGAGCGGGAGAGGGTCCGCAAGTTTATAGATGGGCTTAATCATCCGATTAGACTCCAGATGGCTACGGGCGTGGGGAGTGACATATCATTTCAGGAGGCAGCCAGCACGCAGAGTTGAGATGGCTCTTGCTAGGGAGGCGGTTATTCTTCGGATAAGAGGCCTTGTCATTCGAGCGAGGTTTGGTGGTTCTTCCTCCGGTAGCGAGAGAATCCTTTGATAGAGGCCGGTCCTCCGAGCCTTTTCATTCCGCCCTTCGAGCTTCACAGGGTGGATCGGGTGATCGTGGTTCTCGGGGCATTATTCGGACCGGTCTCCTATTAATGCTCGGCCTCTTCGTAGTGTTCGTGGAGGCCATTCGGGTTGTCGGGGCCAGCAGCCCTATCGGCCCAAGAGTTGCTACGGTTGTGGTGACCCGAGTCATTTTATCGGAATTGCCCTATAGCGGCGGGCAACTCTCAGCGCACCGAGGTCCTCGTCCTATGATTCGAGGCCCCAGCTGACCCTCAGCCTGCCCGGCCCGCCGGAGGCGGGGGTAGAGATTATAGAGGTGGAGGTCGAGACCGTAGAGGTGGAGACCGTCCAGCGAGAGGTAGAGGTCAGCCAATTGATGGTCGTCCTAGAGACGCAGCTCAGAGGGAGGTGCAGATCCCCGATTCTATGCTTTACCAGCCGGGCCAGAGGCAGAGGCATCAGATGCTGTGATTACAGGTACTATTCTTGTGTGTGGCAGAGGTGCTTCATATTATTTGACCCTAGATCTACATATTCCTATGTGTCTTCCTACTTCGCACCGTATTTGGCTGTGCCCAGCTATGCTCTGGATATTCCAGTTTATGTGGCTACGCCAATGGGTGACTCTATTGTAGTCGATCGGGTGCATCGTTCGTGCGTAGTTATATTTGGGGGTCTTGAGACCCGTGTTGATCTGTTGCTCTTGGATATGGTAGATTTTGATGTCATATTGGGGATGGACTGGTTGTCCCCATACCATGCTATTCTTGATTGTCATGCTAAGACCGTCACCTTAGCCTTGCCAGAATCACCCCGATTAGAGTGGAAGGGTACCTCAAGCCACTCCGTTCGCACTGTTATTTCTTATGTTAAGGCTCGACGTATGGTCGAGAAGGGGTGTCTAGGTTATCTGGCTTATGTTCGTGATTCCAGCGCAGAGGTTCCTTCCATTGAGTCAGTTCCTATTGCACGGGAGTTTCCTGAGGTTTTTCCTTCAGACCTGCACGGGCATGCCACCCGACAGGGATATTGATTTCTGTATTGATTTGGCACCGGGCACTCAGCCTATCTCTATTCCACCCTATCGTATGGCCCCGCCGGAACTAAAAGAGTTGAAAGATCAGTTGCAGGACCTTCTTGAGAAGGGCTTTATCAGGCCCAGTGTTTCCCCCTGGGGAGCACCCTGTGTTATTTGTAAAGAAGAAGGATGGCTCGATGCGGATGTGTATTGATTACCGGCAGTTAAACAAGGTGACTATCAAAAATAAATATCCACTGCCGAGAATTGATGATTTGTTTGACCAGCTCCAGGGAGCGAGGGTATTCTCTAAGATAGACTTGAGGTCAGGCTACCATCAGCTGAAGATCAGGGCGGCTGACATTCCTAAGACAACCTTTCGCTCTAGATATGGGCATTATGAGTTCTTGGTCATGTCCTTCGGGTTGACCAATGCCCCAGCGACATTCATGGAGTTAATGAATCGGGTGTTCATGCCTTACTTAGATCTATTCGTGATAGTCTTTATAGATGACATCCTGGTATACTCCCGCAGCCAGGAAGAGCACGAGCAGCACCTCGGAGTGGTTCTTCGGACATTGAAGGATAATCAGCTATATGCCAAATTTTTAAATGTGAGTTCTGGCTGAGTTCGGTAGCATTTCTGGGTCACATTGTATCGGTGGAAGGTATTCAAGTAGACCCAAAGAAGATTGAAGCAGTCCAGAATTGGCCTCGACCAGCTTCAGTGATCGAGATCCGGAGTTTCTTGGGATTAGCAGAGTTACTACCGTCGTTTTGTAGAGGGTTTTCTTCATTGCAGCCCGATGACCGGATTGACCCGAAGGGTGTCCGGTTTCGGTGGTCGAGAGAGTGTGAGGCGAGCTGTCGAAGCTCAAGACAGCCTTGACCACCGCACCGGTGTTGATACTACCTACGGTGCAGGGCCTTATACGATTTATTGTGACGCATCTCGTACGGGGCTTGGAGCGGTATTGATGCAGGATGGTAAGGTTATCGCTTATGCTTCGAGGCGATTAAAGATACATGAGAAGAATTATCCAGTTCATGATCTTGAGTTAGCAGCAGTGGTTCATGCCTTAAAGATTTGGAGGCATTATCTATATGGTATGACATGTGAGGTGTACACTGATCACAAAAGCTTACAGTATTTGTTCAAAACGAAGGAGTTGAATCTACGACAGCGGAGATGGTTAGAGTTGCTAAAAGACTATGATGTTACTATATTATATCACCCAGGGTAAGGCCAATGTGGTGGCCGATGCATTGAGTAGAAAGTATGCCAGCATGGGTAGTCTTGCATATATTCGGGTCAATCAGAGACCATTAGCTCTAGATGTCCAGGCCTTAGCCAACCGGTTCGTGAGATTAGACATTTCTGATCCTAACAGAGTGTTAGCCTGCACGGTCGCTCGTTCTTCTTTATTAGAGCGTATCCCTGAGAGGCAATTTGATGATCCTCATTTGCGTGAGTTGAGAGATACGATACAGCAAGGAGGTGCCACACAGGTAAATCTAGATGATGATGGGGTATTGAAATTGCAGGGTCGAGTTTGTGTGCCCAATGTCGAAGGGATTCGAGAGTTGATCTTAGCAGAGGCCCACAGTTCGCGGTATTCTATTCACCCAGGCGCCGCGAAGATGTACCGGGACTTACGGCAACACTATTGGTGGCGCAGAATGAATAAAGATATCGTTGCGTATGTCGCTCGGTGTCTAAATTGTCAACAGGTGAAATATGAGCACCAGAGACCTGGTGGTGTATTCCAGAGGATTGAAATTCCGAGTGGAAATGGGAGCGGATCACTATGGACTTCGTTACTGGACTTCCTTTGACTCGGAGGAAATTTGATGCTATTTGGGTCATTGTTGATAGGCTGACCAAATCAGCACACTTTATTCCAGTATCTGCCTCCTACTTGTCGGAGAGGTTAGCGGAGGTTTACATCAGGGAGATTGTTCGTCTCCATGGGGTGCCAGTATCTATTATCTCTAATCGGGTAACGCAGTTTACCTCGCGGTTCTGGAGAGCGGTCCAGCGGGAGTTAGGCACCCAGGTTCAGTTGAGTACAGCATTTCATCCTCAGACGGATGGCCAGTCCGAGAGGACTATTCAGATTCTCGAGGACATGCTTCGAGCCTGTGTTATTGATTTCGGAGGCTCGTGGGACCAGTTTCTACCATTAGCAGAGTTCGCCTACAATAACAGTTACCAATCTAGCATCCAGATGGCCCCGTATGAGGCGTTGTATGGTAGGCGATGTCGATCACCGGTTGGATGGTTTGAACCGGGAGAGGCTCGGTTGTTGGGTACAGACTTAGTTCAGGAGGCCTTAGATAAGGTCAAGACTATTCAGGAGAGATTGCGTTCAGCTCAGCCTAGGCAAAAGACTTATGCGGATCGTAAGGTTCGAGATGTAGATTTCATGGTTGGTGAACGAGTATTGCTCCGAGTGTCGCCTATGAAGGGCGTGATGAGGTTTGGGAAGAAGGGCAAGCTCCGCCCTAGGTATATTGGCCCATTTGAGATTCTAGACAGAGTGGGAGGGGTGGCTTACAGATTAGCTTTGCCGCCTAGCTTATCAGCCGTGCATCCAGTTTTTCATGTATCTATGCTTCGGAGATACCACGGCGATCCCACACATGTGTTAGACTTCAGTACTGTCCAATTGGACAATGATCTATCTTACGAAGAGGAGCCGGTAGCCATTCTAGACAGGCAGGTTCGACAGTTGAGGTCGAAGAGTTACCCTTCTGTGCGTGTTCAGTGGAGAGGTCAGCCTCCCTGAGGCATCGACCTGGGAGTCCGAGTCTGATATGCGGAGCCGTTACCCACACTTGTTTCCTGACTCGGTACTTCTTTCTTTTGTCCGTTCGAGGACGAACGGTTGTTTTAGAGGTGGAGATTGTGACGACCCAAAGGGTCATCACTTATTTTATTAATAATTTCGAGCTTCTGAGGCCTTGAAAACCTCATTCTATGTTGCCTCGATTTACGTGCACGATCCGAGCATGTAGCCGGAAAGATTTTGTGATAGAAATATGAATTCTATGAAAAATTTGGATAAAAATGATATTAATGTTGATATGGTTGACTTCGGTCAACAATTTTGGTAAACGGATCCGGACCCGAGATTGGATGGTCCCGGGAGGTCCGTAGGAAAATATGGGACTTGGACATGCGTCCGGAGTCGAATTCCGAGGCCTAGAGCCCAAGTTATGAATTTTTATGTGAAATTGTTTTTGATGTAATTATTAAAGGAAATAAATTAATTGACCTTGGTATCGGGCTCGTATTTTGGTTCCGACGCCCGGTACAAGTCTTAAATATTATATATGTGATTTCTGTAAAGTTTGGTGACATTTGGATGTCGTTTGAGATGTTTTGGACCTTGAGTTCCAAGTTTGAAAGTTTTGAAAATCAAAAGTGTGAAAATCATGCATTTGAGGCTTGATTTGATTAAAACGAAGTGATATTGGCGATGTGATCGCACGAACAAGTCCATAATGTGTTTTTGAGGTTGTGTACAAGTTTGGTTTGGAGCCCGGGGGGCTCGGGTAAAGATTTGATAGGCCGTTGGATGAAATTCTGAATTTTTGAACTGCTGGTTTTTCACCCAGCTGTTGGCTTCGCAATTGCGAAGTATTTCTCGCAATTGCGAGGGGACAGGCTCGCAAATGCGAACATTTATCGCAAATGCGAAGCCCCCTTTGGCCCAGCCTTGTTCGCAAATGCGAACAATTGTTCGCATTTGCGAAGTTCCCCAGTGCCTGCCTATGTTCGCAAATGCGAACAAAAGTTCGCAAATGCGAACATTCCCCATACTGCCTTGGTTCGCAAATGCGAACCATTGTTCGCAAATGCGAACACTGCCTTATACAGCATGTGTTCGCAAATGCGAACATTTGTTCGCAAATGCGAACACTCCCTTGTCTGCCAGTGTTCGCAAATGCGAACTTCCCAGCCTTAGCTTATTTTTCAAACTCCAGAAATTGGTCGGGGTTCGCAATTGCGAACCCATGTTCGCAAATGCGAACACAGAGACCTGAAAAACACGAATTTCAGTCATTTCTTCACATTTTACAAAACCAAAACACCCATTTACGATTCTTCAAGGATTTCTTCTTCATCAAAACGATTGTAAGTCACTTTTTACTTAATTCTTTCAATTCCTAACATCATTAAACATGTTTTTCATAAGAAATCAATGATTTTCATGGTAGAATTCTTGTTTTTGTTAGAAAATAGGGTTTTTCATAAATTGGGGAATTGGACCTCGAATTGAGGTCCGATTTTGAAACAAATTATATATATGAACTCATGGGGGGATGGGTAACCGGATTTTGGTCCTAACCCCGAATTCCGACCATGTGGGCCCGGGGTTGAAATTCACTATTCATGGCAGAATGTTGTAAAAGTTGTATTTGGTCTTAAGAATTAGTTTGTTGAGTAGAATTGATGATATTAAATCAATTGTGTATAGATACGGTTGGATTGGAGCCAAATTGAAAGAAAAGACATTTCCACGGATTGAATTGTTCATAAGCATTCGATGTAAGTGTTTGTTCTATCCTAGCTTGAGGGAATAGGATTATGTGTTATGTGTTATGTGATCGAGTGCGGTGTATGGGCTGTGGTGACGAGCATCCATACATTGGCGTCTAGTATGACCGTGAGTCGTTGGAAAATGATTATTTTGAGATATATTACAGATGAATTGTTATTGTTCTCCTTTGTAGGGACTTGTTGTGAAGATAATTATTGATTGCCCTTGATGGGACGGTTTATGAATTACTGTTTTCTTTCTTTGCCCTTAACTGTGATTGTTATTTGGGTGAGGAAGAGTGATAATGCACGAAGGGTGATGCCGTGCCATGTTTATTTATTTATGCACAAAGGTTAATGTCGTGCCATGTTTATTTATTGATTATGCACGAAGGATCATGCCGTGCCCTATTATTGATTATGCACGAAGGATCATGCCGTGCCCTGTTATTGATTATGCACGAAGGATCATGCCGTGCCTTGTTATTGAACCATGTACGAAGGATCATGCCGTACTATGGATGTGAGGATGAGAGTAAAAGCACGAAGGGTGATGCCGTGCAACTGCTTGCTATTTCTTGAAGTGATATTACTTGTGTTTACATTATACCTTGTTTTTTCCTTGTGAAATTATTAACTGTGATTAATTGTTGAATTCTTTAAGGTATTCCTTATTGTGTTAATGCTTGATTATTTCTTGTTATTTTGTGGTACACATATATATATATATTGAATTGCACAGGTTTATGTGAGTGTCTGGTCCTAGGCTTGTCACTACTTCGCCGGGATAGGCCAGGCACTTACCAGCACATGGGGTCGGTTGTGCTGATGCTACACTTCTGTGCGTTTTTGCACAGGTCCAGGTTACGATCAAGAGCAGCAGCAGCAGCGGTAAATTGATTGCGTGGGAGTTGATCACATTTGAGACCGAGGTAGCTTGCAGACGTCCGCAGGCCCGGCGTCTCTCTCTTTATTTATGTTATTAGCTGTAGTCTCTTTGTTCCGAGACAAACAGAATTATGTTATATTTCCTTCGGACTTTTATGTGTAGTATTCCATAGTAGTTCGTGAGTTGGTGACTCCACGTCTTGGGTAGAGGATTTCAGTATGATTTTCACTTTATAATTAGTTATTTCTATTTCGATAAAGTATTCCGCATTTATTTAATTAAAATTGTGTTAAAAACAGGATAGTATGAATACAATGGCTTGCCTAGCTACCACGAGTAGGCGCCATCACGATCCCGTTGTTGGGGGAAAATCCGGGTCGTGACAAATGCGAACAAATGTTCGCATTTGCGAACACATGCTGTATAAGGCAGTGTTCGCATTTGCGAACAATGGTTCGCATTTGCGAACCAAGGCGGTATGGGGAATGTTCGCATTTGCGAACTTTTGTTCGCATTTGCGAACATAGGCAGGCACTGGGGATCAAGGGTTCGCATTTGCGAACCCTGCCTTGATCTGTCACCTTCGCAATTGCGAGAAATACTTCGCAATTGCGAAGCCAACGACTGGGTGAAAAACTAGCAGTGCAAAAATTCAGAAATTGAACCAACGGCCTATCAAATCTTTACCCGAGCCCCCCGGGCTCCAAACCAAACTTGTACACAACCTCAAAAATACATTATGGACTTGTTCGTGCGATCACATCGCCAATATCACTTCGTTTTAATCAAATCAAGCCTCAAATGCATGATTTTCAAACTTTTGATTTTCAAAACTTTCAAACTTGGAACTCAAGGTCCAAAACATCTCAAACGACATCCAAATGTCACCAAACTTTACAGAAATCACATATATAATATTTAAGACTTGTACCGGGCGTCGGAACCAAAATACGAGCCCGATACCAAGGTCAATTAATTTATTTCCTTTAATAATTACATCAAAAACAATTTCACATAAAAATTCATAACTTGGGCTCTAGGCCTCGAATTCGACTCCGGACGCATGTCCAAGTCCCATATTTTCCTACGGACCTCCCGGGACCATCCAATCTCGGGTCCGGATCCGTTTACCAAAAATATTGACCGAAGTCAACCATATCAACATTAATACTCCCTCCGTTTCAATTTATGTGAACCCATTTGACTGGGCACGAAGTTTAAGAAAAGAGAGAAGACTTTTGATCTTGTGGTGTAAAATGAGGCACCTTTATTTTGTGTGGCTATAAATCATTGCATAAAGGTAAATTGTTTCCAAATAAGGAAAGAGGTCATTCTTTTTGGCACGGACTAAAAAGGAAATAGGTTCACATAAATTGAAACGGAGGGAGTATCATTTTTATCCAAATTTTTCATAGAATTCATATTTTCTATCACAAAATCTTTCCGGCTATATGCTCGGATCGTGCACGTAAATCGAGGCAACATAAAATGAGGTTTTCAAGGCCTCAGAAGCTCGAAATGATTAATTTAATGAGGTTTCTTGGCGTTTAGAAGGTTGTCTATTAAAAGTCGGTGTTTGTACAGGTGGGTGTTGTGGTTCAGTTGGGTTATTAGCTGGACTAGTAGGTGTGTCATCTAAATCCTCTTGGGTTTCATCTACATCCTGTTGAGTTTCATCAAAATCCTCTTGGGTTTCATCAAAATCCAATTGCCTACGATGTTGTAAATTAGGATAAAGAGCGGTCATAATTTCATTATCTAGTTGATCTTCTCGTGAAATATTATGACAAAATTCAGTATCGCTAAATTGAAAACAAGGATTATCACTATCAAGAATAATTGGACCACTAGGACGGGTAGGTCGGGGAACCGGGGGGGGAAGGTTAGTTGGTTGACGACTACTTTCACCCATTTTAGCTTTTCCCTTAGCACTAAACATTTTTTTCAATAAAAATGCCATTTTAATTATATTTATGCAAACAAAATAACACAAAATATATTCTTAAAAATTAAGAGTTGGAACGACTTTACCGAATTGACGAACAACTTCTTCAAAATTGAAAATTGCAAATTGTTGAAGACTTGAAGACTTGAATACTTCAATTCACCAACTTCACAAAATTTCACAAAATTGGAATAATAATATAAGCAATTGAGAGAGATTGAGAGAGATTAAGATAGATTGATGAATTGGTGAGTTAAAATGAAATAATAGGGGGGTATTTATAGTTGAGAATTGGGAAAAAGTGTAATTATATAAAGTTTGGGGACCATTTGGATAAATTTTGATAGCCAAAAACGGCTATTTTTGACCTCCAACGGCTAGTTTTTAAATCTGGCCGTTGGGCCATTTTTAAAAAAAAAAAATTTTTTTTTAAATATTACCGTTGGGACCGGTTGGGGCCCGCCAAGCCCGCGAAGACCGGCCCAGGACCGCTACCCGTTCCCGGTCTTCGCGGTCCCGGTCTTTGCGGTCCTACGCGTAAGGACCGGCCCGTCATGGGCTTTAGCCTCCCTTGAAGACCGGCTCGGCAGGACCGGCCCACCGGGACCGTTGGGACCACCAGGCCCGCGGTCCCGGTCCGGTCCCGGCCCGGGACCGGCCCACATTACACCCTTACTGCACACTACGCGGGTTTAAGAAACATCAATAAAAATTTTTAAAAAATTATCGAGTTAATAATAAATATAGATATTATCCCTCTTTTTATGGAAAAAAATTACCAATAATAAATTATATTTGATTTAATTCATAAATTTAATTTTTTTTAGGTAAGTCAAATATTATTAATTCAAGGCGGCAAATTACAAAAGATATATGGCTAGCTCAGCCAGTTTAAGTCACTACTATGCATCCCTCCTATACTCTCTGCCACTATTTGCCTAGCTTCTGTTGTCCCCCTCCTATATAAACTTGTATTGTAGAATATTTTTTAGTTAACCTACAACTATAATATTACACATGTAGATAATTTCTCTCACAATGCTTTATCTATCTCTATACATCTTCTTAAAAACTCTATGGTTTCTTTTCACCCATTGTTAACACCTAATTTTTTACCATATTTGAATTTGTTCCCACTTTACCCACTTTCTCCACTCACTACCCACTTTCCCCACTCATGTAACCCACTACTATTTGTTACTCATTCCTTGCCCCACATTCTACCTTTACACTTTAACTTCCTCCACCATATGGAATACAACTCATACCCCATCAGCTTCTTCTTAAAACAAAGAGCTAGACGGAAGGCATCAGAACCGGGACCCCCTACTTTTTGGTCTTCTTTACAGACACTATAGGTCTGCTTTTTTTCTCCATTCGATCACCAACAAACTTTGAGGAGATATAAAAATCTAGACACTAAAACAAGCCATTGGCAGAACCAAATCGGACTGGTCCCCAGAGCCTTCAAAAATAAGCTCCAGCAACTTGTCGGGAACAGAACCAAACGATCCATAGCAGCATCTCGTCCTCCTGAACGTGGTCTTCGTCGTAGAAACTTGTTGCTGGAAAATGCCCATCACCCCCTTGTCCACAATAACAACTGCAAATTTCTCTTCGGTTTCAACCCGGCGTCGAGGTGATACTGGTTTCGAGGCCTGGTCGTA
The DNA here is from genome assembly GCA_032618575.1 of Nicotiana noctiflora. NCBI lineage: Eukaryota > Viridiplantae > Streptophyta > Magnoliopsida > Solanales > Solanaceae > Nicotiana > Nicotiana noctiflora. The sequence goes on from JASVEL010004205.1 coordinate 98,273, forward strand.
GTTCCTTCGAGGGTTAGTAAATTTTTCCGGTCAGGAGCATGTGCATCGTCAAGTTTCAGAACAGTCAGGATCATTTCATTATAGAGGTCCGGTTTAAGCTTTTCTATTTTATCTTTTCTCACGTGAATGTGCTGTATTGATTTGATATCCTATCTTTAGTTATTGTTACATGGAATTTGCTTTCTCTGCCTAACATTGATTTGGCTAGTCTTTGGTTTCTTCGGTTTTTAATTTTCAAGTATAAGAAAACGTTATGCAAATGTAAATATGTGTTGAAGAACAAGCTACCCAACGTGCTAATGAAATCTATCAGAACATCTTATTAATGTGTATTTTATTATTTCACTTATTGATGATTTCGCTTAAGGAAGTAGTGAGGTCTGATCTTTGAAAAAAAAAGAATCTTGTTAATTGAATTTAAGTGAAATATGGATTTCGATCTCGGTTTATGCAATAAATTAGGTTTAATACTAAGTTTACTACGTAATATTTTATTTTTCAACTGGCGTTTACTATATCGCTGTGGTTGTGGACACGTTCGCGTGGTATGATTACGATCTCTAAAATAACTCAAGGTATGTGTTCGCGCAACCTCAACCAAAAATTTTCTTAATAAAATAAACAAAGTGTTATTAATTGCAGATATGTCCGCGTGACATGATTTTTAACGCGTCATACGTACGCGTAACTCGATTTTTTAACTACAAATAACTCAAGTAATTAAAAAGCGGTAAATAATTATAAAATTGCATTATAGGTTGGAATGTATATAAAAATCAGATATTTTTAGCCATTTATAATAATTGAAGCGACCGTGCTAGAACCACGGGATCCGGGGGTGTCTAACACCTTCCCTCGGGTCAACAGAATTCCTTACTTAGAATTTCTGGTTCGTAGACTTCATTTGGAAAGTCAAAAATTTCCTCGATTCGGGATTTAAATAAATCGGTGACTTGGGACACCTTAATTTATTCCAAGTGGCGACTCTGAAATAAATAGAATAATCCCGTTTCGAATATTGTCACTTAAATTGGAAAAACTCCCTTGTGCTTCTATCCTTCGGGGTAGGGGGCGCGCCAAAAGGAGGTGTGACAGCTCTGGCGACTCTGCTGGGGACACAACCCCAGAACCACTGGTTCAGGGTTTAAGAATTCGAGCTTTGAATAATTGTTGTATTTGGCTTATTTGTTATCTGATTTTGTTACATGTTTATATTTAATATGCTAAATATTGCTTTTACCGCTTTGATATTTTTGAATTGTATATAAATTGTGCCGATACCCATTTTTCCTCTTCTGAGTCTTTTGAAATATAATATCGGGCATTTGCTGGACATAGCCCGTTTTTCTCAAGATAGCTGTGGTGCTTGGCACCCGGTGAAGGATTTGTAGTCACACATGTTTAGGCGGAGAGTTTTGTCAATTAAGCCGGAAAGCCATGCTACCGGTGCACTGACACTCTTCGGCTCGAGTTGTCCGCTCGAGTTAAAGCCAGTCTAGACACTTTTTCCAACGGGATGATGACTTAGAATAACAAAACCTTATGCCGGATCCCCGATAGGAACGTTTATTTGCATCATGTGCATATTTGACTTAGGAGGCTCAACACAGGGGTTGGGCCTGTCTAGGACTGGTGTACCTGAAACAAAAGACCAACTTGTTGCATCTTTTTCTGTGCATTTATTTATTTCGATCTTACACGCCGACCGGTTTGTTATTAAAAAAAAAGAGGGTAAGAAGTGGAAGATGTCAATCAAATTAATGGAAAACGAGATGTTTTTCTTGGAAAATAATTTTTGAAAAAAAAAATGAAATAAAAAAAAAAGAATCTCCAAATAAATTTTGTTAATTTTAAATAGTTAGTTTCTTTAAAATTTTTCCTTTTTGAAAAATGCAAAAAAATTCCAAATAAATTTTCTTAGTTCCTTCGAAAATAATTTTTGAAAAATGCAAAAAAAAAATTGATTTTATTAAAGATAGGTTAGTTTCTCTGAAAATAATTTGTTTTAGAAATGCTGTTTAAAAATAGTTTGTTTTCTTTTCTTAAAATGATTTAGTTCTTTTATTTCCGAACTACGCGGGTCTGATAATCACCGGATGTGAGATACGTAGGAAAACCTCACCGGTTCCGACCCCAATTTTAAAAAAAATAATAATCCAAAAAAAAAAATATATTGTTCGTTTAGTTCCTTCTTTAAAATCTTTCCTTAGAAAATTCAAAGAAAAAATAAAAAAAAACAGTAAAAGTAGTTTAACTAAAAAAAATGGTTTCGTTCTTCCTACTGTTTTCTTTTTATGAAATAAAAAAAATCAATAAAAATTAAAAAAAAATATAGGTTTCTTTCATTTTGAAGTACTTTTCTAAAAAAAAAAGGGAAAACAAAAATCCAAAAAAAATATTTTTTTTCTTAGAAAAAGAGACAATAAGTAAATTCAAACAAAAATATTTTTTTTATCCCAAAGCAAATAAATTTTTTTTAGAAGTTTTTCTTTCAAAAAAAAAAAGCAAAACAAAAATAAGCAAAATATAAATATGTTATTTCTCTTAAAGCATTTCTTTCAAGAATTAGTTGATTTACTCAATTCCCGATTTTCCGAACTACGCCCGGTCTGATTCATGCGAGGACATGATACGTAGGCAATCCATATAAGATTCGACCATCACTAAAGAAAAAACAAAAAAAAAACAAAAAAAAAGAGTGAAAAAGAAAATTGATAAAGAGGAGAAGAAGATGAAGGCAAAGGAAAGTATAAGCCGGAATAACGCATTACAATCGATTACAAATAGCAACACGATCAACTGTATAAGTGCATCACACCCAACGTGAGATTACTTATCTCTTATGTTGTTTCAGACTAACCGTTTGTTTGCCAAACTCCAGGTTTTAGAAAAGGGTGGTTGATTTTGTGGTACTCTGGCCTCACATTCATACTTCACGAGGTCCAAAGGAAAAGTTCAGCAACCCGTTGCTAAATCAAATACCCATCCTTATTTTACAAGGTCGAAAAGAAGCGCCAACATGTCTTCAGAAATCCCCCTATCAACCGTTCCCGTTTTGGAGGAGAGTTCCGTGTCAGCCATTCCGGCTACTGAGTCAGCAGCTGCAGAAGAAAACAGAATTTTGCAATGTCGAATGCTGGAGATGTTGGATGACTGGAATAATGGGGAAGAGCCCCCAAGTCTGATCCCTGGGTTCCCCGAACTATTCCTCAGGTCAAGTGGGATTTCTAATACTCCCACCAATTACCCACCTACTCTATTTGGATATTCTAATGTTACAACCCTCTCCGAATCACCCTCCACTTCCTATCCTCGGGTGACAGCATTAGATACATCTACAAGATCATCTGTTGGTTTGCCTGTTCTGATCACGGCGCATCCCGGCACGCATACTCCTTTCTTTGATTCCTCTTCTTTTACATTCCCGGCGCCACCCCTTCCACGGGATCCTACCCGTTTTGCCGCCAATGTCTATCCTCAGCTCATGCCAAGCCAAAATCCAAAAGCTCCCGAACGGGATGAAATGGCAAAAAGAATGAATAGCTTGGAACAAAGTTTGAAAAACATGCAAGGTCTAGGCGGACAGAAGAGTGTTTCATACGTAGATTTGTGCATGTTCCTACATGTCCATTTGTCGTCAGGCTTTAAGACGCCGAAGTTCGAAAAATATGACGGGCATGGTGACCCTATTGCTCATCTAAAGAAATACTGCAATCAATTGCGAGGTGCCGGCGGCATGGAAGAATTGCTGATGGCATATTTCGGAGAAAGCTTGATAGAGATAGCCTCAGAATGGTACATGGATCAAGACATATCTCGATGGCACATCTGGGATGATTTGGCCAGAGATTTTGTGAAACAGTTCCAATACAACATCGATATTGCGCCAGATAGGAATTCCTTATCGAACTTAAAGAAGAAGCCCTCCGAAAGCTTCAGAGAATATGCTATCAAATGGCGAGAGCAAGCATCCAGGGTGAAACCCCCTGTGGACGAAATAGAAATGGTCACTACTTTCCTCCAGGCTCAGGAACCAGACTATTTCCAGAACATGCTGTCGGCAATGGGAAAGCCTTTCGCAGAGGCGATCAAGATTGGGGAAATGGTGGAAAATGGTTTGAAGACGGGAAGAATTTTGAGTCAAGCGGCCATTCGAGCGACCTCCCAAGCAATCCAAGGAGGGTCCGGAGGAATAGCAAAGGGTAGGATGAAAGAGGAAACATCCATGGCAACTTCGGGTGATAGAAGACACCACGCTCCTAGACCTTTCTTTTCAGAAAGAACCCCCCAGCATTATTACTCTGCTAAGGAAATGTCCTATATCCCTCAACCGTACGCGGTCATGAATGCTCAACCTTTTGCGCAACCGCAACAGCATGTCAGTAGAAACCAAGCTCTATTTCCAAGAAATCAGCCTCCCCACCAGAACCACTATAATTCTCGACCTCCGCAGAATAACTTCCGTCCTTGGGAACAGCCGAAAAAATCAAACTTTACCCCAATTGGTGAATCTTACTCGAATCTATTCCCGAAACTTGTCCAAATGGGTCTACTGCAGCCGGTTCCTCAGAATAGACAAAACTCGGCATCGCCTTCCTACAAAGCTGGTGTTAGATGTGCATATCATTCAGAGGCAGAGGGCCACCATACTAATGACTGTTGGACTTTGAAACAAGCGGTGGAGAATTTAATAGAGCAAGGGAAGATTGTGTTGAATGAGGAGGATGTCCCAAATGTGACCAATAATCCGCTGCCTGCTCATAATAACGGGCCGATAGTTGGGATGATTTGTGAAGATGAAGAATTCGATCTAGCGATTAAGGCCATAATTGCTATTGCTGACGTGGAAAGGAAGCCCAAGGCAACCCCGAAACAAGAGAAAAGGGAAAAGAAGAGTAAAATCACTAAGTTAGAACCAGAAAGGGAAATTGGTGCACCTAAGCAAGCCTATGTGGCATAGGAGGCAATTAAGACACCACAGTTGAATGAGCCAGTGTTTGTTGGACGCGTACCGCAAAAGCTTAAGGACCGTCAAGAGAAAGGTAATGAGGATTCCATGACTGAAGAGAGTGAAGGAAAACATGAGGCAAAGCTCTACGATACCCACATGGTTGAGCCAGGAAAAGGGACTATCACCGTTGAGATGGGATTAGACACTAAACTCCCAAACTGAAAGGCTAGGCCATCCCCGATCAGGCGGAAGCCCAGTAAACTTGTCCTGCCGTATTTTTCTGCATCCAGAGTATTTCAGGGTGTAAATTGGATGTTTTCTTTTAGTTTTTGTCTTTAAATTTCTGAATATGAACCTTGTTTATCTTTTCGATTTCAAGAAATGAAATTAATATTTCATCGTCCGTTTCCTTTTCTTTTGTTATTTTTTATTCTTTCAGATGTTTTAGTTTTCTTTTTCTCTTCTCTTTAGTTCAAATCATGCAGCTTTAAATAACATGACATGCTTGCAGACTTCATGCCTAGATCCTAAAACACTGTCAGACTTCAGAATAATGAATCGAGAGTTGAAATGCACAAAAGTTTATTTTTGAGGAAATGAAACAATGAATTGGAATAACTGAAGGAAATTGGATCGCATACAAAAAAGGTTGTGTTGTACTCAAGGAATACCCGAGTAGTTGTCCCAACAAAGAAAGGCCCATACTTGCAACAAGAAAGTGCGGCCCAGAAATCTCGAAATAGAACAACCGACGTTAAGGCGCATTCCTCCTCATTACCAAGAAACAAAAAGAAAATTTCGCTCCTAATTGGAAAAATCCATGCATCATCCGGAAAATATCATTGAGAAGGACACTGTATCTGGCAGACATTGAAGGAAATGATATTGAAACGACAGTCAATACAGATACAGCATAAAGTTACTATGTCAGGACTTCCTGCGACGTTGGCTTTTGTATAATTGAGATGACGAAGGCTTTCTTTCTTGCTACCCCAAACACTATGAATCCTTTGTAAAACCCTTTGAGCTGGTTACCTTTCTTTGGCTACCCTCTTTGGAATCCAAATCAAAAAAAAAAAAAAACCAAAAACCAAACAAAACAAAACAAAACAAAGTTCCTGAACTACGTTCTGACTTGATTCCGAAAGGATACGTAGGCAACCTCTCCTGAGGTTCAGTCACACCAAAATAAAAATCCCAATTTCCCCAAAAATTGAAACTGGGGCAGATGATATGACGGTTCAGTTTAGATCCGTCAAGATGGTTCCAGAGTTGTAATTCCATTCAATTTTCTTTTTACCCAAAAACCTTCTCAAGTCCTTCAGATCAATTAGCAAAAGCAAGGAAGTAAAAAATGTCATTAACGGAAATCTGACACAGCCTGAATTGAGAGAAACAAAATGAGAGAGTCTTATCGGTGAAAACCTTCGGGCACCATAAGGCGATGGCGATTGGAGAAGCTAAAAATGAGAGAGTCCGTTTAGTGAAAACTCGCAAAGAGCACTATCAGGCGACAGTGAGAAGAGAAATGAGAGGGATCGATTGGCGGAAACCCGCAAAGGGCGCCACCGACCAAAAAGAAGACGTCCCTTCACTGAAAGAATTTTGGCAAGGTTCCCTGGTTTTGAAATTGTGAATCAATGGGTTCATAAGAAGTTGGAAAGTTTATATGGGTCAGGCGCCTAGTCCAAGAAGCATGTCATGTTTATTTGGAGTCAGCATGCATCCCAGATAAGTCCTTCTTTTCCCCGAAAGGGACGCTTCTCTTTAAACTCATTTTCTTGCTTTTTGTATAGTTATTCTTTGAATCCCTTTCGGTTTAATTTTAATTCTGAAACTATTACGAAGAAAGGCGGCAGGACCGGTTTTACAGGACTCCGTCTGGTAAAAAAAAAAGATTTGAAGAAAGATACCCAGCCTCAGTGGTGTATTGATCCAATCCCAACTGATCATGATGGTTGATCACCTCCAAAGGAACGGATGTTAGGAAGAAAATGGAAATCAAAGGCTAAGATTTTTTAAAAAAAAAAAAACGAAACGAGACAGAAAGATAGAGCCCACACAGGCGAGTCCTCAAAAAATTCTCGAGTTTGAATCCGATCAGTTTGAAAAGAAGTCATCCCCAAAGACAATTGGTAGCAAAGTTCTCAATGGAAATGAGACAAGGATCAAGCAATGAAGATAATCAAGGCCACAAAGTCAACCACTTTTTCAACTAATAAAATGTTCTTTGTTGAAAGCAGGTTTATTTAATTGTGCAAGAAGAATGTACAACTCAAAGAAGTGAAGTACGCAAGCATTGAAATGGCTCTGGAACAAGGAAAGCGCATAAAAATGGAAGTTTCCTTTCAAAAGCTTTATCTTATGCATTTGTTGATGATTAAAAAAAAATACCTAAAAGAAGACCCAAAAGGAAGAATAAAAGAAAAGAAAATGAAAACTCCAAAAGAGAATCAAATCATGTTAGTCCAATATCCGTTTGGACCCCGGTCGAAAACCGAGGGTCACTCCGGCCGAAAGCCGTGAGACATTGCTTTTGAATTCGGCCGAAAGACGTGAAACGTTTATCCCGGTCAGAAAACCGAAGATCTCCCGGTCGAAAACTGCGAGCCATTTACTTTAACCCGACCAAAAACCGAGGGTCCGACGGCCAAAAACCGTTAGACATTGTTTGAATTTCGACAGAAAGCCGTAAAACGTTTATCCCCGTCGGAAAACCAAGGATCTCCGGTCAGAAAACTGCGGAGCCATTTACTTTACCCCGACCAAAAAGCCGAGGGTCTTGCGGCCAAAAACCGTTAGACATTGTTTGAATTCTGCCGAAAGCCGTGAAACTTTTGTCCCCGGTTAGAAACCGAGGATCTCCCGGTCGAAAACCTGCGAGCCATTTACTTTAACCCGACCAAAAACCGAGGGTCTGGGCCAAAAATCGAGGGTCCGGCGACCAAAAACCGTTAGACATTGCTTGAATTCCGGCCGAAAGCCGTGAACTTTTATCCCGGTCGAAAACCGAGGATCTCCGGTCAGAAAACTGAGCCATTTATTTTAACCCGGCCAAAAAACCGAGGATCCGACGACCAAAAAATCGTTAGACATTGTTTGAATTTCGGCTGAAAGCGGTGAAACTTTATCCCGACCAAAAAACCGAGGATCTCCCGGTCGAAAAGCTGCGGAGCCATTTACTTTAACCCCGACCAAAAACCGAGAGTCCGACGGCCAAAAACCGTTGAGACATTGTTTGAATTCCGCCGAAAGCCGTGAAACCTTTATCCCGGTCGAAACCGAGGATCTCCTAGTCGAAAAATTGCGAGCCATTTACTTTAACCCCGACCAAAAAGCCGAGGGTCCGACGGCCAAAAACCGTTAGACATTGTTTGAATTCCGGCCAAAAAGCCGTGAAACCTTTATCCCCGGTCAGAAAACCGAGGATCTCCCAGTCAGAAAACTGCGGAGCCATTTACTTTAACCCCGACCAAAAAACCAAGGGTCCTGACGGCCAAAAAACCGTTAGACATTGTTTGAATTCGGCCAGAAAGCCGTGAAACTTTTATCCCGGTCGGAAAACCGAGGATCTCCCAGTCAGAAAAGCTGCGGAGCCATTTACTTTAACCCCGCCAAAAACCGAGGGTCTGACGGCAAAAAACCATTAGACATTGTTTGAATTCGACCGGAAAGCCGTGAAACTTTTATCCCGGTCGAAAACCGAGGATCTCCCGACCGAAAAACTGTGAGCCATTTATTTTAACCCGGCCAAAAAACCGAGGGTCCGACGGCCAAAAAACCGTTAGATATTGTTTGAATTCGGCCAGAAAGCCGTCAAACTTTTATCCCGGTCAGAAAACCGAGGATCTCCCGGTCAGAAAACTGCGGAGCCATTTACTTTAACCCAAAAAAAAAAAAAAAACCGAGGGTCTAGCGGCAAAAAACCGTTAGACATTGTTTGAGTTCCGCCGAAAGCCGTGAAACATTTCTTCAAAATCCCGGCCCAGAAAATCGTGGAACGCTTATTTGTGAAACCGTGATTTTCTTAACCAATACCAAAGAGTCTTTTTAATCACTTTCTGTGTCACAACTAACTCACGAAATTTTCCTAGTAAAACTGCGGCAGAAAAATTTCATTTGTTTGTTTGTTTCATTTGTCTAAATAGGTTTGACCTCGGGACGCAAGGATCGAGATAACCTATGAGTGGAACCTCAATCCTGCATGAAGAAAAAAAGAAAAGAACCGAAAGGAAACGAGTTCAAATGTTGGAGTAAACAGAAGCGCGGATTGCTCCGAATCTGATTGAAGTCACGAGTTCCGCCAATCCCATTTCAGCCAATGCGGCAGAAAGAACCAACACATGCAGTTGACAAGCATCAAGATTCAGATCAGGGTCTGCAGCAAGAGCTAGCCAAGACTCAAGATCAAGCTTCAAGGAATTTATAGATAGGAATCTTGTAACTCGTAGCTGATAGGCTTAGCTAGTCTTTTTTTTATTTTTTTTATTTTTATGTAATAACGGGACCGGGGACCGGAACCTCAGTAGAATGGCACCTCACTTGACTCTCGAAATCATCACTCCATCACCTCATCCACTTCTGAACTATGCGCGATCTGATTCCCTCATAACCCGGGATAAGTAGGCTGTCCAAAACCAGGACTCGGTTGCGCGTTTCTTTATTTATTTATTTTTTTTGAATAACGATATGGTCAAAAATTAGTCACATGGTTAACTTTATCTTTGCTCGAAAACTCTTCCTGTTTTCGAGCAAAGGGGGGCAGCTGTTAACACCTAATTTTTTACCATATTTGAATTTGTTCCCACTTTACCCACTTTCTCCACTCACTACCCACTTTTCCCACTCATGTAACCCACTACTATTTGTTCCTTATTCCTTGCCCCACATTCTACCTTTACACTTTAACTTCCTCCACCATATGGAATACAACTCATACCCCATCAGCTTCTTCTTAAAAAAGAGAGCTAGACGGAAGGCATCAGAACCGGGACCCCTACTTTTTGGTCTTCTTTACAGACTCTATGGGTCTGCTTTTTTTCTTCATTCGATCACCAACAAACTTTGAGGAGATATAAAAATCTAGACACTAAAACAAGCCATTGGCAGAACCAAATCGGACTGGTCCCCATAGCCTTCAAAAATAAGCTCCAGCAACTCATCGGGTTGACGAGCTCCAGCTGCGACAAACAGAACCAAACGATCCATAGAAGCATCTCGTCCTCCTGAACGTGGTCTTCGTCGTAGAAACTTGTTGCTGGAAAATGCCCATCACCCCCTTGTCCACAATAACAGCTGCAAATTTCTCTTCGGTTTCAACCCGGCGTCGAGGTGATACTGGTTTCGAGGCCTGGTCGTAGTTCCTTCGAGGGTTAGTAAATTTTTCCGGTCAGGAGCATGTGCATCGTCAAGTTTCAGAACAGTCAGGATCATTTCATTATAGAGGTCCGGTTTAAGCTTTTCTATTTTATGTTTTCTCACGTGAATGTGCTGTATTGATTTGCTATCCTATCTTTAGTTATTGTTACATGGAATTTGCTTTCTCTGCCTAACATTGATTTGGCTAGTCTTTGGTTTCTTCGGTTTTTAATTTTCAAGTATAAGAAAACGTTATGCAAATGTAAATATGTGTGGAAGAACAAGCTACCCAACGTGCTAATGAAATCTATCAGAACATCTTATTAATGTGTATTTTATTGTTTCACTTATTGATGATTTCGCTTAAGGAAGTAGTGAGGTCTGATCTTTCAAAAAAAAAAGAATCTTGTTAATTGAATTTAAGTGAAATATGGATTTCGATCTCGGTTTATGCAATAAATTAGGTTTAATACTAAGTTTACTACGTAATATTTTATTTTTCAACTGGCGTTTACTATATCGCTATGGTTGTGGACACGTTCGCGTGGTATGATTACGATCTCTAAAATAACTCAAGGTATGCGTTCGCGCAACCTCAACCAAAAATTTTCTTAATAAAATAAACAAAGTGTTATTAATTGCAGATATGTTCGCGTGACATGATTTTTGACGTGCCATACGTACGTGTAACTCGATTTTTTAACTACAAATAACTCAAGTAATTAAGCGGTAAATAATTATAAAATTGCATTATAGGTTGGAATGTATATAAAAATCAGATATTTTTAGCCATTTATAGTAATTGAAGCGACCGTGCTAGAACCACGGGATCCGGGGGTGCCTAACACCCTCCCTCGGGTCAACAGAATTCCTTACTTAGAATTTCTTGTTCGCAGACTTCATTTGAAAAGTCGAAAATTTCCTCGATTCGGGATTTAAATAAATCGGTGACTTGGGACACCTTAATTTATTCCAAGTGGTGACTCTGAAATAAATAGAATAATCCCGTTTCGAATATTGTCACTTAAATTGGAGAAACTCCCTTGTGCTTCTATCCTTCGGGGTAGGGGGCGCGCCAAAAGGAGGTGTGACACCCATATGCTATATACTATTTCTGCAAGAACCATTCTCAGCTGTTGCCCTTCAGTTGTTTTCTTCTTTGCTTTCCCACAAACCAGCATAGGAACTGACTCCATGTATTAGCTGGTATTGGAATTTATAGCCATTTGAATATGTCACACCATACATCCATGTCAGTAGAACAATTATAGAACAGATGATGATGGTGTTCTGGTTGACATTTGCAGAATACGCATGTAGTATCCACGTTCATGTTCCATTTGCTCAGCATATCTGCCGTTAATATCCTTTCCTGAATGATCAGCCACATAGAAAATATTGCTTTGGGTCTAGCTAAGTTGCAGAACATGATTGCTTGCCACTATACCTTGTCTAATGCTCCCAGTTATCGCAAATATAACTGTTTGATGACACTACCTTTGCTTCTTTGTTTTCAAATCTGAAGCCTTGTGTCACGACCCTAGTTCACCAATTGTGAACATGTCGTGATGGCACCCAGTCCCCACGACTAGGTAAGCCTAACACGTTGCGGAATATATAAATTATAAATACTTAAATAAGAAACAGTGGAAAAATAACATAAAAGATATGTAATTCGTGCCGCTTGGCACATACATCCGTCACACAATGAATAAAACACTACCAAGATCCGGAACCCCACGGTAACACAGACTAAAAGAGAAATACAACTGTGGCTCTATGTGTAAAGAGTATCTAACAACGAAATGAAGAAAATGTCAACTAGTACTACTAGAATAGAAGGGAAGCCTCCGGATCCGCGGACGTAGCAGATCATACCTCGAAGTCTCCCAGAAAGCTGCGGAATCACCTAGTACGAGCCTGCTCTGATGTACCTGGATCCGCACAACAAAAGTGTGCAGAAGAGTAGCATGAGTACACCACGGCGGTACTCAATAAGTGCCAAGCCTAACCTCGATGGAGTAGTGACGAGGAAGGTCAGGGCCCTACTGAGAAACAATAATAATATGATGATAACAAAATAAACAGTTTAACATATAACAACAAAATTTCCAAAATAACAATATTTACTGAAACTGTCTACAACCAAGCTAATAACGAATAACCAACTCAAATAAACAAATCCAGGATCTGTGGGAATTGAACCCACAGTCCCATTCTCAGTACCCCTGGGTCTCCGGGAATCGAACCCGCAGCCCATGTCTCAATAATATCACAATAACTCGGGATCTCCGGGAATCGAACCCGCAGTCCCTACCAATAAATAACTCAGGATCTCGGGAATCGAACCCGCAGTCCCTACCAATAAATAACTCGGGATCTCGGGAATCGAACCCGCAGTCCCTACCAATAAATAACTCAGGATCTCGGGAATCGAACCCGCAGTCCCTACCAATAAATAACTCAGGATCTCGGGAATCGAACCCGCAGTCCCTACCAATAAATAACTCAGGATCTCGGGAATCGAACCCGTAGTCCCTACCAATATCACATCGGGTCTCTGGGAATCGAACCCACAGCCCTGGGTCTCCGGGAATCGAACCCGCAGTCCACAAGCACAGCCAATTAAGGAAATCCAGAGAGAGAAATAATTATGCTCAACTATAACTTCACCGAAAAATAGTGCCAATAATTAACAAGGAGTTCAAATAAGGCAATTAGGCAACTAAACAGTTAAGTGCTACCTAATCATGCTCTTCTAACCACTACCGGGTAAAATATCAAATTAACAACCAAAGACAGGGATATCGCTCATCGAACATTTCTGAATAAACTACGTGTTCATCAACCAGCGCATGTACACGCCCGTCACCTCGCGTACAAGGCATTTCAACTATCACATAATATCCTAGGGGTGAAAATTCCCCACACGAGGTTAGACAAGCCACTTACCTCAATTCCGGTACAAAACCGCTAAGCAATAACCCTCTTGCCACGAATGTCGGCCTCCACAAGTGTAGAATCCGATAAAAATCAATAGAATCACATCAAAATAGGCCAATTGGGCATTACCCAATCAAATTAACTCAAAATTCACCAAAACCCACAAGTTGCCAAAACCCGACTTTCGGTACGCTTATCGAAAAATCACGAAAAATATATATTCGGGTTCCTTATCTCAATACGAGTCCTGAGCATATCAATTTTACCAAAATCGGACTCCATTTGCCCATTCAAAACCTTGATTTTCTAAAGTCCAAGACTAGGGCTAAACCCTCCATAATTACCCCAAATTCCTCCATTTTCATGATATAATTGCATGATATTATCAATACTAATCATAATATGAGTTCATAGTTGATTACCTGGTGATTTCCCTTGATTTCCTCCTCAAAATCGCCCAAAATCGCCCTTAAGCCGAGACCCCCAAATGTTAAAATGTTCTGAAAATTTTCTAACTTCTGATACACTTACTTACAGCGATTTTCGCTTCTGCGGAACATTTTCCGCTTCTACGCTCCCGTATCCGCGACCAAAGGGTCGCTTCAGCGGTTCCAGGCCTAGCCGGCCATTTCCGCTTCTGCGAACAAAGGGCCGCCTCTGCGCGTCCGCTTCTGCGAAGACTCGACCGCTCCTGCGGAAATTTCCGCTTCTACGGCTAGGTGTCCGCTTCTGCGGACTCGCCTAAGCGGCTAGCCTTCCGCTTCTGCGATACTTCCCCCATAGCCCTTGGCCGCTTCTGCGGCTCAACATCCGCTTCAGCGGTGCCGCACCTGCGGACTCCTTTCCGCTTCCGCGATCACGGCGCTTCTGCGCTCCCTTATCCGCTTCTGCGGACTCGCTCCTGCGACCACATTTCCGCAGGAGCGAAAATGACAGAACCAGAACTCTCAACCTGAAATTTCCATGATTCTTCTCCCGTTTAACCATCCGAAAACACCCCGAGGCCCCCGGGACCTTATCCAAACATACCAACACATCTTAATACCTCATTCGAACTTGCTCCAATCCTCAAAACACGTCTAACAACATCAAAACCCATAAATCACATCGATTCACGCCTAAGTTTCTTCAAAACTTTCAAAACTAACATTCAATCCAAAACCCGGCCAAATGACGTCCGAATGACCTGAAAATTTGCGGACATATCCAAAATCACATAACGAAGCTACAGAAATTGTCGGAATTCCATTCCGACCCCCGGATCAAAATCTCACCTATCGATCGGATTCGCCAAAATTTCAACCTTCGGCATTTCAAGCCTAATTGAGCTACGGACCTCCAAAATACATTCCGAACACGCTCCTAACCCCGAAATCACCTAACGAAGCTAATGGAACCATCGGATTTCCGTTCCGAGATCGTCTTAACACCGTTCCAGCTACGGACCATTTTCTAGTTTCAAAGCTCTTATTTAGGGACTAAGTGTCCCAAAATGCTCAAATTTTCGGAACCGACTCTCCCGGCAACCCACAATAGCAGAAATGAACTTAGGGGAACGGTTAAATTAGGGATTGGGGTGTAATTTTCTAAAACGACCGGTCGGGTCGTTACATCTTCCCACACTTAAAGATTCGTTCGTCCTCGAACGAGCATAGAAAACATACCTGAAATAGTGAAAAGATAAGGGTACTGGCTGCGCATATCCTGCTCGGTCTCCCAAGTCGCCTCCTCGACCGGCTGGCCCCGCCACCGAACCTTTACCGAAGCGATGTTCTTTGACCTTAGCTTCCTGACCTGCCTGTCTAGAATGGCTACTGGCTCCTCAACATAAGACAGATCCTTGTCTAGCTGAACAGATGTGAAATCCAACACATGCGACGGGTCGCCATGGTATCTCCGGAGCATGGAGACATGAAATACGGGGTGAACTCCGGCTAGGCTGGGAGGTAAGGCCAACTCATAAGCAACCTCCCCAACACGCCTCAAAATCTCAAAAGGGCCAATAAATCTAGGACTCGGCTTCCCTTTCTTCCCAAACCTCATAACGCCCTTCATGGGCGAGACTCGAAGCAGAACCCGCTCACCCACCATAAAAGCCACATCGCGAACCTTCTTGTCCGCGTAACTCTTCTGTCTAGACTGGGCCGCACGAAGTCTGTCCCGAATCACCTTGACCTTGTCCATAGCCTCCTGAACCATATCAGTACCTAGCAATCTGGCCTCGCCCGGCTCAAACCAACCCACGGGAGACCCGCACCTCCTACCATATAGGGCCTCGTACGGTGCCATCTGAATACTAGACTGGTAGCTGTTGTTATAAGCAAACTCCGCCAGTGGCAAGAAGTGATCCCATGAACCTCCAAACTCAATCACGCACGCACGGAGCATATCCTCCAAAATCCGAATAGTGCGCTCGGACTGCCCATCAGTCTGGGGGTGAAATGCTGTGCTCAGCTCCACCCGAGTACCTAACTCCTGCTGTACAGCTCTCCAGAACCGTGAAGTGAACTGAGTGCCTCTATCTGAAATGATAGAAACTGGAATACCATGCAGCCGAACTATCTCCTTGATATAGATCTCCGCCAGACGCTCCGATGAATAAGTAGTGCTCACCGGTATAAAATGGGCGGACTTGGTCAGCCGATCCACAATAACCCAAATAGAATCAAACTTCCTAATAGTCCGTGGAAGCCCAGATACAAAGTCCATGGTGATGCGCTCCCATTTCCACTCTGGAAATCTCAATCCGCTGCATCAATCCACCCGGGCGCTGATGCTCATACTTCACCTGCTGGCAGTTGAGGCATCTAGAAACATAATCAACTATATCCTTCTTCATCCGCCTCCACCGGTAATGCTGTTTCAAGTCCTGATACATCTTCGCGGCACCCGGATGGATGGAATACCGCGAACTATGGGCCTCTGCTAGAATCGGCTCTCGAAGATCATCTACATTGGGCACACAGATACGCCCCTGCATCCTCATAACTCCATCATCCCCGATGGTAACATCTCGAGCATCACCACGCCGAACTCTATCCCGAAGGACAAGCAAATGAGGGTCGTCGAACTGACGCTCCCTGATGCGGTCAAATAGAGAAGACCGAGAAACCACACATTCCAGAATCCGGCTGGGCTCCGAAAGATCCAATTTAACAAACTTCCTGGCTAGAGCCTGAACATCCATCGCCATAGGCCTCTCCGAAGCTGGTATATATGCCAAACTCCCCAAACTCTCTGCCCGATGACTCAAGGCATCAGCAACCACATTAGCCTTGCCCGGATGATAGAGAATAGTAATATCATAGTCCTTCGGTAGTTCCAACCATCTCCTCTGACGCATATTCAGGTCCTTCTGCTTAAGCAAGTGCTGCAAGCTCCGGTGATCAGTGTAGATCTCACAAGGAACCCCATATAAATAATGACGCCAAATTTTCAAGGCGTGAACAATGGCAGCTAGCTCCAAATCATGAACAGGGTAATTCTTCTCATGCACCTTCAACTGTCTCGACGCGTAGGCAATCACCCTACCGTCCCGCATCAATACCGCACCGAGTCCAACTCGTGAGGCATCACAATATACAGTATAGGACCCCGAACCTGTAGGCAACATCAATATAGGGGCCGAAGTCAAAGCTGTCTTGAGCTTCTGAAAGCTCGCCTCACACTCGTCTGTCCACCGAAAAGGGGCACCCTTTTGGGTCAATCTAGTCATAGGTGCTGCAATCGAAGAGAACCCCTCTACGAAACGACGGTAGTAGCCCGCCAAACCAAGGAAGCTGCGAATCTCAGTAGCGGAGGAGGGTCTGGGCCAACTCTGCACGGCCTCCACCTTCCTCGGATCTACTCGAATACCATCACTCGACACCACGTGGCCCAAAAATGCCACTGAACTCAACCAAAATTCACATTTAGAGAACTTGGCATAAAGCTGCTTCTCCCTCAGGATCTGAAGCACTATCCTCAAATGCTGCTCGTGCTCTTCCCGCTCCGAGAATATACTAGAATATCATCAATGAAGACAATCACGAACGAGTCCAGATAAGGCCTGAACACACTGTGCATCAAATGCATAAATGCCGCTGGAGCATTAGTCAACCCAAAAGACATCACGAGGAACTCATAGTGACCATACCGGGTCCTGAAGGCAAGTCTTCGGGATATCTGGCTCCCGAATCTTCAGCTGGTGATACCCGGAGCGCAAATCAATCTTAGAAAACACATGTGCGCCCTGTAACTGGTCAAATAAATCATCAATACGGGGCAAAGGATACCGGTTCTTCACTGTAACCTTATTCAGCCGACGATAGTCAATACACATACGCATAGAACCGTCCTTTTTCTTCACAAACAATACAGGAGCACCCCAAGGCGAAACACTGGGTCGAATAAAACCCTTGCCCAATAACTCCTGTAACTGATCCTTCAACTCCTTTAATTCGGGAGGAGCCATACGGTACGGTGGAATAGAAATGGGCTGAGTGCCCGGCAACAAGTCAATAGCAAAGTCAATGTCTCTGTCAGGCGGCATGCCCGGAAGATCGGCTGGAAATACATCAGCAAAGTCACGTACCACATGAACAGAATCAATGGAGGGAGTATCAACACTGACGTCCCGCACATAGGCTAGATAAGCAGCACACCCCTTCTCAACCATACGCTGAGCTCTGAGAAAAGAAATAACACGGCTAGGGGTGTGATCTAGAGTACCACTCCACTCAATACGTGGAATGCCAATCAAGAATAGCATAATGGGGCGACAACCAGTCCATGCCCAGAATAATATCAAAATCGACCATCCCGAGCAACGATAGATCCGCTCTGGTCTCAAAATCACAAATGGTAACCAAACACAACCGATATATGCGGTCCACAGCCAAAGAATCACCCACCGGAGTGGAAACATAAATGGGGGCACTCAAAGAATCCCGAGGCACACCCAAATGAGAAGCAAAGTAAGAAGACACATATGAAAAAGTGGAACCAAGGTCGAATAGAACCGATGCCTCCCTGTGACTAACCAGAATAATACCTGTGATAACAGAATCAGATGCAACAGCCGCAGCGCGATCAGGAATAGCATAGAATCTGGCCTGTCCCCCCTCTCGAGGGCGGCCTCTAGAACCCTGACCCCCGCCCCTGGCTGGCTGGGCAGGTGGAATAGCAGCTGGAGCTGGAATGATAGCCTGCTGACCCCGAGAGCCACGCTGATGCTGCGAAGACTGGTGAGGTGCCCCCCTCCTACGCCTGGGGCACTCCCTCACCGGATGGCGAGTATCCCCGCACCCAAAGCAAGCTCTGGGAGGACACGGTGACTGTGACTGACCGGCCTCTCCCCCACTAGCCCGACCTCTGGAAGGACCCCGCGCAGGAGGTGCACTGGAAACTGGGGGAGCATAATAAGGCTTCTGAGGTGCTGGAAGACCTAGAGTACTACCTGCTGCGGGCAATGCCGAGTGAGCTGGTCGACCGGAATAACCCCTGCCAAAACGACCGGCTGATGAAGTGCGGGCACCAGAGAAATGGCCCGACTCACGAGACCTCTTGGCCTCTCTATCTCCCCGCTCTCTAGGGAGCATACTCTCGATCCTCCCGGCAATGCTAACTGCCTGCTGATAAGATATATCTGTCTCCAACTCTCTGGCCATGCTGGATCGGATAGGCGGAATCATGCCCTCAATAAATCTCCGTACTCTCTCCCGAACCGTGGCTACCAAGGCCGGTGCATGCCTGGCCAGACGGGTGAAACTGATAGCATACTCTGATACTGACATGGAGCCCCGTCGCAACCGCTCAAACTCCGAGCGCCAAGAATCCCTAAGGCTCTGTGGAACAAACTCCCTCAAAAACAGATCTGAAAATTGCGTCCAAGTCAATGAAGCAGACTCCCCCGGACTATCCAACTCATACGTGCGCCACCAATCATAAGCGGCCCTACGAAACTGAAAGGCAGTGAAGGAAACCCCGTTGGTCTCCACAATCCCCGTAGTACGAAGAATACGATGACACTCCTCCAGAAAACCCAATGCATCATCTGAAGCCAAACCACTGAACACTGGGGGCTCATATTTCTTGAACCTCTCCAATCTACGCTGCTCGTCCTCAGAGGCAGCTGGTCCACCTCCGGGTTGTGCTGGGGCGGCAGGAGGCATAACCAAAACATCTGGAACATGTCCCACTGGCACACGCTGCTCCGGTGTAACGGCTGCGGGAGTCTGGGCCCCTCCCCCGGCCTGAGATGTAGCTGCGACGAGAGGAAGCAGTCCTGCCTGAGCTAAAGTGGTATACATACTCATGAACTGGGCCAGGGTCTCCGGAGTGCTGGAGTCGTAGTAGCAGTAGTAGGTGTACCAGGTGCATGTGCTCCAACCTGATCCACCGGTGGTGCCTCAATGACAGCGCGCGTGGGTGTTGTGGCTGCACCTCGGGCGCATCCTGGGCCTCTACCCCAGCCCCGGCCTCTACCCCGGCCCCGGCCTCTGGTGGCGACAGCAGGGGGCGCGGGTGCCTGATCCTCGCGTGTACCATGTGTCTTCACCATCCGTGAGAGAATAGAAGACAGAAGTTAAGAATTGGTGTCAAAACATCACATGACAAGAAATTCAAAAGAAATGAAGATTTTTCCTAAACAGTTACATAGCCCCTCGTAGATAAATACGGACGTCTCCGTATCGATCGGCGAGACTCTAAATAACCGGTCTGTGTCCCGTGACTCCTATGAACCTAGAGCTTTAATACCTACTTGTCATGACCCTGGTTCACCAATCGTGAACTTGTCATGACGGTACCCAGTCCCCACGACTAGGTAAGCCTAACACGTTGCGGAATATATAAATTATAAATACTTAAATAAGAAACAGCGGAAAAATAACATAAAAGATATGTAATTCGTGCCGCTTGGCACATACATCCGTCACACAATGAATAAAACACTACCAAGATCCGGAACCCCACGGTAACACAGACTAAAGAGAAATACAACTGTGGCTCTATGTGTAAAGAGTATCTAACAACGAAATGAAGAAAAATGTCAACTAGTAATACTAGAATAGAAGGGAAGCCTCCGGATCCGCGGACGTAGCGGATCATACCTCGAAGTCTCCCAGAAAGCTGCAGAATCACCTAGTACGAGCCTGCTCTGATGTACCTGGATCTGCACAACAAAAGTGTGCAGAAGAGTAGCATGAGTACACCACGGCGGTACTCGGTAAGTGCCAAGCCTAACCTCGATGGAGTAGTGACGAGGAAGGTCAGGGCCCTACTGAGAAACAATAATAATATGATGATAACAAAATAAACAGTTTAACAGATAACAACAAAATTTCCAAAATAACAATATTTACCGAAACTGTCTACAACCAAGCTAATAACAAATAACCAACTCAAATAAACAAATCCAGGATCTGTGGGAATTGAACCCACAGTCCCATTCTCAGTACCCCTGGGTCTCCGGGAATCGAACCCGCAGCCCATGTCTCAATAATATCACAATAACTCGGGATCTCCGGGAATCGAACCCGCAGTCCCTACCAATAAATAACTCGGGATCTCGGGAATCGAACCCGCAGTCCCTACCAATAAATAACTCAGGATCTCGGGAATCGAACCCGCAGTCCCTACCAATAAATAACTCAGGATCTCGGGAATCGAACCCGCAGTCCCTACCAATAAATAACTCAGGATCTCGGGAATCGAACCCGTAGTCCCTACCAATATCACATCGGGTCTCTGGGAATCGAACCCACAGCCCTGGGTCTCCGGGAATCGAACCCGCAGTCCACAAGCACAGCCAATTAAGGAAATCCACAGAGAGAAATAATTATGCTCAACTATAACTTCACCGAAAAAATAGTGCCAATAATTAACAAGGAATTCAAACAAGGCAGTTAGGCAACCAAACAGTTAAGTGCTACCTAATCATGCTCTTCTAACCACTACCGGGTAAAATATCAAATTAACAACCAAAGACAGGGGATATCGCTCATCGAACATTTCTGAATAAAATACGTGTTCATCAACCAGCGCATGTACACGCCCGTCACCTCGCGTACAAGGCATTTCAACTATCACATAATATCCTAGGGGTGAAAATTCCCCCACACGAGGTTAGACAAGCCACTTACCTCGACTCCGGTACAAAACCGCTAAGTAATAACCCTCTTGCCACGAATGTCGGCCTCCACAAGTGTAGAATCCGATAAAAATCAATAGAATCACATCAAAATAGGCCAATTGGGCATTACCCAATCAAATTAACTCAAAATTCACCAAAACCCACAAGTTGCCAAAACCCGACTTTCAGTACGCTTATCGAAAAATCACGAAAATTATATATTCGGGTTCCTTATCTCAATACGAGTCTGAGCATATCAATTTTACCAAAATCGGACTCCATTTGCCCATTCAAAACCTTGATTTTCTAAAGTCCAAGACTAGGGCTAAACCCTCCATAATTACCCCAAATTCCTCCATTTTCATGATATAATTGCATGATATTATCAATACTAATCATAATATGAGTTCATAGTTGATTACCTGATGATTTCCCTTGATTTCCTCCTCAAAATCGCCCAAAATCGCCCTTAAGCCGAGACCCCCAAATGTTAAAATGTTCTGAAATTTTTCTAACTTCTGATACACTTACTTACAGCGATTTTCGCTTCTGCGGAACATTTTCCGCTTCTACGCTCCCGTATCCGCGACCAAAGGGTCGCTTCTGCGGTTCCAGGCCTAGCCGGCCATTTCCGCTTCTGCGACATACGGACCGCCTCTGCGCGTCCGCTTCTGCGAAGCCTCGACCGCTCCTGCGGGAATTTCCGCTTCTGCGGCTAAGTGTCCGCTTCTGCGGACCCGCCTAAGCGGCTAGCCTTCCGCTTCTGCGATGCTTCCCCCCTTAGCCCTTGGCCGCTTCTGCGGCTCAATATCCGCTTCAGCGGTGCCGCACCTGCGGGCTCCTTTCCGCTTCCGCGATCCCAGCGCTTCTGCGCTCCCTTATCCGCTTCTGCGGACTCGCTCCTGCGACCACATTTCCGCAGGAGCAAAAATGACAGAACCAGAACTCTCAACCTGAAATTTCCATGATTTTTCTCCCGTTTAACCATCCGAAAACACCCCGAGGCCCCCGGGACCTTATCCAAACATACCAACACATCTTAATACCTCATTCGAACTTGCTCCAATCCTCAAAACACGTCTAACAACATCAAAACCCATAAATCACATCGATTCACGCCTAAGTTTCTTCAAAACTTTCAAAACTAACATTCAATCCAAAACCCGGCCAAATGACGTCCGAATGACCTGAAAATTTGCGGACATATCCAAAATCACATAACGAAGCTACAGAAATTGTCGGAATTCCATTCCGACCCCGGATCAAAATCTCACCTATCGATCGGATTCGCCAAAATTTCAACCTTCGGCATTTCAAGCCTAATTGAGCTACGGACCTCCAAAATACATTCCGAACGCGCCCCTAACCCCGAAATCACCTAACGGAGCTAATGGAACCATCGGATTTCCGTTCCGAGATCGTCTTAACACTGTTCCGGCTACGGACCGTTTTCTAGTTTCAAAGCTCTTATTTAGGGACTAAGTGTCCCAAAATGCTCAAATTTTCGAAACCGACTCTCCCGGCAACCCACAATAGCAGAAATGAACTTAGGGGAACGGTTAAATTAGGGATTGGGGCGTAATTTTCTAAAACGACCGGTCGGGTCGTTACACCTTGGTCCTTTGATAGTGAGGATTTATACCATTCAGCTAGCTTGTTTAGCCTCCTTGATGCTCAATATAAGTTGTCCCTTTATATAGTACATAAATTTAATTTGATTATAGCAAATAATCTATGTGATGTATAGTTCACTATATATTATCAATGAATATTGCTTAAGTTTTATCTAATTAAGAAAGTCCAAGACTAAGAAAAATAAAATCTAAAATTAAAATAAAAGTTGCATAGTTTCTTAAAATTACTAATTATACAAATAAAATAAACTAAATTATTGTTAGTTGTATATTGAGAAGCTTAAAATTTCTATGAGAAAACATATATACTTTTTGACAAAATATCATTATGAAGACGTCCTCCTTTTACCTTGCAATATAAATGTTAAAACATTTATTCTGTTTATTTATTATATTATTTAGTAGTTAAAGCATACTTTTATGGGATACATTTAATAGAGTAACTGCAATATTAAATTAGAGATAATGACACATTTTAAAGAATAAAATTCATCAAGCATTCACATGAACATTTAATTTTTTAATAAAAAAATCTTTCAATAAAACACTTAATAAAATAAGAACCAAAACTAACTTTGTGTAAATCCTGACATTGGGATCATAAGTATTATCTGCAAGTTGATTATGAACCTCACTAAGTCTTCAATTATCGATAGTATAACCTGAAAATAAAATTATTAATTCATTGTTTAGTGATTTTTAAAATGCTGAAAGCCTACCCCATTAACAATGTTAATTTTTTTATCCGTAAAAACCTATTATTACATGTATTCTTAATTAATTAGATATATGTTAACTTAAAGTTATCAATAAATTGTCAACTTCATAGATTAATGCCCAGTGAATTAAACACTTGAATTTTTCGGCACAACCTTTATAACGCATACAAAGCTTTTAGGATGATGGGGCAGAATTATCTTCGTTCCTCAAAAAAAGTCACGACGCCACACTTTTTCTTTGTGGGGCCATTCTTCTTTTGGCATTATCCTTATTTGCTTTGATTTCTTTCCTTTTCTTTTGAACACTAAAAATAAATAAATTTTTGAGTATTATGGAAACATAGAAAGAAATTTACAAAACGTGTTTGAAGAAAATTTAAGGAGTTTAAGAAGAGAAATAACTACAAAAAGGAAAAACAATTCAAAAAAGTTCATTGAATAAAGGAAATAGAGGCAAAAAGAATTAATAACATATAAGAAAATATATTTATAAAAATGATAAATCTATATGTAACAGGAAAAGAAAAATACATTCGAATCTCACATCAATATCAGATAAAATTACAACTCAAAGTTATTGCAATTCTAGAGTATGAATAAATAAAACAAAAAACAGATATCAAAATTCAATGTATTATTTGTAAAAAAATCACTACTTCAACTTATACAACATAAACCTAAAGATGACAAAATCAAAGAACATTAATGAGAATTGTGAAATACGCTTTGCTTCGATCTTCAACTCTTCATTCGTCTCTTCCTCTTAAACATTCTTGTAATGACCCGACAGGTTATTTTGAGTTCCAACGCTCTGTTCAACAGTTAGAGGCCATGAACAACTTCATTTTAGGCATTATGACTTGTACGCGTGGTCGGAATTGAATTTCAATAAGTCCAGAGTGGATTTGGGAAGAGAATTCTCATTTCGGAAGCTTAAAGTTGAAAGAATGAATTAGGATTGAATTTTGAGTAAAAGACCTCGGAATCGGGATCTGAAGGTTCCAGCAGGTTCCTATGATGATTTCGGACTTGGGCGTATACCCGGTGCGGGTTTTTGATAACCCAAGAGCATTTTGGCGTCTATTGTGGAAGTTAGCATATTAGAAGAAATTTCATAAGTTTGGCTTGGAGTGTATTTCAGTATTATCGATGTCCGTATGGGATTTCGAGGTTGTGAATAGCTATGTATAGTGATTCTGTAGTTGGGGGCACGATCAGAAGTGAATTCGGAGGTCCGTAGACCATTTTGAAGCCATTTGGCTAAAGATAGGAATTTGAAGGTTTTGAAGAGTTTTACCCGGGAGTTGACTTTTAGATATTGGGGTCGAAATCCAATTTCCAAAATTGGAGCAGGTACCGTAATGTCAATTATGACTTATATGCAAAATTTGAGGTCAATCAGACGTGTGTTGATGGGTTTAAACATCAGAAATATAAGTTGGAAAGTTCAAAGTTCATAAAGCTTGAATTGGGGTGTAATTCATGAATTTAGCATTGTTTGATATGATTTGAAGCATTGAGAAAGTACGTATGTATTTTGGGATTGGTTGGGGTCCCAGGGCCTCGGGTGGATTTCGGGTGGTTAACAGATCAAGTTGGGAAGTTGAAGAATAGCTGAAGGGATCTGGTTGCTGGTATTTCCGCTTTTGCAGAAATGGCACCGCAGAAGCGGCCCCGCAAAAGTGAGGAAGTAACTGCAGAAGCGGTTGGCAGTGAAGAGGAGCAGGGACCACTTATGCTGTCAGGTATCCGCATAAGCGACAATGACTGAAGGCAGAAGCTTAATTTAAGTCATGTTTTGGTTCATTTCTCTCATGTTTTTCATGGCTTGGGGCGATTGTGGAGAGCTTCAAGGAGGGGATTTTCGTTATCAATGTTAAGGTACGTTATTCTCAAATATTATAAGTTAAATATATTGATTTTGTATGAGATTGGGCATGGAGTATGTGTAAATATTGAGGTTTTGGCAGGAAAACCTAGAAAATAATAATCTTGGAATTTAGCCACGATTTTGAGTATGGAATTGTGAGAAATTCATATATTTGAGTTCCTAAGGTTATGGGTAACCTTTATCTTCGAGAAATTTAAGATTTTCGGGCACGTGGGCCCAAGGGTATTTTGGTCATTTTCCAAACGGAGTTGGAAACATGTATAATCTGAATTGTTAACAAGTATTTTAGTATATTCACAATAGTTTGTCTTTAATTGGCTAGTTTTGGTGCATTGTGCGTTGGTTCAAGCTTTCGAAAGGATGTAAAATGTCGATTGCGAGTCTTCGGAGCGAGGTGAGTCTTTTTTCTAATTTTGTAAGGGGGAAATTACCCCATATGTGAGTTAAATTGATTATGTACTCCTAGTTGTGGAGGCTACATGCGCACAAGTTGACGAGAGTCCATGCGTAGCTACTATTATGCTATTGTCCGGGTAGTTTAGGACCCAAAAAGCATGTTATATGTGGATTAATTGTGGGATCATTAATGGCTTAGATTGCTGAAATCACATTAAATTAATAATTGGATTTTCTAAAAGAATTAAGCTTTGTTTTGCTCAAATTAATGAACAAAATTGACCTTTCCTGGATATTTGCTCCACGTTGACTTCCTGACTGTTTATCTGTCTGTGTGTGTTTATTTTGGTACGGGCCAAACTCCTCGACAGATTAATAGATGCATCTATAGGCGCTCCGTCGACCCTCGGCAAGTGCATATTTATTTCCGTTGGATCGGGCCATCGCCTCGGTATGATTTGCGCATGCTAGTATTGCTTCGTGGATTTGTTTGTCGTTACATGCCTCACTTTTGCTCGAGATCATCTTGTTTATAATGAAAAAAATCTTGGATAATTTCCTATGAAAGAATTATGTGTTTACTTGTTTTCTCTATTTGAATTAAAATCATGTTAGAAAATAAATCCACTTATGGATATGTATATTGAGAACAAATAATCGTTGGACTCGTAGAGTGTGTCAATGTTGGCCATCTCATCTCTACCCTTTCGGCATTAGGCGGGACACTCACTGAGTACACGTTGATTACGTACTCATACTACACTTCTGTGCATTTTTGTTGCACAAGTTCATGATATATTAGCGGCCCACTGGGCGCAGCAGCAAGGACCATTCGGGGACGAGGTGAGTTGCAGTATACAAGGCAGCCCGCAACTCTTTAAAGCCCCTTTCTAGAAACTGTATTTCTTTTCTGTCCATTGTATTTCGGATGGCTGTTGTGTTGTATTTTATGTCTTATTCAGTAGTTGCTCATGCAATTGTGACACCGGTTTTTTGGGATGGTTTCAGTAAATCTTTGTACCAACTGATATTATTTAAGTTTGAATTTAAGAAATGATTTTTTTTAATGTGAAACAGAAGGAAAACCTTAGACTTTTAAAAGTATTAAAAGAAGAAATTAATTGGTAATCTAATTGGCTTGTATGACATTGGTGTCCGGCGCCATCATGATCCGTAGAGGATTTGGGTCGTGACAATTCCTCTTAATATTCAAACTTGTACGGAATATCTTCGTGCATTTACCTTAAACAAAGGACAAAGAATAGAAATCATACCATATCTTACTATAATTTTTCTTTTTCACTACAACTTTGACATAGAGATAGCTCAAACCATTATAAGCAAAATATAAAGTTAGCATCAATTATCAATTATATTTGTTCAAAACATAGAAGTCCTTATATAGGTGCATATGGAGGAACATATAATAAATTATCATAAACATACAAATTAAATATTTAGATGTTATGAATATAAAAGGTATGAGAGTTACTGAGATTATTAAAAATATAGGTTATGAAGATAAAGAGGTGTGAGTTATGAAGATAGAATATTTAATATAAAATAAATGGAAGAAATGATGACCCCCCCCCCCCAAAGGAGAAAATAGATAAATGTATTTCTTGGCTTAAGAGAGGTGTCACCTCACTTTTCTGTTTCCCAATTTTATATAGATATATAGATAGATAGTAGGGAATAAATATATAAAGAAACAATTGACCTATGTATTAGTTTAGAAAAGAAAACACCATTTGATAAGTTAACTGTGTTTACTTAAAAAATACTCCACTGAATTCTAGAAACTTTTAGATTATATTACTATTAGAAAGTGTAACGGTAGAAATTACGGCTGTCCAATTTCATTCTTTAGTTGAGATAAGAATGTCACGTCGAGGCATCTCGAGGTCGACCTCGATTGCGGATTGAGGAAGGCAGACTTCAAGTGACACTGTCATGGATGGATAACGGAAAAAGCGAGCTATATTCGATTCGTCGAGAGTCGTGACGAGAATTTCTGAATATTGAACTTTGGTGGTTAACTAGATGCTAATATGATTTTCTACTATAATTAGAAGTGTACCTTATTTGGTACTCCCCTATTATATAAAGAGGGATCTCATTCATTTGTAAGCTACATTCTTCACTAATAAGAAAATATACATTCATTACTTTCTTGTTGTTTCGCCTACTGTTCACTAGAGTTGCTTTATCATTTGCTATTCTTATTAGTATAGGTCGAGGTCAAGATTTGGCTTGCATACTGGTTTGATTTGTTTTACTCTCTAATTTATCTATTTAATTTATTGTTTATCAATTGGTATTGGATTGAATCACATATCATTAAAACCACAATATAAGTTTAATTGTTACTCAAATTTTAGGGTAAACAGTTTGGCATCCACTGTGGGGCTAAGGATAATAGTGATTGTTCAGTGCTAATTCTAATAACACATATTATTTCACGCTTGTTCTTGTCAAGTATTTTGGCTCTCAGGTTTAAAACGTGTTAAACTCACAAAATGCACCCATACATGGTGATGATGGTCTCAGATTTCACGGAAAAATAATAATGTAATTGCTCCCAGAGCCGGGGTGCCACTGCTAATCTTGGGGGAGCACCGATTGTCGATCTAGTCGGTGTCAGTTCGCACGTTGCTCTAAATGTGAACCTAGGCACGGACCTCGAAGGGAGTGTGCATAGGGAAGGCCGATCTGGTGGTCAAGGTACACAAGGCAGAGGAGACGGAGGAGTTAGTCTCCAGGTGATATTCGAGATGCTATAGGCTTAGCAGGTCACTATTGCTCAGTTGCAATATCAATATAGCAGTCCAAATGGGTCGAGCCAGAAATCACTCGTCGTACCGAACTAGTGCCAGAAAGGTGGAATGGTAATGAATCAGGGATTGATCATGTAATAATGAAAATGCTCAAGGAGCTCACCAAAAGAATTGAGTCAAGAGAGAAGAAAATCAATGATAGCGATAAAAAATGGAAACATACAACTCTTGAGTTGATTGGATACCCGGGTTACCCCCAATCCGAAAAGGCTTAGATTTGAAGAAGTTCGTGCAGAAGCATTTTCCTTAAAGTGCAGCCCCGAAGCCTATTCCTAAGAAGTTCTGTATATAGGACATACCTAAGTACAACGGAACAACCAATCCTAATGACAATTCACTTTGTACACGTGCGGAATAAAGGGAATGACTTAGAAGATGATGAGATCGAATATGTGCTATATAAAAAGTTCGGAGAAACCCTTTCGATGGGAGAAATATTTTTTTATCACAACTTGCCATCAAATTTCATTGACTCATTCGCCGTGTTAGCAAATTCTTTCGTAGAGGTGCACGCTGGGGCCGTATAGGCCACAACAAGAAAATTGGACTATTCAAGATAGGACAAAGGGATAAAAAAATGCTGAGAGAGTTTGTATTCATATTTCAGATGGAACGCATGGAGTTGCCACCGGTCACAGATGATATGGTTCGTTCAAGCTTTCACTCAAGGGTTGAACGGATGGAGTTCGATAGCGTCCCGTCAGTTGAAACAAAAATTGATCGAGTATCCAGTTGTGACTTGGGTAGATGTGCACAATCGATATCAATCGAGGATCATGGTCGAGGACGACTAATTAGGATCTCCTTCTAGTTTAGTACATCAAAATAGGTCGGCAGTTAAAACCCATAGGGATGTCAATAGGGAGCCAAGGTCGAATAGAGAATGATATCAACCATATACAGCAGATCGACGGAGCAATAGTATAGGACACAATTACGCCCGAAATGATTGAAGAAGCGATCGAGGACAAAATTCTCGAGGACTTATGAGAAAAAGTAGTTTTGATGACCATCTCGATCCTATAGAAGCACCTCGGTTTTGGGACTATAACTTTAGCATCGGTGCACCAGACATTGTATCGGCAATCGGAAGGATAAATATACTAGGTGGCCTAGACCCACAGACCGATCCTTCCCAAAGAAACCGAAATTTGATGTGCAAGTATCATGGAATGCATGGTCACAAGACTGAGGATGGCAAACAATTAAGGGAGGAAGCAGCCCATCTAATCAGTGAGGGCCACCTTCGAGAGTTCCTCACCAGTCGAGCTAAGAATCACTTCAGAGAAAGGGACACCAAAAGGAATAATGAACAGGAGGAAGCCCAACATGCCATTCATATGATCGTTGGTGGGGTCGACACTATCACATATTCAAATGCACAAGGTATTAATCACTAGGTAAAAATGAACCCGTGATTATGTGTTTGAAGGCTCTTTATCATTCAACGATGAAGAAGCAGACGACATTTCTCAGCCACACAACGATGCTCTAGTAATTTTGTGATATTTTAAATAAAATTCTATGTTTCTGAGGCCTTGAAAACCTCATTTAAAGTCACCCTTATTTGCCTGCGTAGTCCAGGCATATAGCCAGAAATCTTAACTATGAAAATCTATAAAAAATGGTAAAATTTGGCTATAAAATGATTTAATTTGACTTTAGTCAAAATTTTGAGTAAACAGACCCGAACTCGTGACTTGGCAGTCATAGAGGGTCCATAGGAAAGTATGAGACTTGGGCGTATGCACAGAATCGAATTCTGAGGTCCCTAGCCCAAGTAAATAAATTTTAAAGGAAATGGTTTTCTAAAATTGTTTAAGGAAATTTGAAATGAAATTTGATTGGAACATGATGGTATTGGGCCCGTACTTTGGTTTTGGCACCCAATACAGGTCTTATATATGATTTAAGACATTTATGTAAAATTTTAATAAAAACGGACGTCGTTTGATGTGATTCGGACCTAAAATAGCTAAAGTTGATATTTCACGAAGTTTGAGAAAATCCATTGAATTTGAGGTTTAATTCATTGTTATTAGGGTTATTTTGGCAATTTGATAATGCGGATAAGTTTATATGACATTTTTGAGTTAGTACCTATGTTTGGTTAGGAGCTTCGAAGGCTCGGGTGTATTTCAGAAAATTTTGAACTTAAGAAAAATTAGAAAAACAGTAGATCTTGTATTGTGGTACTTTCTTCTTAGTGTTCGCGAGAGAAACCACACGAACGCGATGCATTAATTTTTTCAAAGGAAACTCCTTCCGTGCGAACACATATTCCAGGTCGCGAACGTGAGCCTGGCCACACAAACACGAAGGCCAAAGTGGCCTGAGCATGGGTGGAGAAATTTCCCTACGCCAACACGATCCGTTGAATGCGAACGCGAGGCTCGAGCAGTTCCTACTTCGCAAATGTGAGCCGTTGTCCGCAAATGTGAAGGCTTATGCAGCCTGACCCATCACGAACGTGAAGGGTTTGTCGCGAGCGTGATGCACATTTTCGCCCAGTTATTTTAAAGACCCAAAAAACAGAACACCTATGGGATTTTATAAGAATTTCAGAAACCTTTTATTCTCCAAAGATCTTGGGATGTTTTTGAAGCAATTCTTCACCATATTATCTTGGGTAACTAATCTTTAACTCATTTTCTTCAATTTCCATTAACATCCATTAGATTTCTAGGCTTAAATCATGTGAATATGGGTAGAAATTTAGGGATTTGGGCAAAGTTAGGGCTTTTTGATTAATTGTAATTTAGACCTAATTTTGGGATCAAATTTTGAAATAGTTATATGTTTGGCTCGTGGGTGAAAGGGTAATTTGATCTTGGTCCGGACCTCGTGTTTTGACCAAGCGGGCTCGGGGTCGATTTTTAGGTTATTGGGAAGAATGCCTAGAAATCTATAATTAGGCTTTGGAATTGAATTGTTTAGAATTTATTGATGTTACTAAATCGATTATGCATAGATACAATTGTGTTGGAGCCAAATTCGCAAGGAAAGGCAATTTTTAGGAATGAGTTGGCCGTGGAAGTTTGAGGTAAGTGTTCGGTCTAACATTAGCTTGAGGGATTAGGAGTTGATTTCTATTTGCTATTTGCTTCTTTTTGAGTATGACGTATAGGCACGGTGATGAGTATCTATACATTGGTGTCGAGCATGACCGTGAATCCTAAATTGATACTTGTTGTGTTCTTAAATGATTCTAAGAATGCTTTAGTGGGTGAATTCTTGATAATCAGTAAAGACTTAGTTTATGTTCATGGAAGTTACCTACGATTGAGAAATGGTGATAACTGAGATGAGTAGGAGTTGAGTTAAGATTTGTTATAGTTGATTCTCCCTTGCCGGGATGTATATACTTATACTATTGAATTCCTTTACCGGGATAGTGTAGTTTATTGTTGATCCCTTGCCGGGGCCGTTGTTCTGATCACTGTTGACTGTATGTTTGGAATGGGTTGTGCGCCGCAACATTTATCCATATATGTGGATCGGGTTTCACGCCATAATGGATATTATATTGGATCAGGTTGCACGTCGCAACAGATATTATATTTGATAGGGTTGCACACCGCAACAGATATTATGTTGGATCGGGTTGCACGCTGCAACAGTTATATATTTGGATTGGGTTGCATGCCATAACAATGTTAAGTGATAAGGGATCAGTTTGTGCTGCCGTAACTGTATTGTTATTGTATTGTTGTAGATATTGGATTGTTCTTCCGTATTTGACTAAGTTTTAGTTGGATTTGATATTTTCCCCGAAGCATGTACCCCCTCCCATTTAAAACTATTTATTTTCCTCCATATATTATATAACTGCACAGGTTTATCTGAAGTCTGGTCCTAGCCTCATCACTACCTTGCCGGGGTTAGGCTAGAGACTTACCAGCATATGGGGTCGGTTGTACTGATGCTACACTCTGCACTTATGTGTAGATACCAGAGTAGAGTTTGGTCAGCAGTAAAAGTTTGTGAGCCAGCCTTCAGTCCACCAAGACACCGAGGTAGCCCTACAAGCGTCCGCATGCCCGTCATCTCCTCTATCTCTTATTATGTTCTGTTTTCTCTTGTATTCGAGACAGACATAATTACTTTCTTCCAAATAGTTGTATGTAGTAATCTTAGTATCTATGAATGTTGTGACACCAGTTTCTGGGTAGAGGCATATGTGGATTTTTTTATTATTTTGGTTTATTTCGTCTAAGTCTTTCGCTAAATATCATATTTTATTTTGTTATATAAATATTTATCGCTTGCTAATATATGTTGTAAAAAGGATTAAAATAAAAGAGTTAAAAATTCATAATTTTGTGGCTTGCCTAGCTTCTACGAGTAGGTGCCATCACGACTCTCGAGGGTGGAAAATCCGGACCGTGACAAGTTGGTATTAGAGCTCGTAGGTTACGTAGGTCTCACAATTCATGAACAAGCTTAGTAGAGTCTAAGGGATCGGTACAGAGACGTCTGTATTTATCCCGAGAGGCTATAAAGTAAGGAAAAATTTCACATTTGTTCATTCTTGTCGTGCGGTTTGGTTTCTCAATGCTAATTGAATTTTTGCTCTATTCTTTCGCAGATGGCGAGAACACACGCTTCCTCTTCTATTGATCAGCAGTTTGAACTCCCAGCAGTAGCTTCACGAGGGACAGAGGGAGAGGCCAAGGTTGTGCTAGAGGCCGAGGTAGGGGTAGAGCTTAGCCCAGGGCAACAACACCTGTAGCGGGGCCTCAGGTTGATTTTGATGATGCGGTTCCAGCCCCAACAATTTCGATAGGCCCAGCTCAGGTCCCAGAGGGTTGTATTGCTACACTAGTTCTTCAGGATTCTCTAGTCTGTCCAGTGGGCCATATGGAGAGTGTCACCAAGGTAGGTTTACTTTCTGTAGCACTAGCTGTCTCTCAGGCTGGAGGTGAAGCCCAAGCTCTTACTACTCGCACTCCGGAGCAGGTAGCTCCCCAGATCAATATTCCAGTGGCTTAGGTAGTTGGAGTGGTTAAACCGGGTGTGGTAGCTCAGACCGATAATGGTGTAGCCATGTCTACTGATGCCTTGTGGAGATTGGATAGGTTCTTTAAGCTCTTCATTACTATCTTCAATGGTGCATCTACTGAGGATCCCTAGGATTATCTAGACAGCTGTCATGAGGTTATTCGAAATATGGGGATTTTTTAGACCAATGTGGTTGATTTTGCTACATTTCACTTGTCTGAATCCGCCAAGACTTGGTGAAAGTATTTCTTCTTAGCTAGACTAGCAGGATCGCCAGCTTTGACTTGGGAGTAGTTCATACAGCTATTTTTGGAGAAGTTTCTCCCTATTACACAATGAGAGGCCTATCAGAGACAGTTTGAGCGCCTCCAGTAGGGATTCATGACCGTCACCCAGTACAAGACCATATTCATAGATTTTGCTCGTCATGCCCTTATTATAGTTCCCACTAAGAGGGAAAGAGGGAGACAGTATGTTGATGGACTCATTTATCCAATTCGTCACCTAATGGCTAGAGAGACTTGGAGTGAGATACCCTTCCAGGAGGCGGAAAATATGGCCCGAAGGAATAAGATGGTGCTATCAAAGGGGGGTGTTCATGGGGCACACAAGAGGGCCTATCATTCAGGCAGATTTAGTGGTACCTCGTTCAAAGGTAGATATTAATATGATTGATGCCATCCTCCTAGGCCCTTTCAATCAGGTCTTCAGGTTTCGCACGCAACTTCAGGTATCCATGGTCCTCAGATGTAGTATTCTAATCAGCAGCCCATGAGTGCACCATCGGCTCCTATCAGCACACCACCAATCCATAGTTTCGAGGAGGTCATTCAGGTGGCCAAGGTCAGTCTCAGTTTACTCATCCACATCATTTAGGTGGATATTCTAAGTGTGGTGAGTATTGTCATATCCGAAGGATTTGTTCGAGGTTGGTGGGTACTCAATCACAGAAACAGGGTTCCCCTGCTATGGTTCAGTAACCAGGTGTTTCTATGAAGACCTGGCTGGTCATTTTTAGAATTTACGCCTCGATCCCCTATTTACTACTTTCCCTAAGTCCATTTCTGCTATTTTGGTTTTCCATGATACTCGATTTTAGGATTTGGAGTTTTGGGACACTTACTCCCTAAACGAGAACTTAAAAGTTAAAAAATGGTCCGTATTTAGAGTAGTGTGAAAATGACCTCGAAATGAAAATCCGAAGTTTCCTTTAGCTCTGTTAGGTGATTTTGGGGTTGGGATAGTGTTCGGAATGTAAATTGGAGGTCCGTAGCACAATTAGGCTTAAAATGCCAATGTTGGAATTTTTGAAGTTCTGGTAAGAGAGTGAATTTTGATCCAAGGGTCGGTTTAGGATTCTGGAAGTTGTTGTAGCTTCATCATGTCATTTTGGATATGCGTGCAAAATTTTAGGTCAATCGGACATGTTTTGGTTAGGTTTTGAATCGAAAGCGAGTTTGGTTATGTTCTAAAGTATTTAAGTTCAAATAATTGATTTTCGGCGTTGTTTTAGGTGGTTAAGGATTGGTACAAGTTTGAATGATGTTATGGGATATGTCCATAGTTTTGGTTGAGGTTCCGTGGGCCTCGGATGAGTTTTAGATGCCCATCGGGGCATTTTGTGTTGAAAACAGTTGCAATCGCATCCTCACCTATGTGATCACGTAGTGGAATTTCAGAGGTGGTCCTTTTCCTTCAATGCGATCGCACATCTCCTCCTGCGATTGCATAGCTTCTGTTCCTCCTTCTTCGCGATCGCAAGGCCTTTAATACAATCGCATAGTTCGGCTTCCTTCCCTTCCGCGATCATTGGCCCATCCTTGCGTTCGCATAGACCATTTTCCAGGCCTTCAATTTTTATTCGACGTGATCACATCCCTTCTTTTGCAATCGCACTGGAGAAAATCCCTAGGCAGATATAAATATTTCAAAATGAACCCTTCTTCCATTTTTACAAAAACTCAAGCTAGAGAGCTCGGTTTTGGGAGATTTGTCGAGGGATTTTTAGAGGAAACTATTGGATAATGATTCCTTACTCTCTTAAGATTAATACCCACTATTCTAACATCGAATTCAACCTTTAATTTCGGATTTTGAATGAAATTTGGGGTAAAATCCTTAGACCTAATTGTGATGAAGGGGCATTTAACCTCCGATTTGGGAGATTTTTATATAGTTAGACTCGTGATAGTACGGGGGTTCTGAAACTATAAAAATATTTTGATTCCGAGACATTGGCTGGAGGGGCATTTTGGTCATTTTACCTATTTTCGCGTCTTAGCTTTAATTTTAATAGTGTAATTAGTTATTTGGGATGTTATTTACAATATGTAATTGGTTTGAATAGATTTGGGCCACTCGTAGTCGGATACTCGTGGAAAGGGTATTGTTTCTTAGCGGTTTTGTACCGGTTCGAGGTAAGTGGCTTGTCTAACCTTGTGCGAGGGATCTCTTCCCTTAGGACTTCTTATGTGTTGATTTAAATGACTTGTACGCGAGGTAAAGAGCGTGTACTTGTGCAAATTGTTGAAAATCCACTTTACTTGAATTGTTGAAACTGTATTTTCTCCATTATTTGACTAATTTAAATGCAAGATTAAACCTGTGATAGTTAGAGAAGTATGACTAGATAGAATTAACCGTCTACTTGCTTAATTGAATTAATTGAAAGTATGTGAATCAAGTTGGGCCAGAACTTAACTGTTACTTGTATTTGTGTATTTCATTTTCTAAATATTTTTCCCCATTTTGGATGTGTTTTTACATCGAGACTGCGGGTTCAATTCCCGAAGATCCTTGTTACTGATATAATGGACTGCGGGTTCGATTCCCAGAGATCCTTTGTTACTGATATAATGGATTGTGGGCTCAATTCTCGAAGATCTTTTGCTATTGATATAATGGACTGCTGGTTTGATTCCCAGAGATCTTTTGTTACTGATATAATGGACAACATGTTCAATTCTCGGGAGCTCCTAGATATTTAAATGAGATGGACAATGGGTTCAATTCCCGGGGGATCCAATGGACAGCCGAGGAATACTTGTTATATTATTTTCGTTGTTTAGCTTAATTGTCAATGACTTGTAGTTTCTATCCTATTTTTGTTGTCATTTCAGATTATTTTCCTGCTTTACACTGTTCGATATTATTATTATGTTTATTCTCAGTAGGGCCCTGACCTTCCTCGTCACTACTCAACCAAGGTTAGGCTTGGCACTTACTGAGTACCGCTGTGGTGTACTCATGCTACTCTTCTGCACATTTTTGTTGTGTAGATTCAGGTATTTCTAATCGAGCGCACTATCGATGATTTCAAAGCTACACTTGTAGACTTGAGGTATGCATCTGCCACATCCGCAGATCCAAAGAGTCTCATTCTACTCTACCTTGTAGTTAGCAGTTCCATTCCATGTATTTAGTTGTTGTAGTCATTTTCGGATATTAGAGCCGCATGTTATGTTTAATTCTTAGTCTTTGTTGCTCATGGGTTTACGGGTCATAGAGGTTGTTACAGTATTTTGAGTTTAAGCGTATGTGCCAGGCTGCACTATATACATTTCTTATGTTATTCAGTATTTGTTTATTGCTTTCGTAAAAGTTGTTAAATTTCCGCAACGTGTTAGGCTTACCTAGTTGCGAAGACCGGGTGCCATCATGAAATGTACACGATTGGTGAACTAGGGTCGTGACAAGTTGGTATCAGAGCTCTAGGTTCATAGGAGTCACGTGACACAGGCCTGTTTTTTAGAGTCTCGCTGATCGATACGGAGATGTCTGTATTTATCTACGAGTAGCTATGTAATTGTTTAGGAAAATATTCATTTCTTTTGAATTCTTTGCCGTGCGACATTTTTACACTAATTCTAAACTTTTGTCTTCTATTTACTCACAGATGGTAAGGACACATGCTACACGAGAGGACCAATCACTTGTGCCCCCTGCTGCTGCTAGAGGCCGGGGCCGGGGTAGAGGTCGAGGACTCACCCGAGGTGCAGCCACAGCACCCGTGCACACTACTGCTGAGGTACCATCCGCAGATCAGGTTGGAGCACATGCACCTAGTACACCTACTATAGCTACTACTACTCCAACGCTCTAGGAGACCCTGGCTTAGTTTATGAGCATGTACACTACTTTGGCTCATGCAGGGTTGCTTCCCTTTGCTGCAGCCACGTCTCAGGACGAGAGAGGGGCCCAGAATCTTTCGTAGCCCGCACTCCCGAGCAGAGAGTGCCGATGGAGCAGATTTTAGAGGTTATTCCTATACCATATGCAGCACCAGTACAACCCTGGGATGGGTCAGCTGCCTCAAAAGACGAGCATCACAGGTTAGAGAGGTTCAAGAAATATGATCCCCCAATGTTCAGTGGCCTAGCTTCTGATAACGCCTTGAGATTTTTGGAGGAGTGTCATCGCATTCTTCATATTATGGGCATAATGGACTCCAGTGGGCTTTCTTTCACAACCTTTTAGCTTCGAGGAATCGCCTATGATTGGTGGCGTACATATGAGTTTGATAGTCCAGTCGAGTCTGCCTCATTGACTTGGACAATGTTATCTGATATGTTTATGATGGAGTTTGTTCCCCAGAGCCTCAAGGATTCTTGGCACGCAGAGTTTGAGTGTTTGCGCCTCGGTACTATGACAGTATCTGAGTACGCCATCTGTTACACCCAGTTGGCCAGACATGCACCGACTTTGGTCGCCACAGTCCGTGGGAGAGTGCAAAGGTTTATTGAGGGTCTTATTCCACCCATCCGGTCCAGCATGGCTCGAGAGCTAGAGATGGATGTACCTTATCAGTAGGTAGTGACCATTGCCAGATGGATTGAGGGTGTGCTCGCTAGGGAGCGAGGATAGAGGGAGGCCAAGAGGTCTCGAGAGTCGGATCATTACTCTGGTGCTCGTACTTCAGCAGCCATCCGTTATGGTAGGGGTTATTCCACTCATCCTGTTCATTCAGCCTTGCTAGCAGCCGGTAGTACTCCAGCTCCACCAGCACCTCAGGAGCCTTATTATGTTCCCCCAATTTATAGCGCGCCTCCTGCGCGGGGTTCTTCTGGGGGTCAACCTAGCGGGAGAGGGCCCAGTCAGCAACATCCATCGCACCCTTCCAGAGCTTGTTATATGTGCGAGGATACTCGCCATCTGGTTAGGGAGTGCCCCAGATGTGGGAGGGGTGCACCTTCTCATACTTCACAACCTCAGCATTCTCCATAGGGTCAGCAGGACATCATTCCAGCTCTAGCTCCCACCCCAACTGCCCAGCTAGCCAGGGGCACAGATTAGGGTGATAGAGATCACCCTTGATGGAGGGGCCAGTCTAGATTTTATGCTATTCCTGATCGTGCTGCGGTTGTTGCTTCCGATTTTGTTATCACATGTATTATATTAGTTAGCCATAGAGAGGCATCGGTTCTATTCGATCCTGGTTATACTTTTTCATATGCGTCATCTTATTTTTCTTTGCATTTGGGTGTGCCTTGGGATTCTTTGAGTGCCCTCATTTATGTTTCTACTCATGTGGGAGATTCTCTCGTTATGGACCACATGTACAGGTCGTGTTTGGTTACTATTTGTTGTTTTGAGACCAGAGCTGATCTCTTATTACTTGGTATAGTTGACTTCGATATTATTTTGGGCATGGACTGGTTGTGGCCCCATCATCCTATTCTTGACTGTCACACCAAGACCGTGACACTAGCTATGCCAGGTATTCCACGTATTGAGTGGAGTGGTACGCTGGATCACACTCCCAGTCGGGTTATTTCTTTCCTTAAAGCTTAAAGTATGGTTGAGAAGGCATGTGTTGCTTATCTAGCTTATGTGAGGGATGTCATTGTTGAAACCCCTTCTATTGATTTAGTCCTAGTGTTACGGGATTTCCCCAATGTGTTTCCAGCTTATCTTCCAGGCATGCCGCCCGATAGATATGTCAATTTTAGCATTGATTTATTACCGGGCGCTCAGCCTATTTCCACTCCCCCATATTGCATGGCTCCTCCTGAGTTGAAGCAGTTGAAGGATCAGTTACAGGAGTTGTTGGGTAAGGGTTTCATTCGACACAGTGTTTCTCCATGGGGTGCTCCTATTTTGTTTGTGAAAAAGAAGGACGGTTCTATACGTATGTGCATTGACTATCGCCAGTTGAACAAAGTTACATTAAATAACCGATATCCTTTACCTCGTATTGATGATCTGTTTGATCAACTTCAGGGCCCACATATGTTCTTCGAGATTGATTTGCGCTCAGGTTGCCATCAGTTGAAGATTCAGTAGCTAGATATCTTGAAGACTACCTTTAGGACTCGGTATGGTCGTTACAAGTTCCTCATTATGTCTTTCGGACTGACTAATGCCCCAACAGCTTTTATGAACTTGATGCATAACGTATTCAGGCCATATCTTGACTCATTTGTGATTGTTTTTATTGATTATATTTTGGTATATTCCAGGAGTCGGGAAGATCATGAGCAACACCTGAGGGTAGTGCTTTAGACTCTGACGGAGAAGAGATTGTATGCAAAGTTTTGAGTTTTGTCCGAGCTCTATGTCGTTCCTAGGCCACGTCGTGTCGAGTGAGGGCATTCGAGTGGATCCGAGGAAGGTGGAGGCCATGTTGGGTTGGCCCAGGCCCTCCTTAAGCTAATGAGATCTGTAGTTTCCTTGGTTTGGCAGGTTATTACCGTCTCTTTGTGGAGGGGTTCTCTTCGATCGCGGCCCCTATGACTAGATTGACCCAAAAGGGTGCTCCTTTTCGGTGGATAGAGAAGTGTGAGGCGAGCTTCCAAAAGCTCAAGACAGCTTTGACTTCAGCCCCAATCTTGATGTTGCCTATCGGTTCAGGGTCCTATACAATTTATTGTGATGCCTCACGGGTTGGACTTGGGGCAGTATTGATGCAAGGTAGTAGGGTGATTGCCTACTCATCCCGACAATTGAAGGTGCATGAAAAGAACTACCCTGTCCATGATCTTGAGTTAGCTGTCATTGTTCACGCCTTGAAAATCTGGCGTCATTTTTTGTATGGGGTTCCTTGTGAGATTTACACTTATCATTGGAGTTTGTAGCACTTTCTTAAGCAGAAGGACCTGAATATGCGTCAAAGGAGATGGTTAGAGTTGTTAAAAGATTATGATATTACTATTCTTTATCACCCGGGCAAGGCCAATGTAGTTGCCGATGCCTTGAGTCACCGGGCGGAGAGTTTGGCATATATACCAGCTTCATAGAGACCTATGGCGATAGATGTTCAGGCCTTGGCCAGGCAGTTCGTTAGATTGGATCTTTCAGAGCCCTGTTAGGTTTTAGCTATGTGGTTTCTCGATTTTTCCTATTTGATCGCATCAGGGAGCGGCAATTTGATAACCCACATTTGCTTGTCCTTCAGTACAGAGTTCGGCGTGGTGATGCTTGAGATGTTACCATTAGGGATGATGTAGTGATGAGGATGCAGGGACAGATTTGTGTGCCCAATATATATGATCTTCGAGAGTTGATTCTAGCTGAGGCCTATAGTTCGTAGTATTCCATCCATCCGAGTGCCGCAAAGATGTATCAGGACTTGAGGCAGCACTACAGGTGGAGGCGGATGAAGAAAGATATAGTTGACTATGTATCTAGATGCCTTAACTTCTAGCAGGTGAAGTATAAGCACCAGCGTCTGGGTGGGTTGCTACAATAGATTTATATCCTAGAGTGGAAGTGGGAGCGTATCACCATGGACTTTGTATTTGGAATTCCATGGACTGTGAGGAAGTTTGATTCTATTTGGGTAATTCTGGATCGACTGACCAAAATCGCTCATTTCATACGAGTGCACACTACTTATTCATCACAGCGGTTGGTGGAGATCTATATTAGGGAGATCATCTGGTTGCATGGTATTCTAGTTTCTATTATTTTAGATAGAGGAACAAAGTTTACTTTATGGTTCTGGAGAGCCGTGCAGGAGGAGTTAGGCACTCGAGTGGAGCTGAGCTCGGCATTACACCCCCAGATAGATGGACAATCCAATCGCACTATTCAGATTATGGAGGATATGTTCTATGCGTGCGTGATTGAGTTTGGAGGGTTGTGGGATCACTTCTTGCCACTAGCGGAGTTTGCTTATAACAACAGCTATCAGCCCAGCATTCAAATGGCACCGTATGAGGTTTTATATGGTAGGATATGCAGGTCCCTGGTGGGTTGGTTTGTGTTGGGCGAGGCAAAATTATTGGGCACAGAGATAGTTCAGGACGTGATGGATAAGGGCAAGGTGATTCAGGATAGACTTCGTGCAGTCCAGTCTAGACAGAAGAGTTATGCAGACAAGAAGGTTCGTGATGTGGCATTTATGGTCGGCGAGCAGGTTCTACTTCGGGTCTCGCCTATGAAGGGCGTCATGAGATTTGGGAAGAAGGGGAAGCTGATTCCGAGATTTATTGGGCCTTTTGAGATTGTGAGGCGAGTTGGGAAGGTTGCATATGAGCTTGCCTTACCTTCCAGCCTAGCCGGAGTTCAACCGGTATTTCATATTTCTATGCTCGGAAGATATCATGGTGACCCGTCGCATGTATTGGATTTCAGTTCAGTTTGGCTGGACAAAGATATATCTTATGTTGAGGAGCCAGTGGCCATTTTGGACAGACAGATTAGAAAGTTGAGGTCAAAGAACATCCCTTTGGTGAAGGTCTAGTGGCGGGGTCAGCCGGCCGAGGAGGCGACTTAGGAGACAGAGCACGATATGTGCAACCAGTACCCTCATCTTTTTGCTATTTCAGGTATGTTTTCTATACTCATTCATAGACGAAAGGATGTTTAACTGTAGGAGGATGTGACGACCCGGCCGGTCATTTTTGGAATTTACGCCTCCATCCCCCATGTACTACTTTCCCTGAGTTTATTTCTACTATTTTTATTTGCTGAGACGTTCGGTTTTTGGATTTGGAGTGTTTTGGGACACTTAGTCCCTAAAGAAGAGCTTAAGAGTTGAAAAATGGTCTATATTTAGAGCAATGTGAAAATGACCCCGGAATGAAAATTTGATGGTTCCGTTAGCTCCGTTAGGTGATTTCAGGGTTGGGAGCGTGTTCGGAATGTAATTTAGAGGTCCGCAACTCAATTAGGCTTGAAATGCCGAAGTTTGGAATTTTTGAAGTTCCTGTCCGATGGTGAATTTTTTATCCAAGGGTCGGTTTGGGATTTCGGAAGTTGCTGTAGCTTATTCGTCATGT
This sequence comes from Nicotiana noctiflora, assembly GCA_032618575.1. Classification (NCBI taxonomy): domain Eukaryota; kingdom Viridiplantae; phylum Streptophyta; class Magnoliopsida; order Solanales; family Solanaceae; genus Nicotiana; species Nicotiana noctiflora. Next base: position 141,337 of record JASVEL010004205.1, read on the forward strand.
CATTTTGGATGTGCGTGCAAAATTTCAGGTCAATCAGACGTGTTTTGGTTAGGTTTTGAATTGAAAGTGAGTTTGGTTAAGTTCTGAAGTTTTTAAGTTCAAACCATTGATTAATTTGAGTTTTTGGTGTTGTTTTAGGCGGTTTAAGAATTGGTACAAGTTTGAATGATGTTATGGGATATGTCCGTAGTTTTGGTTGAGGCCCCGGGGGCCTCGGATGTGTTTCTGATGCCCATCGGGGCTTTTTGTGTTGAAAATAGTTGTAGATTTTTTGCTGTTGATGTTGCAGACCTTTACTCTCTGTGATCGCATCCTCATCCATGCGATCACATAGTGGAATATATGGGTGGCCCTTTTCCTTCAATATGATCGCACATCTCCTCCTGCTATCGCATAGCTTCTGTTCCTCCTCCGCGATCGCAAGGTCTTTAATGCGATCGCATAGTTCTGCTTCCTTCCATTTCGCGATCGCAGGCCCATCCATGTGTTCGCATAGACCACTTTCCAGGCCTTTAATTTTTATTCTACGTGATCGCATCCCTTCTTATGCGATCACACTGAAGAAAATCCCTGGGCAAATATAAACATTTCAAAATGAACCCTGCTTCCATTTTTACAAAAACTCAAGCTAGAGAGCTCGGTTTTTGGAGACTATTCGAGGGATTTTCAGAGGCAACTATTGGGTAATGATTCCTTACTCTCTTATGATTAATACCCACTAATCTAACCTCGAATTCAACTTTTAATTTAGGATTTTGAATGAAATTTGGGGTAAAATCCTTAGACATAATTGTGATGATTTGAAGGGCCATTTGACCTCCGATTTGGGAGATTTTTAAATGGTTAGACTAGTGAGAGTACGAGGGTTATGAAAATGTAAAAATATTTCGATTCCAAGACGTTGGATGGAGGGGTATTTTTGTCATTTTACCTATTTTCACGCCTTAGCTTTAATTTTGATAGTATAATTAGTTACTTGCGATGTTATTTACAATATGTAATTGGTTTGAAGAGATTTGGGACACTAGGAGTCGGATACACATGTCAATGGCATTGTTTCTTAGCGATTTTGTACCGGTTCGAGGTAAGTGGCTTGTCTAACCTTGTGTGGGGGACCTCTTCCCTTAGGACTTCTTATGTGTTGATTTATATGACTTGTACGCGAGGTGACGAGCGTGTACTTGTGAAAATTGTTGAAAATCCACTTTACTTGGATTGCTCAAACTGTGTTTTCTCCGTTATTTGACTAATTTAAATGCAAGACTAGACCTGTGATAGTTAGAGAAGTATGACTAGATAGAATTAACTGTCTACTTGCTTAATTTCCATAATTGAAATTATATGAAGCATATTGGGCCAGAACTTAACTATTACTTGTATTTGTATATTTCATTCTTGAAATATTGTTCCCCATTTTGTTTGTGTTTTTACATTGGGACTGCGGGTTCAATTCCCGGAGATCCTCGTTACTGATATAATGGACTACGGGTTCGATTCTCGAAGATTCTTTGTTACTGATATAATGTATTGCGGGTTCAATTCCCGGAGATACTTTTCTACTAATATAATGGACTGCTGGTTCGATTCTCTGAGATCCTTTGTTACTGATATGATGGACTATGGGTTCAATTCCCGGGAGCTCCAATATATTTAAATGAGACGAACTACAGGTTCAATTTCCGGGAGATCCAATGGACTGTCGAGGCATACTTGTTATGTTATTTTCCTTGTTTAGCTTAATTGTCAATGACTTGTAGTTTCTATCCTATTTTTGTTGTCATTTCAGATTATTTTCCTGCTTTACACTGTTCGATATTGTTATTATGTTTATTCTCAGTAGGGCCCTGACCTTCCCCGTCACTATTCAACCGAGATTAGGCTTAGCACTTACTAAGTACCACTATGGTATACTCATGCTACTCTTCTGCACACTTTTGTTGTGCAGACCTAGGTACTTCTGATCGAGCGAACTTTCGGTGATTTTAGAGCTACATTTGGAGACTTGAGGTATGCATCTGCCACGTCCGCAGATTCGAAGAGTCTCCTTCTACTCTACCTTATAGTTAGCAGTTCCATTCCATGTATTCAGTTGTTATAGACATTTTCGGATATTATAGCCGCATGTTATGTTTTATTCTTAGCCTGTGTTGCCGGTGGGTTTCTGGGTCTTGGAGGTTGTTATAGTATTTTGAGTTGAAGTGTATGTGCTAGGCGGCACTCTATACATTTTCCTATGTTATTCAGTATTTGTTTATTGCTTTCGTAAAAGTTGTTAAATTTTCGCAATGTGTTAGGCTTACCTAGTCGCGAAGACTGGGTGTTGTCATGATAGGTTTATGATTGGTGAACTAGGGTCGTAAAAGTTTCGCAAACCGCCCAGCCAGCTAGAGGTGGGGGTATATGTGCTAGTAGTGGAGGTAGAGGATTTAGAGGTGGAGCTCAGACAGCTAGAGGTGGAGGCCAGCCAGCTGCAGGCTATCCCAGAGATGTAGTCCAGGGTGGTGGGGTCCAACCCCGATGTTATGCTCATCTAGCCAGGCTCAAGGCTGAGGCATTAAATGCGGTTATCACAGGTATTATTCTAGTTTGCGATAGAGATGTTTCATTGTTATTTGATCCAGGGTCTACATATTCATATGTGTCATATTATTTTGCACCGTATCTTGTTATGCTTGTTAATTCATTGAGTGTTCCCGCATATATGTCTACACTGGTGGGTGACTCTATTGTGGTAGATCAAATCCATCGTTCTTGTGTAGATATCATTGATGGTCTTGAGACTCGAGTAGATACATGGTCGATTTCGATATTATATTGGGGATGGACTGGTTATCACCTTACCATGCTATCTTGGACTGTCATGCCAAGACTGTGACCTTAGCCTTGCCAGGTTTGCCTCGCTTAGAATTGAGAGGGACTCCTAGTCATTCTACCCATAGTGTTATCTATTATGTGAAGGCTCAGCATATGGTCGAGAAGGGGTGTTTGGCCTATTTGGCATCTTTGTGATTCCAGTGCTGAGGTTCCGTCTGTTGATTCTATGCCCGTTGTTCATGAGTTTCCTGAAGTATTTACTTCAGACCTGTCGGGTATGCCGCCCCATATAGATACTGACTTTTGCATTGATTTGGCACTGGGCACGCAACCCATTTCTATCTCGTCGCACTGTGTGGCCCCGCCTGAGTTGAAAGAGTAAAGGAACAATTGCAGGATTTTTTGAAGAAGGGTTTCATTAGACCCAATATTTCGCCATGGGTTGCGCTAGTGTTGTTTGTCAAGAAGAAGGACGGGTCAATGATAATGTGTATTGATTACCGACAATTGAACAAGGTAACAATCAAGAATAAGTATCCGCTGCCGAGGATTGATAATTTGTTCGATCAGCTTCAGGTTGCCAAGATATTCTCAAAGATTGACTTGAGATATGGCTACCATCAGTTGAGGATTAGGGAATCCGATGTCCGTAAGACAACTTTCCGCACTCGGTACTGGCATTATAAGTTCTTGGTTATTCAAGTTGACAAATGCCCCATCAACTTTTATGGATTTGATGAACCGAGTGTTTAGGCCTTATTGGGATTCATTCGTGATAGTCTTCATTGATGATATATTGGTATATTCATGCAGCCATGAGGAGCACAAGTAGCACCTTAGAGTGGTTCTTCAAACTCTGAGGGAAGTCAGTTATATGAAAAGTTAACAAAGTATGAGTTCTGGTTGAGTTCAAATGCATTTCTGGGTCATGTTGTGTTAGTAGAGGGTATTCAGGTTGACCCGAAGAAGATTGAGGCAGTCAAAGACTGGCCTAGACCAGCGTCAACTATAGAGATTCAAAGTTTCTTGGGATTGGAAGGCTACTATCATTGCTTAATGGAGGGGTTTTCATTTATTGCAACCCTGATGACCAAGCTGACCCAGAAGGGTGCCCAGTTCAGGTGGTCGGATGAGTGTGAGGTGAGCTTTCAAAAGCTCAAGACAACTCTAACTACGACACTAGTGTTGATTTTACACTCAGGTTCAGGGCCTTATATAGTTTATTGTGATGCTTCTCATATTGGGCTTGGTACAGTGTTGCTGTAGGATAGCACGATCATTGCCTATGCTTCACGGTAGTTGAAGATTCATGAGAAGAACTATCTCGTTCATGATTAGGAAGTTGGCAGCCATAATTCACGCATTGAATATTTGGACTGCGCCCTGAGCAAGCTTATGAAGGATGCTGGTTATTGTGTCTGTTAGCCAAACCTAGATGAGCTATTTCACCGCTTGTGGTGTCTCTTCCACTATGGATGTGGAGGATTCTTTACTGCGGGGTGTTGCGATACTGCCGTGAGGGAGAGGCGACCCGCCTCGCCTAGGAGAGGCATTAGGCATTGTGTCCTCGCCTTCTGTCTTAGAAACCTCATTGATGGTGTTCAAGATATTGGTGGTAAGTGCGAGCACGTGATTTTTGCCTCGCATGGTTTACTCTTACAGAATTCTTAGATTTAGGATTTTTCCTTTTATTATTTATTTTCTGAGAATTAATTGCATAGTTCCATGTTTGTTTGCATTCTTGTGTGCATTTTTAATTTAATATAAATTCATAAAAATACAAAAATATGCATTGCGTTATCATTTAGGATTTAATTTTACATATTTTTAGATTAATTAGTAATTAGGATTTTACAAAGAACAAAAATCACAATATTGAGTTATTTTTGCTTTGTTTAATTTTTAGCTTTGAATTTTGTGAATCTTCTTGAAATTGGTATTTTATTAATAATTTTGATTGTTTATTAGAGCTTAATATGATTTGGTAGGTTAATTTAGTTTTTAGATTTAATTTTAGATTTTAATTTAATTTTGAAAGAAAGAGAAGAAAAAGATGAAAAATTAATTTGATAAAAAAAGAAATTGAGGAGATGGTTATTGGGCCCAAATTAATTAGTTTCCCTACCAACCCAGTCAGGATACCCATCCATAACTCGTTGAAACCCGGCTCAAAACCCGGTCCAGTATCCATTTGTCCTCAAACGACGTCGTTTCATTGACTTTAGATCAGTACCGTCGAGGTCTCTTGATCGGACAATCCTGAAGCTTGGGTCATTTACTAATTAAATGTCCAAACATTGCCTACCCCTCCCCCCGAAAGCCCGTCTCTTCTCTTACACTCATCAGAGACCACTCTCTCCGTGAACCGTCGCGTGTGAGCACGTGATTTTTGCCGCGCTTAAATTACTCCTATAGAATTCACTAATATTAGGATTTTTCTTTTAGGGAATTAATTACATGATTTTGTGATTACGTGCATTGTTGTGCATTTTTAATTGATATAACTCATAAAAAATACAAAATAGCATACTTGAATTTTTAGAACCTCATTTTAACTTTTTTTAATTAGTTAATTCACATTACAAAAATAAGAAATAAATAACAAAAATAGTCATTTTACATTTCTTGTTTAGTTTTCCTTTAAATTGGGATTTACTTAATTTTAGAAAAATTAATTAGTAAATTTTAGTTAAAGCCAAGTTTTTGTTAGTTTTAATTTTGTTTTTAACACAAAAGTAAAAAGAAATGAAATGAAAGTGAGAAGTTAATTGAAAAGGAAACAAAAGAGGAAAAAAAAGAGGTCTGATTTGGGCTTTAGCTTATTAAATCCATTGGCCCTAGCCAAAATCCTTAAGAATCGTCCCCAAATTAGCCTAAACCCTTAGAAGAACCGGTCCAGCCCCCGTCCTAATAAAGCTACATCGTTTTGTCCCATCAAATCTGGGTCGTCAAGGATCTCTAATATATTAATGTCGGAATCCCTACCCCTACCCCTTTTCCATCTCAGAACACCTCTCACACACAACCCTACACCCCGCCGTCATCCGCCGCAAAACGCCGTCTAAAACACGGCGGTGGCGAAACTCCAACAATTATCAAAATTACACTAGAGTATCGCCTTCTTCTCGTCATCATAGATCCGTAACTAGTTTTGTCTAACTCCCAACCAAAACCCTCAAATCCATGAAACCCTAGGCGCCACCACCACCGCGCACGACGGCACCACCACCCTTTTGCCACAAAATTCACATCATATACTCTCCTTACCCTCCTCTACCTAAATCCCAAACCAATTCTCCCTAAACCTAATTGAAACTGTCGAAATTTAAGATCTAGGGTTTATAAAAGACTGTTTGGATTTTTTTAAAAGACTACCAATTATCTATTTGAGTTCCTAAATAACATTATATGTTTGTTCTTACTAAGAAATTTGGGCGGCTCAATTCGAATTCAACTCATCAAACAAAAAAATCAGTAAGTCTTCTCTTTATTTGATTATGTTTTTCTTATTTTTGTTTTTTGATTGATGATTCTATTATTCTTCTTGTTATTTTTTGCTTGATGATTCTGTTTTTTTATTGATGATTCTATTTTCCTTCCTTTTTTATTTTTTGGTTGATGATTCTGATTAGTTAAACCAGTGTTAGTTCTTCTTTGTTGATTTTGACTTTTGTTTGTTTAGCTTAGTTAATCTACTGTTAGTGCTCATATAGGAGTATTATTTTGTGATTTGATTATTAATTCTGTTCAATTGATAATTGGATAGTAGTGTGAGCTAGGATTAATTTTTAGTCCTGTTTAGTATTAGTTGGATTCAATTCAATCATAGAGCTTTTGGAAATATTTTGGCTATAGTTGAATAAGTCTAGACCTTTATAATGTTTGACTTTGGTCAATATATTTTGGAAAATGGACCCGGACCCGGACCCGGACCCGGACCCGTAATTTGACGGCCTAAAAAAATCCGTAGAAAAATATGGAACTCGTGCGTATGCCCGAAATCAAAATCTGAGGTCTAGAACCCCGTTAAAAGAATTTTTCTGTTAAATTGTTTTCTGAAAAATATTTAAGGAAAATGAAACTGAAATTTGATTGAAAAGTAATAGTATCGGGCTCGAATTTTGGTTTCGATGCCCTATATTTGCTATATATGTTGGCTAAGCTATTCATGTAAAGTCTGGTTGAAAACGAACGTCGTTTGACGTGTTTCGACCTTAAATTGGAATATTTGGAAGTTATGAAATTTTGAAAGAAATCTTGAGTTTTAAGGCTCAATTCGTTGATTTTGATGTTATTTTGGCGATTTGATTGAGCGATCAAGTTCGGATGATATTTTTGAGTCAGTGTACATATTTTGTTTGGAGCGCCGAGGGCTCGGGTGAGTTTCGGATAGGTAACGAGATGTTTTTGGACTTAGGAAAACTGGCAGATTCTTTGCAATTTTTACACCAAGATTTTTCTCTACACGATCGCGCCCTCATTCACGCGATCGCCTTGCCTTGGCCATTTCTTCAATGTGATTGCATAGCTTCCCGACCATCCTCTCCGTGATCTCAAGCCATTCCACGTGATCGCTAGTGTAAATGGACCACTCAGCGAATTCCTTCTATGCGATCACAACACTGTCCACGCGATCGCATAGACTTGAGCTTTTACCCTCTGCGATCGCAACACTGTTCACACGATCGCGTAGAACAAAAATTCCGCCCAGTGAATTTAATCCCAAAACAAAGCAAAATCGGGATTTTCATCCCATTTCACAAACTCTCTCTTCTTCAACACCATTTCTTGGCAATTCTTGGGTGATTTCCATCACACTATTTCGGTAAGTGATTCTTGACTTGTTTTCTTCATTTTCTATCACTATTATTTGAATTCGTAGGCCTAAACATGTGTAAAAGAAAAATTAGAGAAATGAGTATACTTAGGGTTTTCAAATGATTTGCGATATAGACCTCATTTTGGGGTCGAACTTAAGAACAAATTGCATATTCAAACTCGTTGATGATTGGGTGAATTTATTTGGGTTCGAACCTTGAGTTTCGATCATGTGGGCGCGGGGTCGATTTTTACTATTCCGGGAAGAATGTTGTAGTAATTATATTTGGCCATATGAACTAGTTTGTTAAGTAGTATTGATGATATTAAATCAACTGTGTATAGATATGGTTGGATTGGAGCCAAGTTCGAAAGGAAAAGGCATTGCTACAGATTGAATTGTTCGTAAAACTTTCAAGGTAAGTGTTTGATCTATCCTAGCTTGAGGGAATAGAAATTGAGTTTATGTGCTAATTGTGATGTGTAGAGTCCGATGTATAGGCATGGTGACGCGTATCTATATATTGTGGGTCGAGCATGGCCGTGGGTCTTAAATGGATTAAATTCCTATTAATCTTATGTGATTATATGAAAGGAATTATTATTGGTTTCATACCTGTAATATATAAATTGTTGATTAAAGATCATTGGTGCCACACCGATAACATACATATATTGTTGTTTAGTTATTATTTATTGGTTTTATATCGGTAATATAAATGTTGTTGAATTACAAAATTATTGGTTTTAAACCGGTAATATAAATATTGTTGAAATTGAAGATTATTGGTTTAATATCAGTAATACATTTATATAGATATTGTTGATCAGATATTATTGGTTCAACGCCACTAATATATATTAAAGAATTGGGATCGTGTGGCATGGAGACCACTTATATATTAAAGAAATAGGATCGTGTGGCACGCCGACCACTTATATAATAAGAAAATCGGAGCGTGCGGCACACCGACCACAAAGTTATATGATTGTTGGCATTGGCCATAGTTGCCGGTAGCCTATTATTAAATCTCGGAGCGACTGGTACGCCCACCACAAGATACGAAATGAAATGAATTGAGACATGAAAGTAAGTTTTATTCCATTGTATCAGATTATTTATGATATTATATATTATTGGTTGCTACTTCAGAGCATGTTCTTTCCTTATAAATATTTGATAATGTTTCCTGTTGTTGTATATGTATATATTTCAACTGTACAGGTTTATGTGGATGTCTGGTCCTAGCCTCGTCACTACTTCACCGGGATAGGACACTTACCAGCACATGGGGTCGGTTGTGCTGATACTACACTCTTCGCTCTTTTTGCGCCGATACAGGTTATGGATATTAGCAACGAAAGTAGCACGATTATGGGTATTTCGACCACCGAGACTTTAAGGTAGCCTTGCAGGCATCCGCAGGACCTGTGGTCTCATCTATCTTTACTTTTCAGTCTGTTATCTCATGTATTCGAGATAAAAAGTTTATATTTCTTTTAGATAGTTATGTGTATTATTCTTAGAAGTTCGTGAGTATTGTGACACCAGTTCTTGGGTAGTGTATCGTGTTTGGGTTTCTGCAACGTATCTAGTAAAATTTGCTAACTCTTCCGCTAAATTTATTTGTTCTGCTGTAATTGCATAATTTTATTTAAAGTTTTAAAAAGTGGGTGGTAACTAATGGAAATGTAAGTACGAATTGGCTTGCTTAGCTTCCACTAGTAGGCGCCATCATGACTCGATGGTGGGAAATCCGGGTCGTGACAAGTTGGTATCAGAGCTCTAGGTTGCATAGGTCTTACAACTCACGAAACACCTTAGTAAGGTATGAGGGATCAGTATGGAGACGTCTATATTTATCCATAGAGACTACAGAGTTATGAAAATTTTCCCTTTATTCTTTCCGGTCGTGTGACTTTGGTCCTTCAAATGCTAATTGAATTTTTACTCTGTTCTTCCGCAGATGGCAAGAACACGCGCTTCCTCATCCACTAACTAGTAGCCAAAGGCCCTAGTTGCAGCAGCTCCCACTAGTGACAGAGGCCGAGGTTGAGGTCATCCTAGAGGCCAAGGTTGGGGTAGAGCCTAGCCTCGTGTATTATCACAAGTGGCAGAACCTCAGGTTCACATCAAGGAGGAGGTTCCAGCCCCAGCAGTTCCAGTGGGCCTATCTCAGGTCCCAGGAAGGGTTATGTGACGACCCAATGGGGTCATCACTTGTTTTCCTCATTTGTTCTACACTTCCGAGGCCTTGAAAACCTTATTCTATATTGCCTCGATTTACGTGTGCAATTCGGGCATGTAGCTGGAAAGATTTTGTGATAGAAAATGTGAATTATATGAAAAATTTGGAGAAAAATGATATTAATATTGATATAGTTGACTTCAGTCAACATTTGTGGTAAACGGGCCCGGACCCTAGATTGGACGGTCCCGGAAGGTCCGTAAGAAAATATGGGACTTGGACATGCGTCCGGAGTCGAATTCTGAGGCCTAGAGCCCAAGTTATGAATTTTTCTGTGAAATTATTTTTGTTGTAATTATTAAAGGAAAATAAATTAAATGGTCATGATATTGGGCTCGTATTTTGGTTCCGACACCCGGTACAAGTCTTAAATATTATATATGTGCTTTCTGCTAAGTTTGGTGACATTCGGATGTCATTTGATATGTTTTGGACCTTGAGTTCCAAGTTTGAAAATTTGAAAACCAAAAGTATGAAAATCATGAACTTGAGGCTTGATTTGATGAAAATGACGTTATATTGGCGATGTGATCGCACGAACAAGTTCATAATGTGTTTTTGATGTTGTGTACATGTTTGGTTGGGAGCCCAGGGGGCTCAGGTAAAGATTTGATAGGCCGTTGGATCAATTTCTGAATTTTTGCACTGCTGGTTTTTCACCCAGCTGTTGGCTTCGCATTTGCGAACAAATCCTCGCATATTCAAAGAAGACAGGTCAAGGCTGGGTTCGCAAATGCGAACCCATGATCGCAAATGCGAACCCATGATCGCAAATGCGATGTCTGCCAGAAACAAGCCAAGTTCGCAAATGCGAACAAAGGGTCGCAAATGCGATCCTGAGCAATGAGGCCTCACCTTCGCAAATGCGAAGGAAATCTCACAAATGCGAGACTGGCAGAGCTGGGCCAGAGTTCGCAAATGCGAACTTTCTCTCGTAAATACGAGGACAGCAATCCCCAGACCTGTAGCACTCGCAATTGCGAACACATATTCGCAACTGCGATATCCGCAGCTGTGTAATTCTGTACTTAAACGAAATTTTTATTTCATTCTTCACTTTTCAAAAACCCTCACACCACACACAAGCTCTCAATGCCAAATTCACTCCAAAGCAATTGTAAGTCACTTTTTACTTAATTCTTTCAATTCCTAACAACATTAAACATGTTTTTCAATAAGAATCAAAGGTTTTCAAGGTAGAAATCCATGTTTTTGGGTAAAACCTAGGTTTTTCATGAATTGGGCAATTGGACCTCGAATTGAGGTCCGATTTTGAAACAAATCATATAATTGAACTCGTGGGGGAATGGGTAACCGGATTTTGGTCCGAACCCCGAGTTCCGACCACGTGGCACAAGGGGCATTTTGGGAAATTTTGGGGTAAACTTTGAGAAAACCATCCTTAAGCATTCAAACCAAGTTAATTAGTGATTATTAATACAATGAAATTAATTATGAATAGATTCGAGCTAGTTGAAAGCGGAAATTCGGGGAAAAGCTATAATTGAAGCATAATTTGGACTTCAAGGCTAGAGGTAAGTGTTTGATCTATCCTAGCTTGAGGGAATATGATTGTGTGCTATGTGCAACGTGATCGAGTGCGGTGTTTGGGCTGTGGTGACGAGCATCCATACACTGTCGTCTAGCATGACCGTGATTCGTTGTTGATACTTGTTGTGAGACATATTTGAAGATATATTGTTGAACCCTTACCGGGTTGTAGAATTGATATTGATTGCTCTTACCGGGACTTTGTGGTAATGATTATTGTGTCCCTTGCCGGGACGGTACATGATTTGTTGTTTTTATTCTCTGTCCTTAACTGTGATTGTTATTTGGGTGAGGAAGAGTGATAATGCACGAAGGGTGATGCCGTGCCTTGATTTATTGTTTATGCACGAAGGTTAATGCCGTGCCTTGTTATTGTTTATGCATGAAGGTTAATGCCGTGCCATGTTAATGATTATGCACGAAGGATCATGTCGTGCCTTGTTATTAAACCATGTACGAAGGATCGTGCCGTACCATGGATGTGAGGATGAGAGTAAAAGCACGAAGGGTGATGCCGTGCACTTTATTTGCTATTTGGTGAGGATGAGAGTAAAAGCACGAAGGGTGATGCCGTGCACTTTATTTGCTATTTCATTGACTTGACATTACTTGTTTCTCATTATACTTGTTTTTCCTCGCTGATTTAATGATCGTTGTTAACTGTTGAGTTTTTCTGTGATATTCCTTATTGTGTTGTTACTTGATTATTTCTCGTTATCTTGCGGTATACATATATAGAACTGCACAGGTTTATGTGGGTGTCTGGTCCTAGGCTTGTCACTCCTTCACCGGGATAGGCCAGGCACTTACCAGCACATAGGGTCGGTTGTGCTGATACTGCACTTCTGTGCATTTTTGCATAGGTCCAGGTTTCGATCAGGAACATCAACAATAGATCTTTTGCGTGGGAGTTGACAATACTTGAGACCGAGGTAGCTTGCAGGCGTCCGCAGGCCCGGCGTCTCTTCTTTTTATTTATGTCATTAGTTGTAGTCTCCTTGTTCCGAGACAAACATATTATGTTATATTTTTTTCAGACCTTTATGTGTAGTATTCATGTAGTAGTTCGTGAGTTGGTGACTCCACGTCTTAGGTAGAGGATTTCAGTACAATTTCACTTTGAAACTACTTATTACTATTTTTATAAAGTCTTCCGCACTTGTATAATTAAGGTTATGGTTTTGGTTGTTAAATTGAATATGAAATATTGTGAAAAACAGGATAGTGTGAATAAAGAGGCTTGCCTAGCTACCACGAGTAGGCGCCATCACGATCCCGATGTTGGGGGAAAATCCGGGTCGTGAAAAGTTGGTATCAGAGCTCTAGGTTACATAGGTCTCACCACTCACGAACAAGCTTTGTAGAGTTTGAGAGGTAGGTACGGAGACGTCTGTACTTGTCCTCCAAAGTCTATTGAGTTAGGAAAGAGTCTCTCATTTGTTCCTTCTTGTCGTGCAATTTGTCCTTCAAAATACTGATTGAACTTCTACTCTGTCCTTTCGCAGATGGTGAGGACACGCGCTTCTTCATCCGCTGGTCAGCAGCCTAAGCCCCAGGCAGCTCCCATGAGGGTCAGGGGGCGAGGCCGTATCGGAGGCCGTGGTAAGGGCAGACTCAACCCCCGGCAGCTATTCCAGAGGTGGAGCCTCATATTGAGACTGGCGAGGAGGTTCCAGTCCCAGCAGCTCCAGTGGGCCCAGCTCAGGTCCCAGGAGAGGCCTTATTTACCCCGGATCTTCGGGAGGCTTTGGTCGGGATAGCGGGTTTTATGGACAGCGTTGCCAGAGCAGGGTTATTACTAGTTGCACCAGCCACTTCTCAGGCTGGAGGAGGGGCCTAGACTCCTATTGCTCGTACTCCGGAGCCAGTAGCTCCTCAGCCTCAAGAACCGATGGTTCAGCCAGTTGTGGCCACTCAGTCAGGTACCACAACTCAGGTCGGAGATGGAGCGGCCATGACTTCTGATTCTTTATGGAGACTTGATCGGTTCTCCAAGTTGTTTACCACTACCTTCGGCGGTGCCACATCAGAGGATCCTCGGGATTTCTTATTCAGTTGCCATGAGATTCTCAAGACTATGGGAATAGTGGAGTCCAATGGAGTTAACTTCTGTACATTCAGGCTTTCAGGATCCACCAAGACTTGGTGGAGGGATTATTGTTTGACTCGACCAGCGGGGTCCCCGGCTTTATCATGGGATCAGTTTGCAGAGCTATTTCTGGAGAAGTTTCTTCCTGCTACTCAGCGGGATGCACTTCGGAGGCAGTTTGAGCGCCTCCAGCAGGGCACTATGACAGTCACCCAGTATGAGACGAGATTTGTTGATTTGGCACATCATGCAGTAGTGATACTTCCCACAGAGCAATAGAGAGTTCGCAGATTCATAGATGGGCTTAATCATCCAATTAGACTCTAGATGGCTTTGGGAGTGGGAAGTGATATATCATTTCAGGAGGCAGCTAGTGCAACACGTAGAGTTGAGATGGCTCTTGCTCGGGGATGTGGTTATTGTTCAGACAAGAGGGCTCGTCATTCAGGCAGGTTTAGTGGTTCTTCTTCTGGTGGCAGGGGAATCTTTTGATAGGGGCCAGTCTTCCAGGCCTTACCATTCTGCCCTTCGGGCTTCACAGGGTGGACCGGGCGATCGTGGGTTTCGTGAGCAATATTTAGATCAGTCTCCTATTAGTGCCCAGCCTCTTCAGAGTGTCCGTGGAGGCCATTCAGGTCGTCAGGGCCAGCGGCCCCATCAGCCTAAGAGTTGCTACGGTTGTGGTGAATAGGAAGGGGTATTTGTAAATTTCTGCCCTCGAGCGATGGGCAACACTCAGCAGCGGGGCCCTCGTCCCATGATTCAGGCCCCAGCTGACCCTCAGCCTGCCCAGCCAGCCAGAGGCGGGGGTAGAGATAATAGAGGTGGAGGTCGAGACCGTAGAGGTTGACCGTCCAGCCAGAGGCAGAGGTCAGCCAGTTGATGACCGTCCTAGGGATGTAGCTTAGAGAGGAGGTGCTGATCCCCGATTCTATGCTTTCCCAGCCAGGCCAAAGGCGGATGCATCAGATGCTGTGATCACATGTATCATTATTGTTTGTGGCAGAGGTGCTTCCGTATTATTTGACCCTGGGTCTACATATTCATATGTGTATTCCTACTTTGCACCGTATTTGGCCATACCTAGCTGTGCTCTAGATATTCCATTTTATGTGTCTACACCAGTGGGCGACTACATTGTAGTCAACCGGGTACATCGCTCGTGCGTAGTTATCTTAGGGGGTCTTGAGACCCCTGTTGATCTGTTGCTTTTGGACTTGGTGGATTTTGATGTAATATTGGGGATGGACTGGTTGTTCCCATACCATGCTATTCTAGATTGTCATATTAAGACTGTGACCTTGGCCTTGCCAGAATCACCCTGACTAGAGTGGAAAGGTACCTCAAGCCACTCCGCTCGCAGTGTTATTTCCTATGTTAAGGCTCGACGCATGGTCGAGAAGGGGTGTCTGGCTTATTTGGCTTATGTTCGTGATTCCAGCGTAGAAATTCCTTCTATTGAGTCAGTTCCTATTGTACGGGAGTTTCCCGAGGTTTTCCCTTCAGACCTGCCAGGCATGCCACCCGACAGGGATATTGATTTTTGTATTGATTTGGCACCGGGCACTCAGCCCATCTCTATTCCACCCTATCGTATGGCCCCGCCGGAGTTAAAAGAGTTGAAAGATCGGTTGCAGGACCTTCTTGAGAAGGGCTTTATCAGGCCCAGTGTTTCCCCCTGGGGAGCACCTGTATTGTTTGTAAAGAAGAAAGATGGCTCGATGCGGATGTGTATTGATTATCGGCAATTAAACAAAGTGACAATAAAGAATAAGTATCCACTGCCGAGGATTGATGATTTATTTGACCAGCTCTAGGGAGCGAGGGTGTTCTCAAAGATAGACTTGAGGTTAGGCTACCATCAGCTGAAGATCAGGGCGGCTGACATTCCTAATACAGCCTTTCGCACTAGATATGGGCATTATGAGTTCTTGGTCATGTCCTTCGGTTTGACCAACGCCCCAGCAGCATTCATGGAGTTGATGAATTGGGTGTTCAGGACTTACTTAGATTTGTTCGTGATAGTCTTTATAGATGACATTCTGGTATATTCCCGTAGCCAGGAGGAGCACGAGCAGCACCTCAGAGTGGTCCTTCAGACTTTGAACGATAATCATCTATATGCCAAATTTTCGAAATGTGAGTTCGGTGGCTTTTCTGGGTCATATTGTATCAGTAGAAGGCATTCAGGTGGACCCAAAAAAGATTGAGGCAGTCCAGAATTGGCCTCGACCAGCTTCAGTGACCGAGATCTGGAGTTTCTTGGGGTTAGCAGGTTACTACCGTCGATTTGTATAGGGGTTTTCTTTTATTGCAGCCCCGATGACCAGGTTGACCCAGAAGGGTGCCCAGTTTCAGTGGTCAGAGGAGTGTGAGGCGAGTTTTCGAAAGCTCAAGACAGCCTTGACTACCGCACCAGTGTTGATACTACCTACGGGTGTAGGGCCTTTTATAGTTCATTGTGACGCATCTCGTACAGGGCTTGGAGCGGTATTGATGCAGGATGGTAAGGTTATCGCTTATGCTTCGAGGCAATTAAAAATACATGAGAAGAATTATCCAGTCTATGATCTTGAGTTAGCAGCAGTGGTTCATGCCTTAAAAATCTGGAGGCATTATCTATATGGAGTGACGTGTGAGGTGTACACTGATCACAAGAGCCTATAGTATTTGTTCAAGCAATAGGAGTTGAATTTACGACAGCGAAGATGGTTAGAGTTGCTGAAAGACTATGATGTTACTATTCTATACCACCCAAGTAAAGCCAATGTGGTGGCCGATGCATTGAGTAAAAAGTCTGCCAGCATGGGTAGTCTTGCGTTCATTCCGGTCAGTCAGAGACCATTTGCTCTAGATGTCCAGGCCTTAGCCAACTAGTTCGTGAGATTAGACATTTCTGAGCCTAGCAGGATGTTAGCCTGCACGGTTGCTCGTTCTTCTCTATTAGAGCGTATTCGTGAGAGGCAATTTGATGATCCTCATTTTCGTGAATTGAGAGATACATTACAGCGGGGAGGTGCCACAAAGGTAAATCTAGATGATGATGGGGTATTGAGATTGCAGGGCCGAGTTTGTATGCCTAATGTCGAAGGGATTCGAGAGTTGATCTTAGCGGAGGCCCATAGTTCGCGGTATTCTATTCACCCGGCCGCCGCAAAGATGTATCAGGACTTACGACAACACTATTGGTGGTGCAGAATGAAGAAAGACATCGTTGCGTATGTCGCTCGGTGTCTAAATTGTCAACATGTGAAATATGAACACTAGAGGCCTGGTGGTGTATTCCAGAGGATTGAGATTCCCGAGTGGAAATGGGAGCGGATCACTATGGATTTCATTACGGGACTTCCTTTAACTCGTAGGAAATTTGATGCTATTTGGGTCATTGTTGATAGGCTGACCAAGTCAGCACACTTCATTCTAGTATCTGTCTCCTACTCATCGGAGAGGTTAGCAGAGATTTACATCAGAGATATTGTTCGATTTCACGGGGTGCCGGTGTCTATTTTCTCTAATCGGGTTACACAGTTTACCTCGCGGTTCTGGAGAGCGGTCCAGCAGGAGTTAGGCACCTAGGTTCAGCTGAGTACAACTTTTCATCCTCAGACAGATGGTCAGTCCGAGAGGACTATTCAGATTCTAGAGGACATGCTTCGAGCCTGAGTCATTGATTTCGGAGGTTCGTGGGACCAGTTTCTACCATTAGCAAAGTTCACCTACAATAACAGCTACCAGTCCAGTATCCAGATGGACTCATATGAGGCGTTGTATGGTAGGCGGTGTCGATCTCCAGTCGGATGGTTTGAGCCGGGAGAGGCTCGGTTGTTGGGTACAGATTTAGTTCAGGAGGCCTTGGATAAGGTCAAGACTATCCAGGAGAGATTGCGTGTAGCTCAGTCCAGACAGAAGACTTATGCGGATCGTAAGGTTCGAGATGTAGATTTCATGGTCGGTGAGCAAGTATTGCTCCGAGTGTCGCCTATAAAGGGCGTGATGAGGTTCGGGAAGAAGGGCAAGCTCATCCCTAGGTATATTGGCCCATTTGAGATTCTAGACCGAGTGGGAGGGGTGGCTTACAGACTAGCTCTGCCGCCTAGCTTATCAGTCGTGCATCCAGTTTTTCATGTATCTATGCTTCGGAGATACCACGGCGATCCCACACATGTGTTAGTCTTTAGTACTGTCCAATTGGACAATGATCTATCCTACGAGGAGGAGCCGGTGGCTATTCTAGACCGGTAGGTTCAACAGTTGAGGTCGAAGAGTTACCCTTCTGTGCGTGTTCAGTGGAGAGGTCAGCCTCCTGAGGCATCGACCTGGGAGTTCGAGTCTGATATGCGGAGCCGCTACCCACATTTGTTCCCCGACACATGTACTTCCTTCTCTTGTCCGTTCGAGGACGAACGTTTGTTTTATAGGTGGAGGATGTGACGACTTAATGGGGTCATCACTTGTTTTCCTCATTTGTTCTACACTTCTGAGGCCTTGAAAACCTCATTCTATGCTGCCTCGATTTACGTGCGTGATCCGGGCATGTAGCCGGAAAGATTTTGTGATAGAAAATGTGAATTCTATGAAAACATTGGAGAAAAATGATATTAATATTGATATAGTTGACTTTGGTCAACATTTGTGGTAAACGGGCCCGGACTTGGACATGCGTCCGGAGTCGAATTCTGAGGCCTAGAGCCCAAGTTATGAATTTTTCTGTGAAATTGTTTTTGCTGTAATTATTAAAGGAAAATAAATTAAATTCTCATGATATCGAGCTCGTATTTTGGTTCCGACGCCCGGTTAAGTCTTAAGTATTATATATGTTCTTTCTGCAAAGTTTGGTGACATTCGGATGTCATTTGATATGTTTTGGACATTGATTTCCAAGTTTGAAAATTTGAAAACCAAAAGTATGAAAATCATGAACTTGAGGCTTGATTTGATAAAAACAACGTTATATTGGCGATGTGATCACACGAACAAGTTCGTAATGTGTTTTTGATGTTGTGTACATGTTTGGTTGGGAGCTCGGGGGGCTCGGGTAAAGATTTGATAGGCTGTTGGATCAATTTCTGAATTTTTGCAGTACTGGTTTTTCACCCAGCTGTTGGCTTCGCATTTGCGAACAAATCCTCGCAAATGCGAAGAAGACAGGTCAAGGCTGGATTCGCAAATGCGAACCCATGATCGCAAATGCGATGTCTGCCAGAAACAAGCCAAGTTCGCAAATGCGAACAAACGGTCGCAAATGCGATCCTAAGCAATGAGGCCTCACCTTCGCATATGTTTTTGGGTAGAACCTAGGTTTTTCATGAATTGGGCAATTGGACCTCGAATTGAGGTCCGATTTTGAAACAAATCATATAATTGAACTCGTGGGGGAATGGGAAACCGGATTTTGGTCTGAACCCCGAGTTCCGACCACGTGGGACCAGGGGCATTTTGGGAAATTTTGGGGTAAACTTTGAGAAAACCATCCTTAAGCCTTCAAACCAAGTTAATTAGTGATTATTAATACAATGAAATCAATTGTGAATGGATTCGAGCTAGTTGAAAGCGGAAATTCGGGGAAAATCTATAATTGAAGCATAATTTGGACTTCAAGGCTAGAGGTAAGTGTTTGTTCTATCCTAGATTGGGGGAATAGGATTGTGTGCTATGTGCTACGTGATCGAGTGCGGGGTATGGGTTGTGGTCACGAGCATCCATACACTAGCATCTAGCATGACCGTGAGTCATTGTTGATACTTGTTGTGAGATATATTTGAAGATAAATTGTTGAACCCTTGCCGGGTTGTAGAATTGACATTGATTGCCCTTGCCGGGACTTTGTGGTAATGATTATTGTGTCCCTTGCCGGGACGGTACATGATTTGTTGTTTTCATTCTCTACCCTTAACTTTGATTGTTATTTGGGTGAGGAAGAGTGATAATGCACGAAGGGTGATGCCGTGCCTTGATTTATTGTTTATGCACGAAGGTTAATGATGTGCCTTGTTATTGTTTATGCACAAAGGTTAATGCCGTTCCATGTTAATGATTATGCATGAAGGATCATGCCGTGCCTTGTTATTGAACCATGTATGAAGGATCATGCCATACCATGGATGTGAGGATGAGAGTAAAAGCACGAAGGGTGATGCCGTGCACTTTATTTGCTATTTGGTGAGGATGAGAGTAAAAGCACAAAGGGTGATGCCGTGCACTTTATTTGCTATTTCATTGACTTGACATTACTTGTTTCTCATTATACTTGTTTTTCCTCGTTGATTTAATGATCGTTGTTAACTGTTGAGTTCTTTTGTGATATTCCTTATTGTGTTGTTACTTGATTATATCTCATTATCTTGTGGTATACATATATAGAACTACACAGGTTTATGTGGGTGTCTGGTCCTAGGCTTGTCACTACTTCGCCAGGATAGGCCAGGCACTTACCAGCACACGGGGTCGGTTGTGCTGATACTACACTTCTGTGCATTTTTGCACAGGTCCAGGTTACAATCAGGAGCAGCAGCAGTAAATCTTTTGCGTGGGAGTTGATCATACTTGAGACCGAGGTAGCTTGCGTGTCCGCATGCCCGACGTCTCTCTTTTTACTTATGTTAATAGATGTAGTCTCTTTGTTCCGAGACAAACAAATTAAGTTATATTTCTTTCAGACCTTTATGTGTAGTATTCATGTAGTAGTTCGTGAGTTGGTGACTCCACGTCTTGGGTAGAGGATTTCAGTACTATTTCACTTTGAAACTACTTATTACTATTTTTATAAAGTCTTCCGCACTTGTCTAATTAAGGTTATGGTTGTGGTTGTTAAATTGAATATGAAATATTGCGAAAAACAGGATAGTGTGAATAAAGAGGCTTGCCTAGCTACCATGAGTAGGCGCCATCACGATCCCGATGTTGGGTGAAAATCCGGGTCGTGACAGGTTATGTTTACCCCGGATCTTCAGGATGCTCTAGTTCGGATAGCAAGTTTTATGGACTGCATCACCAGAGTAGGTTTACTTCTAGTAGCACCAGTCACTTCTCAGGCTGGAGGAGGTAATCAGACTCCTGCTACATGTACTTCGGAGCCAGTAATTCCCCAGGCTCAGGTTCTTGTGATTCAGCCATCTGAGGCAGTTCAGCCTGTCATAGTGACTCAGGCTAGTTATGGTGCTGCTATATCTGCTAATGTTTTATGGAGATTGGACGGGTTTACCAAGCTGTTCACTACCACCTACAGTGGCACTCCTTTAGAGGATCCCCGCAACTTCCTATATAGTTGCCATGAGGTTCTCCGTACTATGGGTATCGTGGAGACCAATGGAGTTGATTTTGCCACTTTTCGATTATCTAGATCCGCCAAGACTTGGTGGAGAGATTATTGTCTATCTAGGCCATCAGAATCATCATCTTTGACTTGGGCTCAATTTGCAGAATTGTTCTTGGAAACGTTCCTTCCAGCAACTCAGAGGGAGGCTTTGTACAGGCAATTTGAGCGTCTTTACCAGGGTTCTATGTCTATCACACACTACGAGACTAGGTTCATTGACCTGGCTCGTCATGCCATTGTCATACTTCCCACAGATAGGGAAAGGGTGAGATGATTTATTGAAGGCTTGAGTCAGCCAATTCGTCTGCAGATGGCTATGGGAGCAGAGACTGAAATTACTTTTCAAGAGGCGGCTAATGCAGCCCGCCGGATTGTCACGACCCAAACCCCGGTCGTGATGGCGCCCAACACATTGCTAGGCAAGCCCGACCATGTTATACATCTTACCAGCTGATTATTAATTAATACTGATCAATTAACGTTAATAACTTGTTTTCATATCAAAACATTAAGTGCGGAAATAGAAACAAAAAAACAGCCCCAACCAATCGTGGTGTTACAAGTCTGAGCCTCTACAGATGAAATATTCTACACAAATCATGTCTAGGTAGAATAGAAATGAAAAAATGATAAGGAGGAAGAGATCAGGTCCTACGGACGCTGGTAGCTACCTCAAAGTCTCCTCGGAATAGTAGTAATGAAGGAGCTGCGATAGCTCAACTACCCTCCTGAACCTGTGGATCTGCACAAAAAGTGTAGGGAAGTGGGGTGAGTATATTTCAACTAAGTGAGTAATAATAATAAATAACAACTGAAAGTAAGAATAATTGTACTGTCACTAAATAGTTCTAAGGGGATGATCTCACAGGTAAGTCATCTCTACAATGAATAAGCCCATTTCCAGTCCACATCTATCTCACAACGGTCCCACACTGACCTAGTCCTCACTAATACTGCTGCGGCATGCAGCCCGATCCAGTATATATGTATATATATGTATAATGCTGCGGCGTGCAGCCCGCTCCAATATATAAAACGCTGCGGCGTGCAGCCTGCTCCAATATATATATAACGTTGCGACGTGCAGCCCGCTCCAATATATATATATATATATAACGCTGCGGCGTGCATCCCGCTCCATTTAAAGTCGACGGCGCTCACTGAGGGTGTATACAGACTTCAGAGGGGCTCTCTCAGCCCAAGCGCTGTGATACTGCGGTGTGCAGTCCGATCCACACATATATCACTGCGGCGTGCAGTCCGATCCAATATATATATATATATATATATATACTGCTACGGCGTGCAGCCCAATCCAACAATATATGACAGCGCTCACCGGGGCTGTGTGCAGACTCTGAACGAGCTCCTACAGCCCAAGCGCAATAATACTGCGGCGTGCAGTCCGGTCCACATGTATATTACTGTGGCGTGCAGTCCGATCCACATATATATCTCTGCGGCGTGCAGTCCGATCCACCTATATCTATACAATGCTGCGGCGTGCAGCCCGATCCAATATATATGTATATATATGTAAAATGCTGCGGCGTGCAGCCCAAACCAGTATGTATATCAATACCTCACAATGGGTCATCGACCCCATCTCAGTCAATATAGACTTGGCCTCTCAGGCCCACTCAGCTAGAACAGGGAATCCCACCCTAGGTAGTCTCTCTCAAAGTACATATCCAGTACTGGCTCATGATATGCTATACAACTTATAATTACGGCTGAGTGTATGTATCCCGCATGATATAAGGGCCACGTAGCTCTACAGGCTTCCCTAATACTCTACAGATCGGCACAAGGCCCCAAACATGGCTACTAGCCCAATTACACAGTTATAATCTCAATCTCGGTCATAATACATAGTAAGACTATCAATCAGGAAGGTCCATGTCCAAAATCCTAGTCACAATGCCACCACGCTCGTCACATGACGCGTGCTTCATCTCAGCATAGCACTGTATAGTGCAAGTACGTGGTTTCAAACCCTCAGTACATCATTTACTACCACCACTCACCTCGAACCGGTAGAAGTCCTAGCTCGCTTTGCGCTTGCCTCGCAAATCAATCTCCTCGGATGACAAATCTGTCCAAAATCAATAAGAATACATCAATATCGGATAATTAGACATAACCCAATTGAAATAAGTCGATTTACACCAAAACTCACGAAGTTGTCAAAATCTAACTTTTGGTACACTTCTCAAAATATTATCAAAGTTACATTTTTGGAATCCTCGTCTCTCCACGAGTCCGCACATACCAAGAACTCCCAATTCGGACCACAAATGATCCTTCAAATCCACATTTTAATATTTTTGCTCAAAGCCCTAATTTTCTTGATATCTTACCCAAATTTAGAGTATTAATGGAAGATTCTTTGATAAAATCATGTATTTAACTTATAAAACTTACCTTCAATTGATTCCCAACGAAATCCCTTCAAAACCCTCGACAAAAGCTCCCAAACTCGCTCAGAAAATGGTGGAAATGAGCTGGGGTTCGCGGATGAAATGTTTTAAAACATTCTGTCTAGGCATATTACTCATCGCGATCGTGGAGAACAAAATTTTTGGCACAAAATGTACCCTTCGCGATCGCGGGAAAATCTTCGCGATCGCGGGAAAAGCTTCGCGATCGCGGTGAACAAATTCTTGTTCCTCCGAACAGGCTTCAGTATAATGGTCATAACATTTTGCACACAACTGCGAATGATGAATGGTTTAATGTTCTAGAAACTAGACACATAGGGCTATAACTTGCATATGTTTATAATTTCCTGAATCCTTATATATTTTGATATATAAGCTTCCCAATTTATACATGTGTATTAGAGATCCTTCTCGGACACCCTATAGTGTAACGTCCATAACATTTTACACATTTGTCCAAATCAAGATTTCTTTAGCTTTCAGAAACCTAGACTCAATGATCTACAACTTGCGTTTTTAATCACCTAAAAATTCCTTGTGGATAAAAAGATATGAGCTTCCGAAGTAGGATCAATGCAACAGAAATTTCCTTCTTCGCGATCGCGGAGCATTTCACGTGATCGCGATTCATTAATTTGTTTTCGCAGATTTTACTCACCGTGATCGTGACCCATTGTCCGCGATCGCGTAGAACACTGCTACTGACATAAACCAGCGGTTAAAAATGGCCTAGAAATGGTCCGAAACCACCCCGAAACTCGCCCGAGGCCCCCGGGACCTCAACCAAAAGCACCAACACGTCCTATAACCTTATTCAAGCTTGTTCCAATCATCAAAACACTATCGTTAACATCAATATCGTCCGTTTTCAACAAATTCAAGCTTAAGTTTAACTTTAACTTTCAAAATTCAAATTCGATAAAAAACCCGACCAATTGATGTCCGAATGACCTGAACATTTGTAGGCATATCCAAAATCACCTAACGGAGCTACTGCAACTGTCAGAATTCCATTCCAACTCCCGGATCAAAATCTCACCTACCGTTCGGATTTCACCAAAATTCAACCTTAGCCAATTCAAGCCTAAACCTACACCAGACCTTCAAATTCAACTCTGATCACTCTCCTAAGCCACAAATGACCTCCCGAAGCTGACCGAATCATCAGAATTTGATTCTGATCTCTCTAACTCACAAGTCAACATCCGGTTAACTTTTCCCAACAATGCCTTCTCCTAAGAGACTATTTGTCTCATTTCCAACCAAACTCGATCTGAATTGACTCAAACTCACCAAACACACATATTGAAACATGAACAAGCATATGGCGGGGAAAACGTGGTGATGACTCACATGATGACGGGCCGTGTCATCACATCCTCGAGCGTACCAAGAGGTTTACTAGAAGTAACCCAATAGCTGAATGACCTTACCAAGCATATATTCGGGGAGATCCCACGTTACCCTATCTCACATAAGTCTGATACACACTATAGCTGGAATTTCACAGCCCATCCGAACCATAACCACATCGCACTTTCCAAAATCATATACTAGATCCTAATCCCATGCCTATACTCAGGATACACCCGAACCAACTGTAACAGCCCATACTCGCCACTCTTGATGAGACTACATGATGTTCCACACCACCCAAACACTTGAGGTGATGACATCTACCCATAGCAATTGCCCGCAATAACCAAATACCAATAGAAGACTATTTTTCATTAGCTAAAGTCTTATTCCAACACACTGATATATTGCGCACGACAACCGAAACACACGATATATCGAATCAATCTCTCAAGTCCAACATTCATGAATCCATTTTCCTTTTGACTGATACCACAACAGATTTCGGAGCAAACCTCGATATTACCTTTCTAACGAGCTGAGATCAAATATGCTCGTACTCATTAATGACTTCAACGATCATTTCGATTATAACACAGCACATTGGTGACATAACACCTCAGTATTGACCTAAGCCACAACGAGCACAACACAGGCTCCAATAAGAAACGTCTGAACGTACTCAAATCTTAACAATGACTCAATTAAAGAGCTGTAATTCAATTCATCCGTACCATCACAACATAGAACTGAGATCCCGTCTCACATCATAGAGTATGCGAATCCTCCTCAAAATGTCATTACATCACGTGGCCTTGCCACGACTCATGATTCTATCCAAATACTATTACTCATGGAGCACCTCAAGTCACCATGCTCAAAATGGTCAGCCACACACATATTTAGGTCTGAACTCAAGCAATCGATCACACCCACGGTGATACATTAAATATATGCTATCAAATCCTGAATGGACACAACCGATGTGCTATTCCCCAAGCGATACACAATACGGACTATTCCTCAGAGGCTAGGAAGTATTGTATACAAGGTAACATATAGGAAACTATATTTTCCACATCACACTGTTGCGGCGTGCAACCCGTTCCAATAACATACCCGTGGCGGCGTGCCACCCGATCCAGATACCATACTTGTGGCAGCGTGCCACCCGATCCTGATACCATACATGTGGCAGCATGCCACCCGATCCAGACACTATACCTGTGGCGGCGTGCCACCCGATCCACACATAAATCTAGCAAAATGGAATGCACATCGAGTAAAGTTACTCATTGCAAAAAACATTTATATATATATATATATATATATATATATATATATATATATATATATATATATATATATAGCCTCAAACTCGGCCACATGAAATGCATCCGACAAAGTTCCTCAATACCGCAACTGAATCAATGGTAGATACCTCTACACTGACATCCGCCACGAAGGCCCAACTGACAAAACAATACCTACCAGCCGTTCGCTGGCCTTGGGGTACATCCACTCTGCAGGAACGTAATTTGATGCACTCTGCTACGCAATTTGTGACATTTTCCGACATAATCCATATCACATTAGTCTAGACAACCTGACTTATGACAACCAGTCTGCAACCATATATCATTATTCAAATTCATCATATCAAGTAAAGAGAGAGAGAGCCACTAGGGCTTCCAATTTCCATCAATCGCTAAACGGTGCCGATACACACGATATACCACCACTGCGTAGGCGTATTATGAGAACTTCTATTTTCCAGCACATATATAGCACATGAATCACTATGCCTGATTCCACACTCCACTGTATGGATACATAACACATATCAAACGTACATTCACACTACGAAAGTCATTCAGAAATTTCACTATGCCATCAATGACGCGATTATTACAGTCAACCCAACAAGAGAATACCGCAATACCACCGGATATTATCAGTTTATGTTACCTTGCCCTTTTGACCATATACTCTGCCCAAATCACTAGAATAGCAGTACCATTTTGCTTAATCACCAGAAAGATTGATTCTCAGATTATCTGCAGCTACCCACGCTGCTTGAGAATTTTAATGACTTCCCGTATGGAAGAAAAATCATTACACCTTCCATGCTTTGCATACCGACAGGAAATATACTCATTTTCAAACCATGGTAAAACACATCACAAACTCTTTCTTCTAATTTGTTGCATAAGTTTAACTGCCAGGACTGAGTCCTTTTATCCACATCGAGCTACGCAACTGCCAGCACTCAAGAGCTTTGTTGCACCATATCTGCAAGACTCATTACTTCGAACACATACCAGGAGTTAATCGTTTCCTTTTCATACCATTTCAGTTTATTAACAGGTTGCTCCATTTACCCAATTTCTTTTCTGATTCATCTTAAATTTAATATCAGTCTTTACTGTAGCACCACAATGCCTCAACCCATGTTACCACACAAGACTCGTAAATAAGACCACACGGTCTAAGACCCATAGGCCACTGAATACTCTCTCAATGTTTCCCAGAAGTACCACAATCTACAATGCTTTACTTTGAAGAACTTCCTGCATTAATTTGTTATCATTGCCTTCCAATACGGATACATAGAATCCCATCATTCGCAAAATATAACACAAGACTTGATCTCTTCTAACGAAACCATCGTGTTTAGCCACATACACAATCTTAACACACCTGACCGTTACAAGCAAAATCTTGAACACCGCAAGACTATTCTCGGACATCATTCACCTTTATTCAGTTATAATTCAACTATCTTATTGAACAGAACCACTTGTGCCTTGTTAGAACTCTGACATCGCAGAACATGATTACATACAAATACAATTAACTATCTTTCTTTTCTATACACCGAATATTCTTTACCAACTTCAATTCAAAACACCCTAGTATTTCTTCACATATACGAAGCACCATAACCTTTACCAAAATTTCCAACCTACTCAGAGACAGAATCAACATAGCACACAACCATGCAATTAGCTAGTCAATAGCAACCTCCCAACTTAGCTCGAATCCATATATCAAAGCACTTTTAACCACTCATAGCGTTCTTATTCAAATGAGGCCACAATGTTATAGTGAGATTGAACTCAAGTCATATACAAGTTTGACTGAGACTCGAATCCTCAGAAATCTTAGCTCTTCTGTAGTTCTTGCAATTATACACACTCAACAGTTAAGCCTACTCTCTAGGTGATAAAATCTTTTCTAGGTCCCAAATTTTTCCAAAAATTTCAACAGAGTTTCCTTTGTAATTTAGCCTATCCACCTGCCAGAGAATCACCAAAATCATCCTAACAATACATTTGCAACTCGACAAGACATCACAATGCATCTCAACAACATAAATCTCTCAATACTACAAGAATTATATTATAAAATTAGTACATGAACATGCGCCGTGCCTGCTCACATCATAACATATATCAAATACCTCACCCCAATACTCATAGCACAGCCAATTCGTTCTACCTGCATCTGAACTCATACTACCACACGTAATGCACTTTACCTTTCCACTAAGGAAAACGAACATATTCACCATGCCCATAGCTAGGGCTACATAATAGATCACAATAAGAATCAAATACCTTACAACTCACCCATTATTGAACTACCATTTCAAAAATTAGGGAAAATACTGATCGTATGAAATTTCATAATACCGGCTCGCGAAATTAGCACCTTGGTGCCCAAGCCACAGACAAAGTTCCAGCCTCAAGTCCTCCAGACTGGTCCAACATGAACTCACAAAGATTATATCCCACCCCTCGATCGAGAAATCATAAGCCATCATAGCAAATTTATCACTAAGTACTTGAGTGGCACATCAATGTGCAAAGGGAACTTTAAGAATCATTCCTCAATCTAAATCAAGTACGCACGATAAGACTTTCAAGAATTTGAAGCTTTCCTAAAAGTTTGCAACCTCTTGAGGATAAGCACAAGTGTTCCCGTACCGATCCACGAGACTCTACTAAACCGGCTCATGACTCGCGAGACTTGTTAACCTAGGCTCTAATACCAACTTGTCACGACCCCAACCCCGGTCGTGATGGCGCCCAACCCATTGCTAGGAAAGCCCGACTATGTTGTCCATCTTACCAACCGATTATTAATTAATACTGATCAATTAATGTTAATAACTTGTTTTCATATCAAAACATTAAGTGCGGAAATAGAAACAAACAAAACACAGCCTCTACCAATCGTGGTGTCACAAGTCTGAGCCTCTACAGATGAAATATTCTACACAAATCATGTCTAGGCAGAATAGAAACAACAAAATGATAAGGAGAAAGAGATTAGGTCCTACGGACGCCGGCAGCTACCTCAAAGTCTCCTTGGAATAGTAGTAATGAAGTAGCTGCGATAGACCAACTGCCCTCCTGAACCTGTGGATCTGCACAAAAAGTGCAGGGTAGTGAGGTGAGTATATTTCAACTCAGTGAGTAATAACAATAAATAGCAACTGAAAGTAAGAACACCTGTACTGTCACTAAACAATTCTAAGGGGGTGATCTCACAGTCTCTACAGTGAATAATCGCATTTTCAGTCCACATCTGTCTCACAACGATCCCACACTAACCTAGACCTCACTCATAATGCTGTGGCGTGCAGCCCGATCCATTACATATGTATATGTATAATGATGCGGCGTGTAGCCCACTCCAATATATATAAGGCTACGGCGTGCAACCCGCTTCAATATATATATATATATATATATATAACGCTGCGGCGTCCAGCCCGCTCCAATATATATAACGTTGCGGCGTGCAGCCCGCTCCAATATATATGTAACGCTGCGGCGTGTAGCCCTCTCAATTCAACGTCGATGGCGCTCACTGGGGGTGTATACAGACTTCAGAGGGGCTCCCTCAGCCCAAGCGCTATGATACTGCGGCGTCCAGTCCGATCCACACATATATCACTGCAGCGTGCAGTCCGATCGAATACATATATATATATATATATATATATATATATATAGATAACTGCTGCGGCATGCAGCCCGATCCTACAATATATAACAGCGCTCACTGGTAATGTGTGCAGACTCCGAAGGGGCTCCTACAGCCAAAGCGCAATAATACTGCGGCGTGCAGTCCGTTCCGCATGTACATTACTTCGGCGTGAAGTCTGATACGCATATATATATATATATTACTGCGGCGTGTAGTCCGATCCACATATATCTATAAAATGCTGCGGCATGCAGCCCAATCCAATATATATGTGTATATATGTAAAATGGTGTGGCGTGCAGCCCGATCCTGTATGTATATCAATACGTCACAGCGGGTCCTCGACCCCATCTCAGTCAATATAGACTTGGCCTCTCAGGCCCACTCAACTAGAACAGGAAATCCCACCCTGGGTATCTCTCTCAAAGTACACATCTAGTACTAGCTCATGATATGCTATACAACTTATAATTATGGCTGAGTGTATGTATCCCGCATGATATAAGGGTCACGTAGCTCTACAGGCTTTCCTAATACTCTACAGATTAGCACAAGGCCCCAAACATGGCTACTAGCCCAATTACACAATTATAAGCTCAATCTCAGTCATAATACACAGTAAACTATCAACCGGGAAGGATCAAGTCCAAATCCCCAGTCACGATACCACCACGCACGTCAAATGACGCATGTTTCATCTCAGCATAGCACTGTATAGTGCAAGTACGGGGTTTCAAACCCTCAGTACATTATTTACTACCACCACTCACCTCGAACTGGTAGAAGTCCTAGCTCGCTTTGCACCTGTGTCGCAAATCAATCTCCTCGGATGACAAATCTGCTCAAAATCAATAAGAATACATCAATATAGGCTAATTAGACATATCCCAATCGAAATAACTCGATTTACACCAAAACCCATGAAGTTGTCAAAATCTAACATTTTGTACGCTTCTCGAAAAAATTATGAAAGTTACATTTTTGGAATCCTCGTCTCTCTACGAGTCCGTACATTCCAAGAACTCTCAATTCGGACCACAAATGGTCCTTCAAATCCCCATTTTAAGATTTTTGCTCAAAGCCCTAATTTTTTTGATTTCTTACCCAAATTCAGAGAATTAATGGAAGATTCTTTGATAAAATCATGTATTTAACTTATAAAACTTACCTTCAATTGATTTCCAACGAAATCCCTTCAAAACCCTCGACAAAAGCTCCAAGCTCGCTCAAAAATGGTGGAAATGAGTGGGGTTCGCGGATGAAATGTTTTAAAACATTCTTCCCAGGCATATTACTCATTGTGATCACGGGAATCGCTCCGCAATCGTGGAGAACAAAAGTTTTGGCCCAAAATTTACCCTTCGCGATCGCGGTGAACAAATTCTTGTTCCTCCGGACAGGCTTCAGTATAATGGTTATAACTCTTTGCACACAACTCTAAATGATGAATGGTTTAATGTTCTGGAAACAAGACACATAGGGCTATAACTTGCATTTGGATCTCATTTCCTGAATCCTTATAAATTTCGAGATATAAGCTTCCCAATTATATATCTGTACTAGAGGTCCTTCTTGGGCACCCTATAGTGTAACGTCCATAACATTCTACAAAATTGTCCAAATCAAAATTACTTTAGCTTTCTTAAAACTACACACAATGAGATACAATTTTTGTTTTTGAATTACCTCCAATTTCCTTGAATATTAAAAGATATGAGCTTCCAAAGTAGGATCAATGCAATAGAATTTTCCTTCTTCGCGATCGTGGAGCATTTCACGCGATCGTGATTCATTAATTTTTTCCGCACATTTTACTCACCGCGATCGCGACCCATTGTCTGCGATCGCGTAGAAAAATGCTACAGACATAAACCAGCAGTTAAAAATGGCCTAGAAATGGTTCGAAACCACCTCGAAACACACCAGAGGCCCCCAGGACCTCAATCAAACGTACCAACACGTCGTATAACCTTATTAAAACTTTTTCCAATCATCAAAACTCTATCGTTAACATCAAAATCATCCGATTTCAACAAATTCAAGCTTATGTTTAACTATAACTTTCAAAATTCACATTCGATCAAAAACCCGACCAAACGATGTCCGAATGACCTGAAAATTTGTAGGCATATCCAAAATCACCTAACGGAGCTACTTCAACTGTCGGAATTCCATTCCGACTCCCAGATCAAAATCTCACCTACCATTCGAATTTCGCCAAAATTCCACCTTAGCTAATTCAAGCCTAAAACTACACCGGACCTCCAAATTCAACTCCGATCACTCTCCTTAGCCACAAATGACCTCCCGGAGCTGATCGAATCATCAGAATTAAATTCCAAGCTCTCTAACTCACAAGTCAACATCCAATTGACTTTTCCCAATAATGCCTTCTCCTAAGAGACTATTTGTCCCATTTCCAACCAAACTCGATCTGAATTGACTCAAACTCACCAAATACACATATTAAAACATGAACAAGCATATGGCGGGGAAAACGGGGTGATTACTCACATGATGACGGGCCGGGTCATCACACAGATTGAGATGGCTCTATGACAAAGAGCAAGTCATGAGTCGGATAAGAGACCCCGTAATTCAGGCAGATTCAGTGGTACCTCGTCTGGAGGTAGAGATTCTAATGGTAGAGGCTATCCTCCTAGGCCTTATCAGTCAGCTCTTCAGGTTTCTCACGATGCTTCTAGTGGTCATAATCCTCAGCAACACTATTCTGATCAACAGGCTATCGGCGCACCACCACTATATTATTCTCAGTAGCCGAGGGATTGTTATACGTGTGGTGACCTTAGGAACATTTCAAGGTATTGCCCTTGAGCTTCTGACAGCTCTCAGCAGCAGGGTTCTTGTGCTATGGTTCACGCCCTGGTTGCCCCACAGCCTGCCCAGCTAGCTAGAGGCGGGGGTAGAGGATATAAAGGTGGAGGCAAAGGTCATAGAGGTGGAGCCCAGACCGATAGAGGTAGAGACCAGCTAGCAACTACTTGTCCCAAAGATACTACTCAAGTTGGTGGGGCCTAGCCCCGATGTTATGCACTTCCTGCCAGAGCAGAGGCTAAGTTCTCCGATGCCTTTATTACAGGTATTATTTTTGTTTGTGATAGAGAGGCATCAACATTATTTGACCCTGGGTCTACATATTCGTACGTGTCTTCCTATTTTGCACCATACTTGGTTCAACCTAGTGATCCATTGGGTGTTCCTGTTCATGTGTCTACACCAGTAGGCAATTCTATTATGGTTGATCGAGTTCATCAGTCATGTATTGTAGTGATTGAAGGTCTTGAGACTAGTGCTGATCTATTGCTCCTAAATATGGTGGACTTTGATATTATATTAGGCATGGACTGGTTATCTCCATATCATGCTATTTTAGATTGCCATGCCGAGACTGTTACA
Organism: Nicotiana noctiflora; assembly: GCA_032618575.1. NCBI lineage: Eukaryota > Viridiplantae > Streptophyta > Magnoliopsida > Solanales > Solanaceae > Nicotiana > Nicotiana noctiflora. The sequence goes on from JASVEL010004205.1 coordinate 174,385, forward strand.
TTAGCTACCGAATTTGCCTAGTATAGAGTGGAAAGGAATTTCTGGTCACACTAGCCACAATGTTATTTCTTATGTTAAGGCTCGGCGTATGATTGAAAAAGGGTATTTGGCTTATTTAGCATATGTCCGTGATTCCAGTGCTGAGGTTCCTTCTATTGACTCTATGCCATGGTCTGCAAATTTCCTAAACTATTTCCTTCAGACCTACCGAGTATGCGACCCGACAGGGATATTGATTCTCGCATTGACTTGGCTCCAGGCACTCAGCCCATTTCTATTCCCCCATATCATACGGCTCTGCCAGAGTTAAAAGAATTGAAGGAGCAGTTGTAGGATTTACTTGAAAAGGGTTTCATTAGACCCAATGTTTGGCTATGGGGTGCACCAATATTATTTGTAAAGAAGAAAGATGGTTTGATGAGAATGTGCATTGATTATCGGCAATTGAACAAGGTGACTATAAAAAATAAATATCCACTCCCATGAATTGATGATTTATTTGATCAGCTTCAGGGTGCCAAGGTCTTTTTGAAGATAGAATTGAGATCTGGTTATCATCAGCTGAAGATTAGGGCATCTGATGTCCCTAAGACATCATTCCGCACTCAGTACAGACATTATAAATTTCTGGTCATGTCTTTTGGGTTGACAAATGTCCCAACAGCTTTTATGGAATTGATGAATCGGGTGTTCCGGCCTTATTTAGACTTATTTGTAATAGTGTTCATTGATGACATATTAATATATTCCCGCAGTCAGGAGGAGCATGCGCATCATCTTAGAGTGGCTTTGCAGACTCTGAAAAAAAGCCAACTATATGCAAAATTTCCAATGTGTGAATTTTGGCTAAGTTCAGTTTCATTCCTGGGTCATATTGTGACGGCAACATGTATTCAAGTTGATCCAAAGAATATTAAGGCAGTCAAGAACTGGCCTAGACTGACATCCGCCACATAGATTCGAAGTTTCTTGGGATTAGCAGGTTATTATTGGTGATTCATGGAGGGGTTTTCATCTATTGCAACCCCACTGACTAGATTGATGCAGAAAGGTGTTCAGTTTGAATGTTCAGATGAATGTGAAGCGAGCTTTCAGAAGCTCAAGACAACCCTGACCACAAAACCGGTATTGGTTTTACCCATAGGTACGGGACCTTATACTATTTATTGTGATGCTTTTTATATTGGGCTTGATGTAGTCTTAATGCAGGATGGCAAGGTTATTGCCTATGCTTCGAGGTAGTTGAAGATTCATGAAAAGAACTATCCCAGTTCTTGATCTCAAATTTGTGGCGATTGTTCACGCATTGAAAATCTGGAGGCATTATTTGTATGGAGTGGCATGTGAAGTATACACTGATCACAAGAGCCTTCAGTACCTGTTTAAATAGAATGATCCAAATTTGAGATAGAGAAGGTGGATAGAATTGTTGAAAGATTATGATGTCACCATTTTATATCATCCGGGAAAGGCCAACGTGGTGGCCGATACTCTAAGTAGGAAGTCAGCTAGTATGGACAGTCTTGCTTATATTCCAATCAATCAGAGGCCACTTGCTTTGGATGTTCAATCCTTATCCAACCGATTTGTGAGGTTGGATATTTCTGAGCCTAGTCGAGTGAGCTTGCACGGTTGCTCGCTCTTCATAATTGGAGCGTATCCGCGATTAACAATATAATGATCCTTATTTATGTGACCTTAAAGACACGGTTCAGCAAGGAGGTGCCAAGCATGTCACCTTAGATGGTGATAGGATTATGAGGTTGCAAGGGCGCATTTGTGTGCCAAATGTTAATGGGCTCAGAGAATTGATTCTAGAAGAAGCTCACAGTTCGCGATATTCTATTCATCCAGGTGCATCAAAGATGTATCACGATTTGCAGTAGCATTATTGGTGGCGTAGAATGAAAAAGGATATTGCAGCATATGTGGCACGATGTCTGAATTGTCAGCAGGTTAAATATAAGCATCAGAGACTTGGTAGTTTATTTCAGAGAATTGAGCTACCTGAATGGAAGTGGAATAGGATCACTATGGACTTCGTTTCTGGTTTTCCAATGACTCGGAAGAAGTTTGATAGGCTCATTTTATTCTGGTTGCCACTACCTATTCATCCGAGAGATTAGCTGGGATTTGTGAGCACGTGATTTTGCCCTCACGGCAATTACTCCCAGAAAAATAAAATAGTCTTGTATTTGATTTCACAGATTTTGGTTTTTTTGGAGTTAGTACTTGTCTGCATGTGTGTTTACTTGTTTCATTTTTCAAAATACAAAAATACGTATCGTAGGCGTGTAGGAACCAATTTTTAGTTCATAGGAATTAATTAACCACGAAGAAAATTACAAAAAAATGCGCATCTTTATTCTTTGCCTTTAGGCAATTTTAGTTAAATGTGTAATTCGTGTTAATGGTTTGTGTAGGAATTAATAGGCGTGTGATTTTATTTCTCTCGATTTGTTTAGAGTGGCTCTAATTTAAATATGGTTAGAGAAGGAAAGAAGGAACAAAGGCTATTTTTGCAAACAATTGCAGCCCAAAGGGGCTGTCTTTGCCCTGTCCATTGGATCAACACCTTTAGATGTCTAAACAACGTCGTTGAGCTTGACACAATCCAAGCCGTTGATCCTACAAGATCAAACGACCCAGTATGTTTCAGGAGCGTCCAAACGACATCGTTTCAAGGCGTTCAATCATGCCCGTTGAACCATTCTCGATCCAACGGAGGATATCCCATCCCCCAACCCATTATGTGGCCCGACCTAGTCCCCCACAGACCAACCCGGCTTCAATGATGCCCAAACGACACCGTTTGGATTAGTGAAATGATCCAGGCCGTTGATCTCATCTGATCAAACGGCCAGGATTAAATCCCACGCCCAGTATATATTTGTTCCACACGACCCAGCCCCCTCCCAAAACACCCCGCTCATCTTCTTCGTCTCCCACAGAGACCAACCGACCTCTGCCGTCCCCCGCCGCACTCCGCCTACCAAAAATCGCCTCACGGCGGTTCCGGTAGGCCAAACCTCCTCAAATTAACACCATAGCTTCCCCTTTTCCCTCTCTATACGAATCTGTAACCCTCTTACCTCGAATCATCCTTGAACGCCTCGAATCTTCGATCGAAGATTCGAGTCGAAACTCGACCAAAGCCAATCGCTCCCAAATCAACACCACGCCACCCCTAGACCTCCCTCATACTTCTACCAGCCTTTGCCTGGCTTGAATAGTGCCAGAACCAGTCAAGCCCCAAAAACGGCCTCAAGAACCCTAGAATCCAAAAACTAGGGATTTCGTCCGAGTCAACATTATTTGAAGGCAACAGGCTTTAATTGGAGTGTTTTTCGTTTGAAAACACTTCAAGTAAAGTCCGTTTACTTCAAAAGGTGCAAAACTCGAATCCTTTGGAGCCGGGTCCGTCCGATTTTGATTTCTCTTTTGGAGGTATTCCATTTTTCTCTTTCTGTGTTATTGATGTGCTCATTGTATTGGTTTAGTCATTCGTTTGTTCTGTCTTATGTTTAATGTTTAATCTTCTCCACCTCTACCCCGTAAGACCTTTATTTGGTCATTCTTATTTTGTTGTATGTCGGAGCAGATTAAGTTATAGAAATACGAATTGGTTTTAATCGATATTGTCAAGTAGCTAAAAACTGCATTTTTTTTGTGTTTTGTTTGCTTGAGCGTTTCGAATTGCTGATTCCATGATTGACTCTTGTTACTTATATGTGTTACGCGAATGCTGTCGATTAGTTCGTAGGGCTGTTTATTAGCATTTTATGGCAGAAATTGACACTGTAAATCATTGTGAATCACTGTGGGATCAAGTTTTCTTGAACTGTTGTTTGAATTAAGTGGTAAACGGGATATAGCTGATAATGATTTGAGTAGTATCAGCAATTTTTTGATTTTTAAAGTACTCTGCCCATAAAAGGGGCTAGTGGAACCTGCTGTACAGCAGGGTATCCGATTAGCTTCTTGCGCTTAGTATTTTAAATACTAAAATCCATACATAGACATTGGGTAGTGGGTGCTCAGGGAGCCTGACAGGTTGGACAGAAGGAGGATGGGCAGGGTTGCTGTTTATTAATTTTCTGAGTGTCCCTGGGACTTGTTTTGATTATAAGTAGGAGGAGGGTTTCTGAAGAAATTGGATTGCTTTTTGGGAAAAGAAAAAGAAAGAGAAAAAAAAGGACACAAATTTTAAACACACACTTGAGGGGATTCTGGAAGAGAGTGAGGGTAAGGGAGTTCCATTGGTGTGCCCTTTAGCTAGTTTAGGGATAGCTTCAACAGTATTGGGTGCTCACAAGCTAATTTGATACCCAGTCAAACTTATTATTGGGTTTTGTTTGCTGGTTGTCTTCTGATGGTTCGGATATGATTTCAAGTCTATTTAAGGTCTATTTGAGTCGTTTTGGGTCAAAGTCTATACTGGTTTTAAAACTGGTTTCCAAGCTTTTTGGGATCTTGCTGAGTTGCTGTTTGATCACTGCCAAGCCGTTACTGATCTCTCGTTTCTTCATTTCTATTATCAATTTCCAGGTACACAACTATTACTTTGTAAGTCGAGGCTCGAAGCATGAAATACAAATGAAGAGCTGAAGCTCCATGATTTATGTTTAAGTTATATTCTAAATTAAGATTGTATATCTATAGGGTGGTTAAATTCATCTGTTGAAACTACTAGTTGCCTCATTACGCATAGCTGAGTAGTGATCTGCAGTTGTTTAGGGTGTAAACCCCATTCCTATGTATGCTAGATAGAAAGGAACTAATGGTGTAGTATTCATATCTTGTCATATCCAGTTTATTTCATTTATAGTATATGTGAAATGCACATCAGTTCTTTAAGTTAAATCACTTAGTAGTTTGAATTATTTTAGTTAAACAACTTGTTCGCATAAATTGGCAAAAACCATGTTCCCGTAAATGTCATCTTCGGATTTAACAAAGTTGTGTTCAAACACCCGCTTAGAATAAGTTCGAAGCATGTAAATAATATAGGATCTTTTCTTCTTGTACTTTAGAGACAAACTTAAACGGAGAAAATGTAGTCATTATAGGATTACCTTTTTTTAAAATAACTGAGACGAGCCCCGCTAAATAACGTATAAATCATGGTGCCCTCGTAAATGTATATTCAAATAATTAGAATTTGGGACGAGCCATTTAGCTAATTTTGTGGCCCTTCGCAAAGTAGTGATACGTTAGTCATTTTAGGTGTGGTTTTAATCATTTTACCTCTCTTAAATGCGTGTGTGCATTTCATGCAACTCAAATCCAAATCCAACAACGTTGAATAAGAATGTGTCGAGGATCCGGGTGCATTTCATGTGACATGATCCGAAAACGCGTTCTTAGACAATGTTCATTTTCTTAAGCTCTAATAATTGACAAAAAGCGGTAAATAACATTAAAATTGCACCGTAGGATAATATGTTGTAAATCAGGTTAATAAGCCAAAATATGATAGTTGAGCGACCGTGCTAGAACCACGGAATTCGGGAATGCCTAATACCTTCTCCCGAGTTAACAGAATTCCTTATCCGGATTTCTGGTACGTAGACTGTTTAATAGACTCATTCTTTTCCTCGATTCGGGATTCAACCGGTGACTTGGGACACCATAAATCTCCCAAGTGGCGACTCTGATTTAATTAAATAAATCCCGTTTCGATTGTCCTTTAATTGGAAAAACTCCACTCGCACCCACGCGGGTTTGCGCCAAAAGGAGGTGTGACAGCTCTGGCGACTCTGCTGGGGAAGATAAACCCAGAACCATTGGTTCAGGGTTTAAGAATTCGAGCTTTGGATCATTGTTGTATTTGGCTTATGATTATCTGATTTATTATATGTTTGTATTTAATGTGCTAAATGTTGCTTTTACCGCTTTGATATTTTGTGAATTGTACATATAAATTGTGCCGAAACCAATCTCCTATCTGAGTCTTCTAAATCATGAAGAAGGGTGCACTTCGTGTGACTTCTTTTCTGTATAGTGTCTAATTCCCACTTTAGAACGAGGTTTGGATAAGTTGCAAAACCGGTGAAGCTTTTGTATTCTCGGGTTGCTGCCTCCTCCTCGGCTCGAGTTGTCCGCTCGGGTAAGCCAGGTCTAGAACAATAAACCCAGGTTTTTAAACCTAGAATAACAAAGCTTCATGCCGGATCACTAGTAGGAACGTTTATTTGCATCATGTTGCATTTGACTTAGGGGACTCAACACAGGGGTTGGGTCCGTTTAGGACAGGTGACCTGAAATGAAAAGACCATCCTGCTGCATCCTGTTTGTTTTACGCATATATTTGCTTCAGACTTGCAGGCTAACCGTTTTTTTTATATTGAGAAAAATGAAAAAAATAGTTTCAAAATAGTTTGTTTTTTTTACTTAAAAAGAAAAAAAAACGTTTGATGTAAAATAAAAAATGTGTGATTAAAATAAAAAAAAATGTCAAAATAGTTTGTTTTTTTACTTAAAAATAAAAAAACGTTTGTTGTAAAATAAAAAAAAATGTGTGATTAAAAAAATATATAGTTTCAAAATAGTTTGTTTTTTTTTACTTAAAAAAGAAAAAAATTTTAAAATTAAAAAAAAAATGTGTGGAAAAAATAATAATAATAATATATAGTTTGTTTCATTTACAGATGTAGTTTGTTTTTATTTGACCGAACTACGCATGTTTGATTCTCCCCATTAGGTGGGATACGTATGCAACCCTCATCGGGTCCAACCACCCCTTCAAAAAATTTAAAAAAAAATGTCGAAGTTTTAGTTTTCAATAAAATCAAAGTGACGCTGTTTTTAAAATAGCCGAATGTTCCGAAAGGACGCCGGAAGGCTGCTTTTTGCAAAAAAATGGCCACTTTGAAATCTTTCCTTTTTCTTTTTGAATAATAGCCTTGAAATATTCCATATGGAAATGTTGAAAGGCCGTAGCCTCAAAATCAAGTTTGAGTTTACCACCCTTTTTTAAAAAAAAATGTGTGTTTAGTTTTCAATAAATCGAAGTGATACCGTTTTCAAAAACAGCCGAATGTACCCGAAAGGGACGCCGGAAGGCTGACTTCGCATAAACAGCCACTTTTGGGTCAGTTTGTAGAGTTTTTGGTCAATTGACCCTCACAGCCTTATAATCTTCGTCCCCGGGGCGCTGAAAGGCCGTGTTTGTAAAAACAAGGTTTTTTATTCCAATTTGGAAAAAAAAAGAAAAAAAAAAGAAAAAAAAAAGGTTCATAACGAGAGAGGTTTTCAAGGATAATTGAAAAGGAAAAGCTGGAATGACGCATGCGGTGAATACATATATGGTTAACTGACTAGGTGCATTGCATCCAACGTGTGATAACATATCTGTTAAACTCCGTGAGCTTACAAGTTTGTTGCATTTTCAGAAAGTTTAGCGGTTGGCTTGACAGAATATTCTGGCCAATCACCATTACCATACTAGATCAAAAGGTCCAATTTTAGCAAGCATGTCTAGTTCCGGCAAAAGTCTCGATGGAGAGAAAACAGAGATACAGATCATAAAAGATGAGGTGGACCGGTTGAGACAGTAGATAACAGAGATGCACCTAGCCTGGGCTAGGGGACAGTCATCACCAAACCTTCCTACTCTTACACCAGCTCCGGAGCGTCCGCCCGTTGACCCCTCGACAAGTGCCCCGATCAATCCATATTATCAAGGGGAAAACCCTTATACGTCCCAGGTTTCACCAGCTAGACAAAATCCTCCTCCCCCGGTTACCCCTGTTTTTGTGGCACCTCCACCTGCTACTTTACAGAAGTCGTCTAGTGAGCCACTTTTTCAAATCCATGATAATCATTGCTACTCTCCCGAGCCTACCTTTAAGGCTCTTGAACCGCATTCATACACCCCTCACTGGGATAACCCTGCAGAACCGGAAAAGCACTTCAAAAGTTTGGAGCATGAGGAAGTTATTCGGAAAGTCAAAAGCCTGGAGCAATCCTTCAGGAATATGCATGGTTTAGGCAACCAAGTCAGCGTTGCTTACAAAGATCTGTGCCCATTTCCAGATGTCCAGTTGCCCGCTGGGTTCAAAATGCCCAAGTTTGATCTATACGAGGGGCATGGTGACCCAGTAGCCCATCTCCGAGGTTTCTGCAGCAAAATGCGAGGAGCCGGAGGGCGAGAAGAACTTCTGATAGCTTACTTCGGTCAGAGCTTGGGAGGGTCCGCACTAGAGTGGTACACCGGGCATGATCCCAACAGATGGTTTACATGGGATGACCTGGCCCAAGCATTCATCGGCCAGTTTCAATATAATCTTGAAATAATCCCCTGATCGCTTATCATTGCTAAAGTTAGAGAATAAACCCGCCGAAAGCTTTAGAGAATTTGGGTTCCGCTGGAGAGAACAGGCAGCAAGGGTAGATCCACCGATGAGAGAAAACGAGATGGTAGATTATTTCTTGTAGACACTGGAGCCAACTTACTTTAGTTACCTGGTGACATCGGTTGATAAATCTTTCAATGAGGTGATCAAAATGGGCGGAATGATGGAAGAGGGACTTAAGTCCAATAAGATCTTAAGCTATTCCGCGTTGAAAGCTACAAATCAAGCTACTCAGAATGGCACAGGGGTTGCATTCGGGAAGAAGAGAAGAGAAGAAGTTGCAACGGTAGAGGAGGGTACTTGTTCCAGATCGAAAGGTCCTTCACCTCATTACCAAGCCAGACCCTACTACCCAAATCACCCTAATCACCATCCCCGAAACACATATCTACCACCAAGGGCTTACAATAACCCTCCAGGACCAGGTTTTCGAGGGAATCATGCCTTCAGAAAGGAAAAGACACAAAGAACATTCACCGAGTTGGGAGAAACTTATACTGCTCTGTTCCACAAATTGAAGCAGATAGGTTTGTTGAGTCCTATTGAGACAAGATTGCCAAATCCCCTACCCCCAAATGTGGATCGCTCAGTAAGCTGTGAGTATTGTTCGGGGGCTCTCGGACATGATACCGAGAAATGTTGGAAACTGAAACATGTGGTGCAAAATCTTATTGACACCAATAAGATCGAGGTTCAGACACTAGAGGCACCCTACATTAATCAGAATCCATTGCCAGCTCACCCTTAGACCCATATGATCAAATTGATACACAAGGGAAGGGAAACTTAAGAAGCCCGATCTATATTCCAAAGCAAAACCAATCGGCAAAAGTTGGTATATGAGAAGTCATGCTTGGTAATCAGGAGGAGTTTTCGGTGGTTTGTTTTTGTTGTCATTTCTTTTGTCCGAGTTGTTTCCGGGGTTGTGACCTAGATTTTGTCTTGTAGTGAAACCCTCTTATCTTTCCATTTTTGGTCATTTCAGTTTGCCTAGTCTTATCAAGTCTCGTTTCGGGTTTGTATTTTTGGTTTGCTTATTTGTATTTGAACCAATTCTCCGTTTAGTGAAACTTTTGGTCTTTTATTACCCAGTTCGTCTTTTTGTTTAGTTTTTTTTATCTTTAAATTTGTCATTTGTTCGAACGCCGACTCTAATGACATGGCATCGCACATAATTTTGGCCTAATATTAAGGGTTAATCATGAAGCAATTGGAAGATAATCAGGTCATTTTAAAAGAAATAAAAACGATTTGAGATTATTTGGAGCCCGAATCATGTGAGACTAGGGCAGGTAAAACACGAAGAAACCCTTAAAGGAAAATTGGACATGCTAAGACGGGGTTCGCTCGTGATACTGAAATGAAAGTGTCGTCCAGCAATACTTTAAAACGATAGATGAAAAGGCGAATGGACGATATGGTTATCAATCAGGGCACAAACAGAAGATGTCGTGAATATGTTGTTTGAACTTGGCATGTTTTGAAGATTGGAATGACGAAGGCATTTTGTTCTGCTATCCAAACACTTTATCCATCGTCAACCCTTTGAGCCTTAATTTAAATTCTTTTATAACCCTCCTTCGGAATTAGTTGCAAAGACTAGAAACACAAGTTTGAAAGACAAGAGAAGAAAGGGATAAAGAAAAAGAAAAGAAAAGAAAACAACAAAAAGATATAAAGAAAAAAAAACAAAAAGAAAAATGAAAAAAAGGGAATTGGGAACTACGTTTGACCTTATTCCTTAAAGAGGATACGTAGGCGCTTCACAGCTCTGTCATAGTGTAAATAAAGAAATAAAATCCCCAAGTAAAAAACTGGGGCAAATAAAAATTGTGTTGATTATAAATAAATTTAGGTCCGAAGGTTGTAAATTTTGAACCCAAAATTGATTTTGTTTTGAGCTTTCAATACACTTTCTTTCTAGCCCTATCCAAATCCCACATTACGGTCCAAAGAAAGACCTTCTGATCAGTATTCAAAAGATGCCACTTCAGGCGAGTGAGAGAGTCCTATTAGAATATAACACTCTGATTCTCAGCAGAAACGACTCTGATTCCCAACATAAAGGAAACATGAGAGAGTCTTAGCAGTGACACCCCAATCCCCAGCTAAAAGTAATACAAACGAGAGAGTCTTACCGGTGAAAACCTTCACATGCACCATACGGCGACGAAAGCTGAGAGAAAATCAAAATGAGAGAGGCTTGAAAGTGAACACCCTTCGGGCACTACAAATCGAATAAAGGTGATAATCAGATGGAAATCACGAGACATAAATCGTGAAAGGCAATTAACGACGGAGGATAGGGCATATGTGCATGTCATGACCAGTGGAGTTGGTATCCGCGTTTGATAAGTTTTTATAGTTGTTTCTTGTTAGAGAGTCAGTTCTCCCTTGTCTTCTATTTGTTGTTTCTTTTTATCTTTCTCCTTTTGTCAAAAATTCCCCGTCAAAGTCTGTCTAGTCAAAACATAGTGAGAAATGACTTCAAAACTTGCCACCAACTTTCCAATTATTATGCAAGGCAAGGAAATGCCATTGACGTCAGAGAAGTATGGTGCAAAGAAGATTATTAAACTGGGGTACAAAATTTTCTTTTCATTTTGAAAATTTTCTGGAAGTCGAGTCCCACTTGGGAAAAAAGGAAGAAAGGAAAGCCTTAAGGGAATTGGTCTTCGAACCAGTGTCATCTCCAACGACCTTCAAAAGAGTGAAACACCAATTTTGAGGAAATAAAAATCCCTCAGTAGTGTTATCTTCAGCAAGTTCCGAGGTGGTCGGGCAACACATAGTGGTAAATGAAGAAAGGAAATCTCATCTTCAACAAAATAACCCCCAGCAAGTTGAGAAACACAGAACGGGGAAGGGATAAATGGAAAAACCCATCCCCAGTAGGAATATCATCTCCAGCAAATGAAATCATTCCCCAACAAGTTTTGGGAACCCAGAGCGAGGAAAAGGGGAAAAGGAAAAACCACCCCACACGAGTGGCACAACCGCTCACAATGTTTTGAACTAACAAATTTTCTTTGATTTGAAACAGGGAAAGAAAGTGCTATTGATAGCAGAAAGTCATGCCACAAGGAAGAACACCAATACTGGGGCAGAAAATTTTCCGCCGTTGTTGAAAATTTTCTCGGAGAAACGAGGAAGGCAATTCAAGATGACGTGTCAGGTTTGTCCACCTTCAAATAGGATGTTTCAGGTTTGTCCACCTTCAAACAGGACGTCTCAGGTTTGTTCACTTTCAAACATTGATATCATGGGAGTATCCGCCCTCGAATAGGATACGATGGGAGTATTCGCCCTCGAATAGAATACGATGGGAGTATCCGCCCTCGAATATGATACGATGGGAGTGTCCGCCCTCGAATAGGATACGATGGGAGTATACGCCCTCGAATAGGATACAATGGGAGTATTCGCCCTCGAATAGAATACGATGGGAGTATTCGCCCTCGAATAGAATACAATAGGAGTGTCTGCCCTCGAATAGGATACGATGGGAGTGTCCGCCCTCGAATAGGATACGATAGGAGTATTCGCCCTCGAATAGGATACAATGGGAGTATTCGCCCTCGAATAGAATACGATGGGAGTATTCGCCGTTGTATAGGATACAATGGGAGTATTCGCCCTCGAATAGGATACGATGGGAGTATTCGCCCTCGAATAGGATACAATGGGAGTATTCGCCCTCAAATAGAATACGATGGGAGTATCAGCCCTCGAATAGGATACGGCGGGAGTCTCCGCCCTCGAATAGGATACGATGGGACTATCCGCCCTCGAATAGGATATTTTACGTTAGTTTTATTTTACATTGTCCTATGCATATTTCGTAAATTATTGCCAGAATGCATTTTAAATTCAAAAGTTGCTAATAAAAATAGGCGCCTACCTGTATAACAAGGCATGTCTTCAGTCTTTACATTGCAGGTCTTGAAACCAGTAACCCACCATAAAGCAGAGGGTTACAACAAAAGTTCCCAGCACAAATTCAAGCGCATGAGTCAAAGGAAGTGTAAGGCCCCGTGAAATTTTTGTGCATAAAACCTAGTAGATGTGGTGTCATGGTCCGAATGATGTGTTAGGAATGCGTAGAATTCTTCGCGGCTCGCAAGCTCGCCGCGGTTCGGACCCTTGGTAGTGATTTAAGTTTCAAAATGTAGAATAAAATTTTTCCAGAAAAATGTCAATCTGCGGTGCACTTTTGCGACCGCAGAATCAACATGCGGTCCGCATAGTGACCGCAAATCGTTCCAGAGAGTTGCCCAAAATTGTGTCCAATGTGCGGTCGATATGCGATCGCATGTCAATCTGCGGTGCACTTTTGCGGCCGCAGAATCAACATGCGGTCCGCATAGTGACCGCAAATCGTTCCAGAGCCTGCGTAATTTTTGAGCCATTCTGCGGTCGATATGCGATCGCATGTCAATCTGCGGTCGCATAGTGACCGCATATTTGACCCCGGCCCAGATTTTGTAACATTTTGACCCGATCTCTTCTTTAATATAACACCTTTCTTCTTCATTTTATCATATCATCTCACCAAAATTAGAGAGAGAAGAGAGGGTTTTTAGAGAGAGAAGTTCTTCATCTTCAAAAATTGTTCCAACTACTTAATTCCAAGGGATTCTAGGGCAAGGATTCAACTTCCCCAATATTTTCAAGGTAAAAACCCTAACTATTTTTACAGCTAACTTTTGGAAGAAGTTTCAGCAAGGTTTGGGAACTCAGGTGAATCTCAGCACAGCTTTCCATCCACAGACCGATGGACAGGCCGAGCGGACCATTCAGACGCTTGAAGATATGTTGCGGGCTTGTGTCTTAGATTTTAAAGGTAATTGGGATGAACACTTGCCACTGATAGAATTTGCTTACAATAACGGCTATCATGCTAGCATTCAAATGGCCCCGTTTGAGGCATTGTACGGGAGAAGATGTAGATCGCCAATCGGGTGGTTTGAGGTAGGTGAAACGGAATTGCTAGGGCCAGATATGGTGTACGAAGCTATGGAAAAGGTCAAAGTTATTCGGGAGAGAATGAAAACAGCACAGAGTCGTCAAAAGTCCTATGCAGACGTTCGTCGAAGGGATTTGGAGTTTCAAGTCAATGATTGGGTGTTCTTGAGGGTATCTCCTATGAAGGGAGTCATGCGATTCGGAAAGAAAGGAAATTGAGTCCTAGGTATGTCGGGCCATATCGGATCGTTCAAAGGATTGGTCAAGTTGCTTATAGGCTAGAGTTTCCTCCTGAGATGTCATTAGTGCATCCGGTATTCCATGTGTCCATGTTGAAGAAAGTGATTGGAGATCCATCCACCATCATGCCAGTCGAAGCTATAGAGGTTAATGAAGATTTGTCATATGAAGAAGTTCCGGTTGCCATTCTTGATAGGCAAGTCCGTAAATTGAGAAATAAGGAAGTTGCCTCTGTTAAAGTATTGTGGCGAAGTCAACAAGTTGAGGAGGCCACATGGGAAGCAGAAAAAGAGATGAAAGAAAAGTACCCCCATTTGTTCGATCAAGCCTAGAAGAAATTAGGTGACCCTCCTACTCCTAGTAACTGTCATCTTGCCTAAGTTGTTTCCCTCTTAGTGTTAGTAAAGTCTCCTTCATTTTGTAATGAATTTAATGTGTTGTCACATTTGGGTCATTTGAGCCGTTCTTGATAAATGAAAGCCTTATAAAGATTTACGTGTTAAATAAGCGGCTAATAGTAAGTGTAGATTGGTAATGGTTTGTTGAGTGTACATGGTGTTAAATTGGTTTAATAAGGTAAGAATTCATTGAAGTGACTAGTTTCTGTGAAATTGTAACAATGTGATAGAATATGTGCATTCGTTGAGGTAAGAAAGTGTATACCAGTTGTGAAAAGTGTTGTAGTTGTATATTGTTGTTTGGTAATGTGTTTCGGGGGCCCTCTGACAGGTGGATATGCCCATAATACAAAGGAAACTCTGGCGAAATTTTTCTAAAATATAAGAGTTAGTCAAAATTTTGATAGCTTGCATATCATGTCTTTCAAAACTCATTTATTTCAAAATCCCCATTCGAGGACGAATGATCTTAAGGGGGGGAGGATGTAAGGCCCCATAAAATTTTTGTGCATAAAACCTAGTAGATGTGGTGTCATGGTCCGAATGATGTGTTAGGAATGCGTAGAATTCTTCGCGGCTCGCAAGCTCGCTGCGGTTCGGACCCTTGGTAGTGATTTAAGTTTCAAAAATGTAGAGAAATAATTTTTCCGAGAAAAATGTCAATCTGCGGTGCACTTTTGCGACCGCAGAATCAATATGCGGTCCGCATAGTGACCGCAAATCGTTCCGGAGAGTTGCCCAAAATTGTGTCCAATGTGCGGTCGATATGCGATCGCATGTCAATCTGCGGTGCACTTTTGCGGCCGCAGAATCAACATGCGGTCCGCATAGTGACCGCAAATCGTTCCAGAGCCTGCGTAATTTTTGAGCCATTCTGCGGCCACTATGCGGACCGCATGTTGATTCTGCGGTCGCATAGTGACCGCATATTTGACCCCGGCCCAGATTTTTGTAACATTTTGACCCGATCTCTTCTTTAATATAACACACTTTCTTCTTCATTTTATCATATCATCTCACCAAAATTAGAGAGAGAAGAGAGGGTTTTTAGAGAGAGAAGTTCTTCATCTTCAAAAATTGTTCCAACTACTTAATTCCAAGGGATTCTAGGGCAAGGATTCAACTTCCCCAATATTTTCAAGGTAAAAACCCTAACTATTTTCTTTGATTTTCAGTTTTAATTGGGTAAAGAGAGGTTTGCATATAATAGCTTTTGAAAATAGAATTTTTACACTCATGCATGATTATTGAACTTGATTTCTAGTAAAAGAAGTGGGTAGAAGTAAGAGTCTTCAAGAACAAGGTTGGCAAGAGTAGGATATCTTGGGTAAGCATAAAGTAGGAGGAAAAACATCATCACCGGGTATGTATGGCTAATTTTGATTCTTGTAAAATCGCCCATATGTGTGAAATTGTTTGGCATGTGTTAATTTGAGAGATTTTATGTGATTTTTCGATATCATTGTTGTGTTGGGTATACAATTGATGATTGAACTACATTTGGTATGGTTTGAAATACGAATTGAAAGATGACAAAGGAATTGAAATTGGTACGAACTGAGGAAAATTGTTGTGATGGCATATTTGGCTTATTGTGGAAGGAATTTGAAACACCTTAATTGTGGTGAATTGCTGAACATGATTATGTGGGCATTTTCGATTTTGGAATACTTGTAACATGGTTGTGATATTGAATTGAGAAGAAATTGAGAACATGAACCAATGTGTAAGTTGCTTATTTGAACTTGTTGAAATTGTGTGTAGTACATTATCTGCTGTTTGAAATTGTTGTGTTTTCAACTGTAAGGCGGGGTCGTGTTGCGCGCCGCAACGTGGTGAAATAAGGTGTGGGTTGGGGTGATAAGGGTGGCCGAGGTAATAAGGGTGGTCGGGGGCAATAAGGATGGAAAGCGATCGAAATCGCTATTGAAAATTGATACATAAATCAATAATGTGAAATTGTGAAAGGAGACAGCAGGAGAGTTTGCAACCTGTGGGGCACCTGATTGCCCCTTTGTTTGACTACTTGTGTTTTACGTGATTGATTGGTTATTGTTAAATTGGTTGATCGTGGAAAGTTCTTTGTGTGAGAATTATTTGAAATGAGGAAAATGTGGAAACATGGTTGGCTGGCTTAATTGATTGTTGATGTAATTTAATGGCTTGAGTTTACTTGGGACAAAGTTTGTCCATACATACCAGTACAATTTAAGTGTACTGACGTCCCTTTTGCCGGGGGCGCTACATTCGTGTCATGATTGTAGGTGGATCAGTAGCAGGCACTTCAGCTCGTCGGCGGTAGTATTCTTCTCCTTCCACTGCCCGTCTTGGTGAGCCCCTTTCTTCCTCGGGGCCTTGTGTGGTTCTTGCCACTTCGGTTTGGATTTCATTTTGGTTTTGAAAGGTATAGCCGGAGCCTTGTTACCGGCAAGTATTGTATTTCCCTTTTGTATCCTAGAGGCTCTGTAGACATGTAAACTGTGGGACTCCAATCTTATATATATAAGGTGTTATGTCGGGCGTTGTAAAAGTTGAAATCTTGTTAATGAATCACTCGTATCATTTTATTTGTTTAATGTGAAATCAATTATGATTAGTAATATATTTGGTTAATGAGAAACAGTCATCACAGGGGTAACGCGTGGGAATGAAAGGCACCCAGGTCCGCTTGACTGGGGCAACCCGGTCGGGCGCCGGTCATGTCCCTCGATTTGGGGCGTGACACAAGGTGCTTGGAAGCTTAGGGTTAGCAGGTTGTTGGCTGGGAGAGCTGGTATAGTAGTGCCCTTCTTATAGGTGTGTTGTCGACCACATCATATAAGTAGGGGGCTACACGGGCATTTAGGAATTTACCTACTTCTTTGATAATCTATATCGTGCGGTAAAGTGCAATGTGGAGATATCCGTGTCTAATTCGTGCCTTGTTCCCAAATTTTCTCAGAATATGGCACCTAAGAAGAAGGCTAGACTCGGCCTTAGGGCCAATGCCGGCCCAAGTGCGGCTGTTAATCATGTACCCGATGCCGTGGGAGAGAATGACCCACCGGTCCCGAATTTGCCTGGCCCATCTGTTCAAAACCCAAGTGTCCCTATTCCAGCCGCGGCAAAGGATGCCACCATTCCTCCTGCCGGTGTTCCGGACTCAGATACAGTTCCCGCTTCGGGCTCCGGTATTTCTAATGAAGAACTTAGGGGAGCCATCCATATGTCAACACAGTTAGTGGCTGCCCAGGCCGAGAGATCCCATGATGCCCCCGCATCCTCCGGCGGACGGGGAGATTCTTTTGGCTCCGAGTCCATCGATTCTGCGATTGGCCCTCCGGAATTTTCGAGCACCGATCCGGAGGTCGACCCAGCGGAATTCCTTGATGAGATATACAAGACCCTCGAGTGATGAAGGCTACGGATATAGAGGGGGTAGAGTTGGCCTCTTACGGCTGAAGGGAGCGGCACGTTCATGGTTCGAAATGTGGGAGGATTCCCGTGAGGAAGGAGGCCCTCCGGCCAGATGGGATGAGTTCGTGGATGCATTTATGGACCACTTCTTACTGCTGAGGCAATGGCGGCTCGTGCCACTGAGTTCGAGGTTCTCAAGCAGGGCGGTATGAGTGTTTGGGAGTATCGCATGGAGTTCGTAAGGTTGTCCAAGTACGCTCCATATTTAGTGTCGACCATGGATGCCGGGTTCGACGGTTTGTTCGGGGCCTTAGCCCTTTGGTGGTGAATGAGGCCGCCACGGCAGCTTTGCACTCGGACATGAACTATGGGAGGATTGTGGGGTTTGCTCGGGCCACAGAGGCTAGGAAGTTGAAGATTCGTGCGAAAAGAGAGAGTAGCAGCAGGGCCGGTCAATGGGTCGTTCGGGGAGATCACTTCCGGGGAAGGGGTCATCGGGGCCATCCCGGTCATATGCTCGGCCCTCCGCGAGTGCACCGCCATCCGTGCACGGTCATCGGCGAGGCGGTTACTCGAGACACCGGTTCGGACGGCGAGGAGGTCTCGTCGGTCCGGTCATCCCGGGGTGAGATCCCGGCGGCAGGGGAGACCTACATGCCCCAAGTGTGGGAGATTTCATACGGAAACTTGCTACCTTGACCTTCCGGTGTGCTTCGGGTGCGGGGTGAGAGGTCATATTCGGCGGGACTGCCGTGCACCCCGTCGGGGTATAGGTAGGGGATCTGCTCAGTCATCCGGTTCTTCAGCTGCTACATCATCGGCGCGTACTCCAGCAGCAGCAGGGCGTGGTGCAGCTAGGGGTGGAGCTCAGGGTAGGGGTGGACCTAGCCGATTCTATGCGTTGAGTGGCCGCCAAAATGCCGAGGCTTCTTCAGATGTTGTTACAGGTATCATGTCTGTTCAGACTATTGATTGCTATGCCCTTATTGATCCGGGGTCCTCCTTGTCTTATGTTACTCCATTCATTGCTTCAAGCTTTGGGATAGAACCCGAACAACTTCATGAGCCGTTCTCTGTGTCGACACCTATTGGTGATTCTATTACAGCCTCACAAGTCTATAGGAATTGTGTTGTTACGGTAGGTGGTCGTGATACCACGGCCGATCTTATTGATCTTGGGATGGTAGATTTTGATGTTATTATGGGGATGGATTGGCTCTATTCGTGCTTTGCCAAACTTGACTGTCGAACGAGAGTTATGAGGCTCGAGTTCCCTAACGAGCCAATTATTGAATGGAGAGGAAATGGTGTAGTGCCAAGGGGTAGGTTTATTTCCTACCTTAAGGCTTCGAAGATGATTAAGAAGGGGTGTATCTATCACCTGGTTCGGGTAACGGACACCACCTCGGATGTGCCTATCCTCGAGTCCGTGCCAATTGTGAATGAATTTCCTGAAGTGTTTCCAGATGAGCTTCCAGGCATTCCGCCAGATAGGGAGATTGACTTTGGGATCGATGTATTGCCGGATACTCGGCCAATATCCATTCCACCATACAGAATGGCGCCAGCAGAGTTAAGGGAGTTAAAGGAGCAGCTGAGGGATTTATTAGAGAAAGGGTTCATACGACCGAGTGTGTCGCCGTGGGGTGCTCCGGTTCTCTTTGTCAGAAAGAAGGATGGGTCACTTCGAATGTGTATTGATTATCGGCAGCTCAACAAAGTCACCATCAAGAATAAATATCCTTTGCCTCGAGTGGATGATCTGTTTGACCAATTGCAGGGAGCGAGGTTCTTCTCAAAGATTGATTTACGGTCTGGGTACCACCAGTTGAAAATCAGGGAGCAGGATGTTCCTAAGACCGCCTTCAGAACTCGTTATGGTCACTTCGAGTTTTTGGTCATGTCTTTTGGGCTAACCAACGCCCCAGCAACTTTCATGGACCTTATGAATCGGATTTTCAAGCCATTCCTAGATTCCTTTGTGATTGTATTCATTGACGATATTCTCATCTACTCTCGGAGCGGGGAAGATCATGCCGTTCACCTCAGAGCAGCATTGCAGACCCTTCTTCAGCATCAATTGTATGCCAAGTTCTCAAAATGTGAGTTTTGGTTGGAGTCCGTAGCTTTTCTAGGGCATGTTATTTCCAGTGAGGGAATTATGGTGGATCCTCAGAAGATTGCGGCAGTGAAAGATTGGCCTAGACCCACGACCCCGACAGCGATTCGTAGCTTTTTGGGTCTGGCGGGGTACTATCGGAGGTTTGTAGAGGGATTCTCAACCCTCGCCTCCCCATTGACTAAATTGACGCAGAAAGCAGTTAAGTTCCAGTGGTCCGAAGCATGTGAGAAAAGTTTCCAAGAACTGAAGTCAAGATTGACCTCGGCACCAGTATTGGCCTTGCCAGAAGGCAGAGAGGGATTTGTAGTCTATTGTGATGCCTCCAGAGTCGGTTTGGGATGTGTATTGATGCAGCACGGAAAGGTCATATCTTACGCTTCCAGGCAACTCAAGAATCACGAGAAGAATTATCCGACGCATGATTTGGAACTTGCAGCTGTTGTGTTTGCCTTGAAAATATGGCGACACTATCTTTATGGGGTTCATGTAGATGTGTTTTCGGACCACAAGAGCCTCCAGTATTTGTTCAAGCAGAAAGAGCTGAATCTGAGACAGCGGCGGTGGTTAGAATTACTCAAGGACTATGATATGGACATATTGTACCATCCAGGGAAGGCAAATGTGGTAGCTGACGCTCTTAGTCGGAAATCCATGGGTAGTTTGGCTCATTTGGGTGTAGATCGGAGACACCTGGCTCGAGAGGTTTACCAATTAGCCAGTTTGGGGGTTCGTATCTCGGCGTCAGATGAGGGGGATATCTTGGTGCATAATGGAGCAGAATCATCATTGGTCGCGGAAATCAAGGAAAAACAGTTCATGGATCCAGCATTGGTTCGGGCGAAGGAAGCAGTCATGGATGACAAGACCTCGGCATTTGTACTTAGCAGCGAAGATGGTGTATTGCGGTGTCAAGATAGGCTATGTGTTCCGGATGTGGACGAGCTTCGGGAAAGAGTGATGGCGGAGGCTCATACTTCCAGGTATTCTGTGCACCCTGGTTCAACGAAAATGTATCACGATCTCAAGGAGACTTATTGGTGGAACGGTATGAAAAGGGATGTGGCAGGCTTTGTAGCTAAATGTCCGAACTGTCAACAAGTGAAGGCCGAGCATCAACGGCCTGGTGGATTAACTCAGCTATAGAAATACCAAGGTGGAAATGGGAGATGATCAATATGGATTTCGTGGTGGGGTTACCTCGCACTCGGCGTAAGTTCGATTCAGTATGGGTGATAGTAGATCGACTCACCAAATCAACTCACTTCCTGCCTGTCAAGTCCACTGATACTGCGGAGCAATATGCAAGATTGTACATCAAGGAGATAGTAAGGCTTCATGGAACTCCACTTTCTATCATCTCAGATCGCGGGGCTCAGTTCACCGCTAACTTTTGGAAGAAGTTTCAGCAAGGTTTGGGAACTCGGGTGAATCTCAGCACAGCTTTCCATCCACAGACCGATGGACAGGCCGAGCGGACCATCCAGACACTTGAAGATATGTTGCGGGCTTGTGTCTTAGATTTTAAAGGTAATTGGGATGAACACTTGCCACTGATAGAATTTGCTTACAATAACAGCTATCATGCTAGCATTCAAATGGCCCCGTTTGAGGCATTGTACGGGAGAAGATGTAGATCGCCAATCGGGTGGTTTGAGGTAGGTGAAACGGAATTGCTAGGGCCAGATATGGTGTACGAAGCTATGGAAAAGGTCAAAGTTATTCAGGAGAGAATGAAAACAGCACAGAGTCGTCAAAAGTCCTATGCAGACGTTCGTCGAAGGGATTTGGAGTTTCAAGTCAATGATTGGGTGTTCTTGAGGGTATCTCCTATGAAGGGAGTCATGCGATTCGGAAAGAAAGGAAATTGAGTCCTAGGTATGTCGGGCCATATCGGATCGTTCAAAGGATTGGTCAAGTTGCTTATAGGCTAGAGTTGCCTCATGAGATGTCATCAGTGCATCCGGTATTCCATGTGTCCATGTTGAAGAAAGTGATTGGAGATCCATCCACCATCATGCCGGTCGAAGCTATAGAGGTTAATGAAGATTTGTCATATGAAGAAGTTCCAGTTGCCATTCTTGATAGGCAAGTCCGTAAATTGAGAAATAAGGAAGTTGCCTCTGTTAAAGTATTGTGGCGAAGTCAACAAGTTGAGGAGGCCACATGGGAAGCGGAAAAAGAGATGAAAGAAAAGTACCCCCATTTGTTCGATCAAGCCTAGAAGAAATTAGGTGACCCTCCTACTCCTAGTAATTGTCATCTTGCCTAAGTTGTTTCCCTCTTAGTGTTAGTAAAGTCTCCTTCATTTTGTAATGAATTTAATGTGTTGTCACATTTGGGTCATTTGAGCCGTTCTTGATAAATGAAAGCCTTATAAAGATTTACGTGTTAAATAAGCGGCTAATAGTAAGTGTAGATTGGTAATGGTTTGTTGAGTGTACATGGTGTTAAATTGGTTTAATAAGGTAAGAATTCATTGAAGTGACTAGTTTACGTGCATTCGTTAAGGCAAGAAAGTATATACGAGTTGTGGAAAGTGTTGTAGTTGTATATTGTTGTTTGGTGTGTATTGTTGTTTGGTAATGTGTTTCGGGGGCCCTCTGACAGGTGGATATGTCCATAATACAAAGGAAACTCCGGCGAAATTTTTCTAAAATATAAGAGTTAGTCAAAATTTTGATAGCTTGCATATCATGTCTTTCAAAACTCATTTATTTCAAAATCCTCATTCGAGGACGAATGATCTTAAGGGGGGAGGATGTAAGGCCCCGTGAAATTTTTGTGCATAAAACCTAGTAGATGTGGTGTCATGGTCCGAATGATGTGTTAGGAATGCGTAGAATTCTTCGCGGCGAGCTTGCTCGCCGCGGTTCGGACCCTTGGTAGTGATTTAAGTTTCAAAATGTAGAATAAAATTTTTCCAGAAAAATGTCAATCTGCGGTGCACTTTTGCGACCGCAGAATCAACATGCGGTCCGCATAGTGACCGCAAATCGTTCCAGAGAGTTGCCCAAAATTGTGTCCAATGTGCGGTCGATATGCGATCGCATGTCAATCTGCGGTGCACTTTTGCGGCCGCAGAATCAACATGCGGTCCGCATAGTGACCGCAAATCGTTCCAGAGACCTGCGTAATTTTTTGAGCCATTCTGCGGTCAATATGCGGACCGCATGTTGATTCTGCGGTCGCATAGTGACCGCATATTTGACCCCGACCCAGATTTTGTAACATTTTGACCCGATCTCTTCTTTAATATAACACCTTTCTTCTTCATTTTATCATATCATCTCACCAAAATTAGAGAGAGAAGAGAGGGTTTTTAGAGAGAGAAGTTCTTCATCTTCAAAAATTGTTCCAACTACTTAATTCCAAGGGATTCTAGGGCAAGGATTCAACTTCCCCAATATTTTCAAGGTAAAAACCCTAACTATTTTTACAGCTAACTTTTGGAAGAAGTTTCAGCAAGGTTTGGGAACTCAGGTGAATCTCAGCACAGCTTTCCATCCACAGACCGATGGACAGGCCGAGCGGACCATCCAGACACTTGAAGATATGTTGCGGGCTTGTGTCTTAGATTTTAAAGGTAATTGGGATGAACACTTTCCACTGATAGAATTTGCTTACAATAACAGCTATCATGCTAGCATTCAAATGGCCCCGTTTGAGGCATTGTACGGGAGAAGATGTAGATCGCCAATCGGGTGGTTTGAGGTAGGTGAAACGGAATTGCTAGGGCCAGATATGGTGTACGAAGCTATGGAAAAGGTCAAAGTTATTCAGGAGAGAATGAAAACAGCACAGAGTCGTCAAAAGTCCTATGCGGACGTTCGTCGAAGGGATTTGGAGTTTCAAGTCGATGATTGGGTGTTCTTGAGGGTATCTCCTATGAAGGGAGTCATGCGATTCGGAAAGAAAGGGAAATTGAGTCCTAGGTATGTCGGGCCATATCGGATCGTTCAAAGGATTGGTCAAGTTGCTTATAGGCTAGAGTTGCCTCCCGAGATGTCATTAGTGCATCCGGTATTCCATGTGTCCATGTTGAAGAAAGTGATTGGAGATCCATCCACCATCATGCCGGTCGAAGCTATAGAGGTTAATGAAGATTTGTCATATGAAGAAGTTCCAGTTGCCATTCTTGATAGGCAAGTCCGTAAATTGAGAAATAAGGAAGTTGCCTCTGTTAAAGTATTGTGGCGAAGTCAACAAGTTGAGGAGGCCACATGGGAAGCGGAAAAAGAGATGAAAGAAAAGTACCCCCATTTGTTCGATCAAGCCTAGAAGAAATTAGGTGACCCTCCTACTCCTAGTAACTGTCATCTTGCCTAAGTTGTTTCCCTCTTAGTGTTAGTAAAGTCTCCTTCATTTTGTAATGAATTTAATGTGTTGTCACATTTGGGTCATTTGAGCCGTTCTTGATAAATGAAAGCCTTATAAAGATTTACGTGTTAAATAAGCGGCTAATAGTAAGTGTAGATTGGTAATGGTTTGTTGAGTGTACATGGTGTTAAATTGGTTTAATAAGGTAAGAATTCATTGAAGTGACTAGTTTCTGTGAAATTGTAACAATGTGATAGAATATGTGCATTCGTTGAGGTAAGAAAGTGTATACCAGCTGTGAAAAGTGTTGTTGTTGTATATTGTTGTTTGGTGATGTGTTTCGGGGGCCCTCTGACAGGTGGATAGGTCCATAATACAAAGGAAACTCTGGCGAAATTTTTCTAAAATATAAGAGTTAGTCAAAATTTTGATGGTTGCATATCATGTCTTTCAAAACCAACTCATTTATTTCAAAATCCTCATTCGAGGACGAATGATCTTAAGGGGGGAGGATGTAAGGCCCCGTGAAATTTTTGTGCATAAAACCTAGTAGATGTGGTGTCATGGTCCGAATGATGTGTTAGGAATGCGTAGAATTCTTCGCGGCGAGCTTGCTCGCCGCGGTTCGGACCCTTGGTAGTGATTTAAGTTTCAAAATGTAGAATAAAATTTTTTCCAGAAAAATGTCAATCTGCGGTGCACTTTTGCGACCGCAGAATCAACATGCGGTCCGCATAGTGACCGCAAATCGTTCCAGAGAGTTGCCCAAAATTGTGTCCAATGTGCGGTCGATATGCGATCGCATGTCAATCTGCGGTGCACTTTTGCGGCCGCAGAATCAACATGCGGTCCGCATAGTGACCGCAAATCGTTCCAGAGCCCGCGTAATTTTTGAGCCATTCTGCGGCCACTATGCGGACCGCATGTTGATTCTGCGGTCGCATAGTGACCGCATATTTGACCCCGGCCCAGATTTTGTAACATTTTGACCCGATCTCTTCTTTAATATAACACCTTTCTTCTTCATTTTATCATATCATCTCACCAAAATTAGAGAGAGAAGAGAGGGTTTTTAGAGAGAGAAGTTCTTCATCTTCAAAAATTGTTCCAACTACTTAATTCCAAGGGATTCTAGGGCAAGGATTCAACTTCCCCAATATTTTCAAGGTAAAAACCCTAACTATTTTTACAGCTAACTTTTGGAAGAAGTTTCAGCAAGGTTTGGGAACTCAGAGGTGAATCTCAGCACAGCTTTCCATCCACAGACCGATGGTCAGGCCGAGCGGACCATTCAGACGCTCGAAGATATGTTGCGGGCTTGTGTCTTAGATTTTAAAGGTAATTGGGATGAACACTTGCCACTGATAGAATTTGCTTACAATAACAGCTATCATGCTAGCATTCAAATGGCCCCGTTTGAGGCATTGTACGGGAGAAGATGTAGATCGCCAATCGGGTGGTTTGAGGTAGGTGAAACGGAATTGCTAGGGCCAGATATGGTGTACGAAGCTATGGAAAAGGTCAAAGTTATTCAGGAGAGAATGAAAACAGCACAGAGTCGTCAAAAGTCCTATGCGGACGTTCGTCGAAGGGATTTGGAGTTTCAAGTCGATGATTGGGTGTTCTTGAGGGTATCTCCTATGAAAGGAGTCATGCGATTCGGAAAGAAAGGGAAATTGAGTCCTAGGTATGTCGGGCCATATCGGATCGTTCAAAGGATTGGTCAAGTTGCTTATAGGCTAGAGTTGCCTCCTGAGATGTCATTAGTGCATCCGGTATTCCATGTGTCCATGTTGAAGAAAGTGATTGGAGATCCATCCACCATCATGCCAGTCGAAGCTATAGAGGTTAATGAAGATTTGTCATATGAAGAAGTTCCAGTTGCCATTCTTGATAGGCAAGTCCGTAAGTTGAGAAATAAGGAAGTTGCCTCCGTTAAAGTATTGTGGCGAAGTCAACAAGTTGAGGAGGCCACATGGGAAGCAGAAAAAGAGATGAAAGAGAAGTACCCCCATTTGTTCGATCAAGCCTAGAAGAAATTAGGTGACCCTCCTACTCCTAGTAACTGTCATCTTGCCTAAGTTGTTTCCCTCTTAGTGTTAGTAAAGTCTCCTTCATTTTGTAATGAATTTAATGTGTTGTCACATTTGGGTCATTTGAGCCGTTCTTGATAAATGAAAGCCTTATAAAGATTTACGTGTTAAATAAGCGGCTAATAGTAAGTGTAGATTGGTAATGGTTTGTTGAGTGTACATGGTGTTAAATTGGTTTAATAAGGTAAGAATTCATTGAAGTGACTAGTTTCTGTGAAATTGTAACAATGTGATAGAATATGTGCATTCGTTGAGGTAAGAAAGTGTATACCAGTTGTGAAAGGTGTTGTATTTGTGTATTGTTGTTTGGTAATGTGTTTCGGGGGCCCTCTGACAGGTGGATATGTCCATAATACAAAGGAAACTCCGGCGAAATTTTTCTAAAATATAAGAGTTAGTCAAAATTTTGATAGCTTGCATATCATGTCTTTCAAAACTCATTTATTTCAAAATCCTCATTCGAGGACGAATGATCTTAAGGGGGGAGGATGTAAGGCCCCGTGAAATTTTTGTGCATAAAACCTAGTAGATGTGGTGTCATGGTCCGAATGATGTGTTAGGAATGCGTAGAATTCTTCGCGGCGAGCTTGCTCGCCGCGGTTCGGACCCTTGGTAGTGATTTAAGTTTCAAAATGTAGAATAAAATTTTTTCCAGAAAAATGTCAATCTGCGGTGCACTTTTGCGGCCGTAGAATCAACATGCGGTCCGCATAGTGACCGCAAATCGTTCCAGAGAGTTGCCCAAAATTGTGTCCAATGTGCGGTCGATATGCGATCGCATGTCAATCTGCGGTGCACTTTTGCGGCCGCAGAATCAACATGCGGTCCGCATAGTGACCGCAAATCGTTCCAGAGCCTGCGTAATTTTTGAGCCATTCTGCGGCCACTATGCGGACCGCATGTTGATTCTGCGGTCGCATAGTGACCGCATATTTGACCCCGGCCCAGATTTTGTAACATTTTGACCCGATCTCTTCTTTAATATAACACCTTTCTTCTTCATTTTATCATATCATCTCACCAAAATTAGAGAGAGAAGAGAGGGTTTTTAGAGAGAGAAGTTCTTCATCTTCAAAAATTGTTCCAACTACTTAATTCCAAGGGATTCTAGGGCAAGGATTCAACTTCCCCAATATTTTCAAGGTAAAAACCCTAACTATTTTCTTTGATTTTCAGTTTTAATTGGGTAAAGAGAGGTTTGCATATAATAGCTTTTGAAAATAGAATTTTTACACTCATGCATGATTATTGAACTTGATTTCTAGTAAAAGAAGTGGGTAGAAGTAAGAGTCTTCAAGAACAAGGTTGGCAAGAGTAGGATATCTTGGGTAAGCATAAAGTAGGAGGAAAAACATCATCACCGGGTATGTATGGCTAATTTTGATTCTTGTAAAATCGCCCATATGTGTGAAATTGTTTGGCATGTGTTAATTTGAGAGATTTTATGTGATTTTTCGATATCATTGTTGTGTTGGGTATACAATTGATGATTGAACTACATTTGGTATGGTTTGAAATACGAATTGAAAGATGACAAAGGAATTGAAATTGGTACAGAACTGAGGAAAATTGTTGTGATGGCATATTTGGCTTATTGTGGAAGGAATTTGAAACACCTTAATTGTGGTGAATTGCTGAACATGATTATGTGGGCATTTTCGATTTTGGAATACTTGTAACATGGTTGTGATATTGAATTGAGAAGAAATTGAGAACATGAACCAATGTGTAAGTTGCTTATTTGAACTTGTTGAAATTGTGTGTAGTACATTATCTGCTGTTTGAAATTGTTGTGTTTTCAACTGTAAGGCGGGGTCGTGTTGCGCGCCGCAACGTGGTGAAATAAGGTTTGGGTTGGGGTGATAAGGGTGGCCGAGGTAATAAGGGTGGTCATGGGCAATAAGGATGGAAAGCGATCGAAATCGCTATTGAAAATTGATACATAAATCAATAATGTGAAATTGTGAAAGGAGACAGCAGGAGAGTTTGCAACCTGTGGGGCACTGATTGCCCCTTTGTTTGACTACTTGTGTTTTACGTGATTGATTGGTTATTGTTAAATTGGTTGATCGTGGAAAGTTCTTTGTGTGAGAATTATTTGAAATGAGGAAAATGTGGAAACATGGTTGGCTGGCTTAATTGATTGTTGATGTAATTTAATGGCTTGAGTTTACTTGGGACAAAGTTTGTCCATACATACCAGTACAATTTAAGTGTACCGACGTCCCTTTTGCCGAGGGCGCTACATTCGTGTCATGATTGTAGGTGGATCAGTAGCAGGCACTTCAGCTCGTCGGCAGTAGTATTCTTCTCCTTCCACTGCCCGTCTTGGTGAGCCCCTTTCTTCCTCGGGGCCTTGTGTGGTTCTTGCCACTTCGTTTGGATTTCATTTTGGTTTTGAAAGGTATAGCCGGAGCCTTGTTACCGGCAAGTATTGTATTTCCCTTTTGTATCCTAGAGGCTCTGTAGACATGTAAACTGTGGGACTCCAGTCTTATATATATAAGGTGTTATGTCGGGCGTTGTAAAAGTTGAAATCTTGTTAATGAATCACTCATATCATTTTATTTGTTTAATGTGAAATCAATTATGATTAGTAATATATTTGGTTAATGAGAAACAGTCATCACAGGGGTAACGCGTGGGAATGAAAGGCACCCAGGTCCGCTTGACTGGGGCAACCCGGTCAGGCGCCGGTCATGTCCCTCGATTTGGGGCGTGACAGGAAGGGAGGGAATGAAGGAAAATTTTCCTAGCATCATTATCTTCAGCAGACAAGTAAACAATTCTAAAGATATCCCCAGCGAGCCCGGGAGAGAATAAAGGTTGAAGGAAGTAGAAAAAGAGGAAATAAAGAATACTTCACCAGCAACATTATCCCTAGCAGGTAAGTAAACAATCCCAAAGATATCCCCAATAGTCAAGGGAAAAATAACATGACCCAGGATGAAAGCAATCCCGAAACAAGGTAATTCAGAAGAAAGGGTGACTCAAGAGTCGATGCAGCAAGAATAAAATGGTACAGGAAGCAAAGGAAGGCGATTTAGTTTTGAGTTGTAGTTGAAGTCAGGGAGCCCGCCTGAAGAATGGAGTGGCGATTTAAATCTGAAATCGAAGTCAGGGAGCCCGCCTGAAGAATAGAGTGGCGATTTAGTTTTGAAGTTGTAGTTGAAGTCAGGGAGCCCGCCTGAAGAATGGTGTGGCGATTAGTTTTGAAGTTATAGTTGAAGTTAGGGAGCCCGCCTGAAGAATGGAGTGGTGATTTAGTTTTGAATTTGTAATTGAAGTCAGGGAGCCCGCCTGAAGAATGGAGTGGCGATTTAGTTTTGAAGTTGTAGTTTAAGTCAGGGAGCCCGCCTGAAGAATGGAGCGGCGATTAGTTTTGAAGTTGTAATTGAAGTCAGGGAGCTCGCCTAAAGAATGGAATGGCGATTTAGTTTTGAAGTTGTAGTTGAAGACAGGGAGCCCACTTGAAGAATGGAGTGGCGATTAGTTTTGAAGTTGTAACTGAAGCCAGGGAGCCCGCCTGAAGAATGGAGTGGCAATTTAGTTTTGAAGTTGTAGTTGAAGTGAGGGAGACCGCATGAAGAATGGAGTGGCGATTAGTTTTGAAGTTATAGTTGAAGTCAGGGAGCCCGCTTGAAGAGTTGAGCGATGATTTATTTTTGGAGTTGGTTGAGGAAAGCGATAGAGTGCGACAGAAATCCCCAGCATAAATCCTAGTTCATAATCAGAAGGCAACAAGGACCAGGAAAGATGGGTTTGGACTTCGAAGGAAAATAGTTCGAAGATCACAAGGAAAGGACCAACAGTCAGAGTTCGGCAATCAAGATAGGCCAAAATAACAATTGTCAGAAGAGAAGAAGCATGTGAAGAAGCATCAAAGCTAGCAAGACAGCCAGGAATACAGATAGATAAGAATTTGCAATACTGTAACTTAGTCTAGCTTCTTATTTTCCGTTTAGCACGGTGTAATAAGGAGGTCAGTTAAGCAATAGCATCAGCAGCAACAGCAGTAACAACAAGGTCACATCATCATGGTAGTCCCAGCTACCAAAGCTTCCCGAACTACATTGACCTGATTCCCAGGATATGTAGGAGGCCTCCCGAAGCAAAGGCTCGGTCAAACTTTTCCAAAAATAAAATGCTTCGCACGGAGTACTCGAACGGGCAAAAATTGCTCGTAGCCGCTCACTTATCTTTGAATGAAAACTGTCATGTTTCTGCGCAAAGAGGTGCAGCTGTGAGCACGTGATTTTGCCCTCACGGCAATTACTCCCAGAAAAATAAAATAGTCTTGTATTTGATTTCACGGATTTTGGTTTGTTTGGAGTTAGTACTTGTCTGCATGCGTGTTTACTTGTTTCATTTTTCAAAATACAAAAATACGTATCGTAGGCGTGTAGGAACCAATTTTTGAGTTCATAGGAATTAATTAACCACGAAGAAAATTACAAAAAATGCACATCTTTATTCTTTGACTTTAGGCAATTTTTATTAAATGTGTAATTCGTGTTAATAGTTTGTGTAGGAATTAATAGGCGTGTGATTTTATTTCTCTCGATTTGTTTAGAGTGGCTCTAATTTAAATATTGTTAGAGAAGGAAAGAAGGAACAAAGGCTATTTTTGCAAACAATTGCAGCCCAAAGGGGCTGTCTTTGCCCTGTCCATTGGATCAGCACCTTTAAACGTCTAAACGACATCGTTGAGCTTGACACAATCCAGGCCGTTGATCCTGCAAGATCAAACGGCCCAATATGTTTCAGGAGCCTCCAAACAACATCGTTTCAAGGCATTCAATCATGCCCGTCGAACCATTCTCGATCCAACGGAGGAGATCCCATCCCCCAACCCATTACGTGGCCCGACCCAGTCCCCCATAGACCAATCCGGCTTCAATGATGCCCAAACGGCACTGTTTGGATTAGTGAAATGATCCAGGCCGTTGATCTTATTTGATCAAACGGCCAGGATTAAATCCCACGCCCAGTATATATTTGTTCCGCATGACCCAGCCCCCCTCCCAAAACACCCCGCTCATCTTCTTCGTCTCCCACAGAGACCAACCGACCTCTGCCGTCCCCCGCTGCACTCCGCCTACCAAAAATTGCCTCACGGCGGTTCCGGTAGGCCAAACCTCCCCAAATTAACACCATAGCTTCCCTTTTTCCCCCTCTATACGAATCTGTAACCCTCTTACCTCGAATCATCCTTGAACGCCTCGAATCTTCGATCGAAGATTCGAGTCGAAACTCGACCAAATCTAATCGCTCCCAAATCAACACCACGCAACCCCTAGACCTCCCTCATACCCCTACCAGCCTTAGCCTGGCTCGAATCGTGCCAGAACCAGTCAAGCCTCAAAAACGGCCTCAAGAACCCTAGAACCCAAAAACTAGGGATTTCGTCCGAGTCAACGTTATTTGAAGGCAACAGGCTTTAATTGGAGTGTTTTTCATTTAAAAACACTTCAATTAAAGTCCGTTTACTTCAAAAGGTGCAAAACTCGAATCCTTTGGAGCCGGGTCCGTCCGATTTTGATTTCTCTTCTGGAGGTATTCCATTTTTCTCTTTCTGTATTATTGATGGGCTCATTGTATTGGTTTAGTCGTTCGTTTGTTCTGTCTTGTGTTTAATGTTTAATCTTCTCCACCTCTGCCCCGTAAGACCTTTATTTGGTCATTCTTATTTTGTTGTATGTCGGAGCAGATTAAGTTATAGAAATACGAATTGGTTTTAATCGATATTGTCAAGTAGCTAAAAACTGCATTTTTTTTTGTTTTGTTTGCCTGAGCGTTTCGAATTGCTGATTCCATGATTGACTTTTGTTACTTATATGTGTTATGCGAATGCTGTCGATTAGTTCGTAGGGCTATTTATTAGCATTTTATGGAAGAAATTGACACTGTAAATCATTGTGAATCACTGTGGGATCAAGTTTTTTTGAACTGTTGTTTGAATTAAGTGGTAAACGGGATATAGCTGATAGTGATTTAAGTAGTATCAGCAATTTTTTCATTTTTAAAGTACTCTGCCCATAAAAGGGGCTAGTGGAACCTGCTGTACAGCAGGGTATCCAATTAGCTTCCTGCACTTAGTATTTTAAATACTAAAATCCATACATAGACATTGGGTAGTGGGTGCTCAGGGAGCCTGACAGGTTGGACAGAAGGAGGATGGGCAGGGTTGCTGTTTATTAAATTTCTGAGTGTCCCTGGGACTTGTTTTGATTATAATTAGGAGGAGGGGTTCTGAAGAAAGGGGATTGCTTTTTGGGCAAAGAAAAAGAAAGAGAAAAAAAAAGGACACAGATTTTAAACATACACTTGAGGGGATTCTGGAAGAGAGTGAGGGTAAGGCATTGGTGTGCCCTTTAGCTGGTTTAGGGATAACTTCAACAGTATTGGGTGCTCACAAGCTAATTTGATACTCAGTCAATCTTATTATTGGGTTTTGTTTGCTGGTTGTCTTCTGATGGTTCGGATATGATCTCAAGTCTATTTAAGGTCTATTTGAGTCGTTTTGGGTCGAAGTCTATACTGGTTTTAATACTGGTTTCCAAGCTTTTTGGGATCTTGCTGAGTTGCTATTTGATCACTGCCAAGCTGTTACTGATCTCTCATTTCTTCATTTCTGTTATCAATTTCCAGGTACACAACTATTACTTTGTAAGTCGGGGCTCGAAGCATGAAATACAAATAAAGAGCTGAAGCTCCATGATTTATGTTTAAGGTATATTCTGAATTAAGATTGTATATCTATAGGGTGGTTAAATTCATCTGTTGAAACTACTAGCTGCCTCATTACGCTTAGCTGAGTAGTGATCTGCAGTTGTTTAAGGTGTAAACCCCATTCCTATGTATGCTAGATAGAAAGGAACTAATGGTGTAGTATTCATATCTTGTCATATCTAATTTATTTCATTTATAGTATATGTGAAATGCACATAAGTCCTTTAATTAAAATCACTTAGTAGTTCGAATTATTTTAGTTAAACAACCTGTTCGCATAAATTGGCAAAAAACAGGTTCCCGTAAATGTCATCTTCGGATTTAACAAAGTTGTGTTCACACCCGCTTAGAATAACTTCGAAGCATGTAAATAATATACGATCTTTTCTTCTTGTACTTTAGAGACAAACTTAAACAGAGAAAATGTAGTCATTATAGGATTACCTTTTTTTAAAATAAATGAGACGAGCCCTGCTAAATAACGTATAAATCATGGTACCCTCGTAAATGTATATTCAAATAATTAGAATTTGGGACGAGCCGTTTAGCTAATTTTGCGGCCCTTCGCAAAGTAGTGATACGTTAGTCATTTTAGGTGTGGTTTTAATCATTTTACCTCTCTTAAATGCGAGTGTGCATTTCATGCAACTCAAATCCAAATCTAACAACGTTGAATAAGAATGTGTCGAGGATCCGGGTGCATTTCATGTGACATGATCCAAAAATGCGTTCTTAGACAATGTTCATTTTCTTAAGCTCTAATAATTGACAAAAAGCGGTAAATAACATTAAAATTGCACTGTAGGATAATATGTTGTAAATCAGGTTAATAAGCCAAAATATGACAGTTGAGCAACCGTGCTAGAACCACGGAATTCGGGAATGCCTGATACCTTCTCCCGAGTTAACAGAATTCCTTATCCGAATTTCTGGTACGCAGACTGTTTAATAGAGTCATTGTTTTCCTCAATTCGGGATTCAATCGGTGACTTGGGACACCATAAATCTCCCAAGTGGCGACTCTGACTTAATTAAATAAATCCCGTTTCAATTTTTCTTTAATTGGAAAAACTCCACTCACACACACGCGGGTTTGCGCCAAAAGGAGGTGCGACAGGATTTATATCAGGGACATTGTTCACCTTCATGGTGTGCCTATCTCTATCATTTCATATCGAGGTATGTAGTTTACCTCATATTTCTGGAGGGCGGTTCAACGAGAGTTGGGCACCCAAGTCCAGCTAAGTACAACCTTTCATCCCCAGACGGACAGTCAGTCCGAGAGGACTATTCAGATACTGGAATATATGCTTCGAGCATGAGTTATTGATTTTGTTGGTTTGTGGGATCAATTCCTACCTTTGACAGAGTTTTCTTATAATAATAGCTATCAATCGAGCATTTAGATGGCTCCTTATGAAGCCTTGTATGGTAGGTGGTGTCGTTCTCTAGTTGGATGGTTTGAACTGGGAGAAGATCGGTTGTTGGGTACAGATATAGTTCAGGATGCCTTAGATAAGGTCAAGATCATTCAAGATAGGCTTCGTACAGCTCAGTCCTGGCAAAAGAACTATGCAGATTGCAAGGTTCGAGATATAGCATTCATGGTTGGGGAGCGAGTATTACTCCGAGTGTCTCCTATGAAGGGCGTGATGAAATTTGGAAAGAAGGGAAAACTTAGCCCTAGGTTTATTGGCCCATTCAAAATTCTTGATCGTGTGAGAGAGGTGGCTTATAAGCTTTCCTTGTCACCTAGCTTATCAGCTTTGCATATAGTGTTTCAAGTATCCATGCTCCGAAAATATCATGGCGATCCATCGCACTTATAAGATTTTAGCATTGTCCAATTGGACAAGGATCTATCTTATGAGGATGAGCCGGTAGCTATTCTAGATCGACAGGTTTGACAGTTAAGGTCGAAGAGTTTTCCTTCTGTGCGAGTTCAATGGAGGGGTCAGCCTCCAGAGGCATCGACCTGGGAGTCTGAGTCTGACATGTAGAGCCGATATCCTCATCTATTCCCTGACTCAGGTACTTCTTTCTTTTGTATGTTCGAGGATGAACAGTTGTTTTAGAGGTGGAGAATGTGATGACCCAAAGGGTCATCACTTGTTTCCTCAATCATTTTGAGCTTCTAAGTGTAAGGCCCCGTAAAAGTTTTGTGCATGAAACCTAGTAGCTGTGGTGCCATGGTCGAATAATGTGTTAGGAATGCATAGAATTCTTCGCGGTTCGGACCCTTGGTAGTGATTTAAGTTTCAAAAATGTAAAGAGTCAATTTTTCCAGAAAGGTGTCGATTCTGCGGTCAAGAATGCGACCGCAGATCTGCTATGCGGACCGCATTCTTGCCGCAGAGCTTAACTGTAGGTTTGCAAAAATTGGTGTTGAGAATGCGGTCGATATGCTATCGCAGAATGGATCTGCGGACCACATATCTACCGCATAAATTCTCGAAGGTTTTCTGGGTGGCGAATCTGCGGTGCACTATGCAACCGCAGATCAAGAATGCGGACCGCATTTTGGTCGTATTCCGTAACAGAACTTGTGTAAATTTTGAGGCAATTCCGCGGTCACTATGCAGACCGCATGTTGATTCTAGGATCGCAGATGCGACCGCAGAATTGACCCGGCCCAGAGATTTTATAAAATCCAACCCGACCTCTTCTTTAATATAACGCCTTTCTCTTTCATTTTATCATATCATCTTACCAAAATTAGAGAGAGAAGAGAGGGGTTTTAGAGAGAGAAGTTCTTCATCTTCAAAGATTGTTCCAACCATTTAGTTCAAGGATTCTAGGGTCAAGATTCAACTTCCCCAATCTTTACAAGGTAAAAACCCTAACTATTTTTCCTCTAATTTTCAGTTTTAAAATGGCTAAGGAGAGGGTTACATATAATAGCTTTTGAAAATGAGATTCTACACTCATGCATGGTTATTTGAACTTGATTGTTAGTAAAGAGGAAGTGAATAGGCGTAAGAACCTGCGAAACAACGTCGGCAAAGCTAGGATAGCTTGAGTAAGCTTAAAGTAGGACGTTAAAAGAAGGAAAATCGATACCAGGTATGTATGGCTAATTTTGATTCTTGTGAAATCGCCTATATGTGTGGAATTTGTTTGGTTCGTGTTAAATTGACAAATTGTGTGAAATTCTTGATGTTGTTGTTGGATATTCAAAGTTGTTGTTAAACTATGAGTGATGTAATATGAGATATGAGCCGAAAGACAAATGAGAGTTGAATTTGGTAAAATAATTGTGAATAATGGCTGTAATGGCATATATGGTACCTTGTGGAAAAGAAACAAAACACTTGAGATGTGGTAAGTTATTGAACATAACAGTATGAACATCCTCGATTTTGGAAACATTGTAACTTGGTTATGATATTGGCTTGAGAAGTAATTGAGAACATGAACCAATGTGTAAGTTGCTTATTTGAACTTGTTGTAATTGTGTGTAGTACCTTATCTGCTGTTTGTGATTGTTGTGTTTTAAAACTGTACCGCAACATGAAAAAATAAGGTGTGGGTTGGGGTGATAAGGGTGGCAGAGGTAATAAGGGTGGACGAGGTAATAAGGATGGAAAGCGATCGAAATCGCAAATGAAATTGATACAAAATCATTAATATGAAATTGTGAAAGGAGACAGCAGGAGAGTTTGCAACCTGTGGGGCACTGATTTCCCCTATGTTTGACTACTTGCAATTTATGTGGTTGATTGGTTGTTGTTCTATTTATTGACCTTAAACGTGCTTGTGTTGAGGCTTATCTGAAATGAGTAAAAGGTGGGAAACATGGTTAGTTAGCTTAATTGATTTCTTAATGTAATCTATTGGCTATCTTGTCATCGTGATTAATGGCTTGAGTTTACTTGGGACAAAGTTTGTCCATACATACCAGTACAATTCAAGTGTACTGACGTCCCTTTTGCCGGGGGTGCTACATTCGTGTTATGATTCTAGGTGGATCAGTAGCAGGCACTTCAGCTCATCGGCAGTAGTATCCTTCACCTTCCACTGGCCGTTTTGGTGAGCCCCTTTCTTCCTCGGGGCCCTATGTGGTTCACTCCACTTTTGTTTAGATTCCATTTTGGTTTTGTAAGGTATATCCGGAGCCTTGTAACCGGCAAGTATTGTATTCCCTTTTGTATCCTAGAGGCTCTGTAGACATGTAAACTGTGGGATTCCAGCCTTATGTATATATTATGTTATGTCGGGCATTGTAAAAACTGCGAACTTGATAATGAATCACTCGTATAGTTTTGTTTGTTTATTATGAAATCATTTATGATTAGTAGAATATTTGGTTAATGAGAAACAATCAACACAGGGGTAACGCGTGGGAATGAAAGGCACCCAGGTCCGCTTGACTGGGGCTACCCGGTCAGGCACCGGTCATGTCCCTCAATTTGGGGCGTGACACTAAGGCCTTAAAAACCTCATTTATAGTTGCCTCGATTTGCGTGTGCAGTCCGAGTGCGAAGTTAGAAATTTTTTATGTTGAAATATATGAAATATATGCAAAATTTGAAGAATTTTGATATTAATATTGATATGGTTGACTTTGGTCAACAATTTTTGTAAACAGACCAGGACTCGTGATTTGACGGTCTCAAAAAATCCGTAGAAAAATACAAAACTCGGGCGTATGCTCGGAATCAAAATTCGAGGTCTAGAACCCCGGTAAAAGAATTTTTCTGTTAAATTGTTTTCTAAAAATGTTTAAGGAAAATAAAACTGAAATTTGATTAAAAAGTAATGGTATCAGGCTTGTATTTTGGTTGCGATGCCTGGTACAAGTCATATATGTTTGTTAAGTGCTTCCTGTAAAGTTTGGTTGAAAACAGACGTCGTTTGATGTGTTTCGGCCTTAAATTGGAAAATTTGGAAGTTATGAAATCTTGCAAGAAATCTTGAGTTTTAAGGCTCTATTCGTTGATATTGATGTTAATTTGGCAATTTGATCGCGCGAGCAAGTTTGTATGATGTTTTTGAGTCAGTGTACATATTTGGTTTGGAGCTCCGAGGGCTCGGGTGAGTTTCGGATAGGTAACAAGATGTTTTTGGACTTAAGAAAACTGGCAGATTTTCTGCAATTTTTACATAGAGATTTTTCTCTACGCGATCGTGGTCTTTTTTATGCCATTGCACTGACTTTGCCATTCCTTCAATGTGACCATCGCATTTCACGCGATCGCGTAGCTTCTCGGCCTTCCTCTCTGCGATCGCAAGACATACCACGCGATCGCATAATGCAAATGGACCACCCAGCAAATTCCTTCTACGCGATCGTAGAACTGTCCACGTGATCGCGTAGACTTGAGAATTTACCCTCCATGATCGCGACACTGTTCACGCGATCGCGTAGAACAAAAATTCAGCCCAATGAATTTAATCCCAAAATAGAACAGAATCGGGATTTTCATCCCATTTCACAAACTCTCTCTTCTTCAACACCATATCTTGGCGATTCTTGGGCGATTTCCATCAAACTATTTGGGTAAGTGATTCTTGACTTGTTTTCTTCATTTTCCATCAATATTATTTGAACTCCCAGGCCTAAACATGTGTAAATGGGTAGAAAAATTAGAGAAATGAGTATAGTTAGGGTTTTCAAAGAATTTGCGATCTAGACCTCATTTTGGGGTCGAACTTAAGAACAAATTGCATATTTGAACTCGTTGATGATTGAGTGAATTTATTTTGGTTTGAACCTCAAGTTTCAATCATGTGGGCCCGGGGTCAATTTTTACTATTCCGTGCAGAATGTTGTAAAAATTATATTTGGCCATATGAACTAGTTTGTTAAGTAGTATTGATGATATTAAATAAATTGTGTATAGATACGGTTGGATTGGAGCCAAATTCAAAAGGAAAAGGCATTGCTATGGATTGAATTGTTCGTAAAATTTTTGAGGTAAGTGTTTGATCTATCCTACCTTGAAGGAATAGGAATTGAGTTTATGTGCTAATTGTGATATGTAAAGTCCGATGTATAGGCATGCTGACGAGTATCTATACGTTGGGGGTCGAGCATGACCGTGGGTCTTAAATGGATTAAATTTCTATTAATCTTATGTGATTATATGAAAGGAATTATTATTGGTTTTATATCGGTAATATATAAATTGTGGATTATAGATTATTGGTGCCACACCGGTAACATACATATATTGTTGATTAGTTATTATTTATTGGTTTAATACGAGTAATACAAATGTTGTTGAATTACAAAATTATTGGTTTTACACCGGTAATATAAATGTTGTTGACATTGAAGATTATTGGTTTAATACTGGTAATACATTTATATACATATTGTTGATCAGAGATTATTGGTTCAATGCCTGTAATATATATTAAAGAATTGAGATCGTGTGGCACGCTGACCACTTATATATTAAAGAAATGGGATCGTGTGGCACGCCAACCACTTATATAATAAGAAAATGGGATCGTTTGGCACGCCGACTGTCACACCTCCTTTTTCTTTTACCACCCCTGCTTTATTTTACTAGAC
The DNA here is from genome assembly GCA_032618575.1 of Nicotiana noctiflora. Lineage (NCBI taxonomy): Eukaryota > Viridiplantae > Streptophyta > Magnoliopsida > Solanales > Solanaceae > Nicotiana > Nicotiana noctiflora. The sequence continues at coordinate 213,525 of JASVEL010004205.1, forward strand.
CCTAGGAAGGGATATAATAAAAAGGGGAAGGAGTTTTTCCACTTAAAAGATAATCGGAACGAGATTTATTTATTAAGAATCAGAGTCGCCACTTGAGAGATTAATGGTGTCTCAAGTCACCAGTTGAATCCCGAACCGAGGAAATTATGACTCTATTACAGTCCGCGAATCAGAAATCCGGATAAGGAATTCTGTTAACCCGGGAGAAGGTGTTAGGCACTCCCGGATTCCGTGGTTCTAGCATGGTCGCTCAACTGTTGTTTTTGCTTTTTATCTGATTTATTTGTATGCTTTGATTTTATCCTTTATTAATGTTCCACTTTTTCATTTTTAAAAGAATTGCAACATCGCAAAAATGCATTTTGAGTCACACAGTACCAGTACGCCTGTGACTTTTAATACATTTCAACTTCATTTAGATTTGGAATTGGGTCATATAAGTGTGCACCCGTATTAACAATGCATATTAAACTATGCCTAATGAGGTCTACTCTTGTTATATTCGGAAAATATCGTGAAGTTGACTAAACGATCCCTCAAAGTCTACAATTTAGTTATTATTTGGGGGCCCCGTGTTTTTCAAATTTGTAACGAGGCTCATCCCTTATTTTTAAAAGGTCAATCCTATTTGTGCACTATATTTTCTATTTCTTTTTTTTTCCGTACTAATATAATTGTTTTTGTATTAATTTCATATTATTGATTATTAGAGTCCAGGCCATTTTTTATTACTAGGCCTGGACTTTGAACTGGTTCAACAGTTTGCAAAGATGTACTGGGCTTCTGAAGCCCATCATATATTTCTGTTCCTATTCGAAGGCACGAATACCATTCAATTTGATTTGGGCCTGGATACACAATGAGGCCAGAATCACTTATATCTAAAGCAGGCCAAAGGCTAATTAACATTTCAACACTTATGAGCAACATCAATCAGTATCAACAATTATCTGTTTCTATTAACACTGGTTTGCATTTGTATCCTGATAATTTCAATGTTCGACAATTAACTATGAATATTGGTATCTAGTTTTAATCAACGTTGTTACTCAACAGGTAAACTAACAGAATATGATATTGTTATTTAATTAACAACACTAATTGCAGAATTATCTATCCATTTTTGATTGAAAATAACATTTTATATTTTTTACTTAAGCATGCGCAGATTATATATCAGATTGTCATATTACAAAATCTACAGTTAATCTAACTTCAGTGATGTTAAAAAAAGTAAAGTGAATTGAAATTCAACTACTCATGCTATTCAAATTAATCGATCCATATTCAAAACGTAATTAACAAAATGTCCAAGTATTAATACTACACATCTAATTTATCACAATTATAAATCCAAGTGATTTAACTATGTTTAGACCAGTTTTAATCTTAGACTTAGGTGATCATTTTTACCTAGCTTATTTAACCTATCGTTTATATCACTATCGCTACTACTAAATTTAAAGTGTACTTATCAATTCCAAATACTTATTACAACAAGGTCCTAAATGAATTACAGAAATCTAGGCATTCATGATGACAAAATAAAAGAACAGGTATATAACTAGTTAACTAAACTAGTTAACATTTTATTTCTTCAGCAGCAACTCAATTATAGCTCCAGGACATAGTAGTGTACCTGATTCAAATGATAAATCGATGAGTTCAAGCATTGGAGAAGAAGGAAAATCAGCAACAACAACAGTGATATAGCAACAACAGTAGAAATGAATCAACACATCAGCTCCAAACTCAAGAATATATAACACAACAAATTAACCCAAGCAAATTGGAAAATCCAGCAAAGTCGAATAAAACTAGTGAAGAACGACCAACAGAGATTTCCAGAATAACACTCGAGTTAACAACAATTGAAAACCAATAGTATTTCAGTGTATATTTTTGAACTTTCGAACCTCTAAGAATTCTGAATTCCCTTAATCTCTCCAAATTTTCAAACTCTAAATGTCCGAACCTCTTAAATTAGGCCTGAAATAGCCTGTTTATAGAGTAGAATATGAGGGAAATTTGAATTAATGATTCAGATTTCCCACCCCTACTCTTTTCCAATTATTTAGTTAAGTATATGATATTTTTGATAAGAATACACTTGAACCCCTGCTAGAAGGTTCCAGGATATTCTGTACCATTGTATTAGGTGTTAATGCCCTTATTTCCCCAATTTGCTAAGGGTTATTACCTATTCACCATTTCACTATGCCCGATTCACCCTTTATTATTCACCTAATTAGAGTAAAACCAAGCCCCATTGTCCTTTATACCCTCACTAATTTTATATTATTTTTAGAATTACCAATCCCTATTCCCCATTTACCCCTTATACTTTACAAGTATTCACCCGACCTGCCCTTAGGTCTGTTAAGACCTAGGGGTTTTCAGCATTATTTAAAATATAACCCTTAAACTTAAACTGTCACGACCCCAAATCTGGTCGTGATGGTGCCCAGCACATTGCTAAGCCAGCCTGACCAACCAATATCAACAACGGAGCTAGAAGCTCTCTTTAACCCATTTAAGCATATTAATTCACGAAGCAACATCGATACATATAACGAAAACGGGGAACCAAGTCCCATAATACATCAACTCCCATAGACCGAAGGGTCAAGAGTCATGAGCCTCTACTGAACATGAGTGTTTAAAGGTTTACAAGATACCAAGTGCGGAAAGAAAAGTCAATACAAAATCAAGATACAATAAGAAGGAATATCGGGTCCTGCGGACTCTGCAGCTACCTCGAATATCCACAAATGTCGCCTCGCACAGCTACTGGATCACTGCTGAGAGGTACCTGGATCTGCACACAAGGTGCAGGGAGTAAAATGAGTACTTCAAGACTCAGTGGTAATAAACAAGGGTAAGAAAACACAAATAAGAAATCCACAATAAAGCACTATGTAAAGTTGTAATCAAATACCCTATCACAGAATCAATATCAACTGTACCTGTACCAACAAGTACCAGCAAAACAGTATAACAGCCAGCAGATGTAGTTAAATGCAATGCAATGCATGAAATGACAGCTACGGCGCGTAGCCCGATCCAATTTGGGTACCCGTGCTCACCGTGGGGTTTCAGACTCCACAGGGGCTCCTACAGCCCAAGCACAATATCATGAATATATGCTGCGGTGTGCAGTCCGATCCACTACCAATCAGCGAAATGCAAATGCAGCCTCGCAGGCTCAAAAGTAGTTTTGAAAACTCTTTTATCATTTTTCAGTTGAAAACAGTAAATGTCAAGTTCCAGAGATTGGAAATATCATGATAACAGTAATAGCTATGGACTGGTAGTAAAACTAGCATGTCAATATCATAGGACAATGATAACGATCCTCGCAGGATCCTAATAACTGGCTCACAGCCCACAAGTATACTCAACCACCCAAGAAGGGGGTTCAACGGCTCAAGAGTATCCAATATCACAGTATAATATGCAACCATCCGAGAAGGAGGTTCGACGGCTCAAGAATAGCCTAATATCATAACACAATATCAGCAAGTTGGACTAAGCCATAGTCCCCAATCACAATCGACCCCGCACTCACATGAGAGTACGTGTCTCGCCGCTATACAACGTCACAAAGTGGTATACCAGGGTTTCGAACCCGCTGGTCATCACCCACATCTATTACTCACCTCAATACGGCGCGACGACTACTCCGCAATGCCCTTGCCACGAGAATCAAGCTCCGCGCGCGTAGAATGTGATCAAATACGGTAGAAACACAACAAATTAGGCCAATGGAACGACACCCAATCAATACAACTCAATTTACATCAAAATTCCCAAAGTTGTCAAAACCCGACTTTCGGTACGCTTCTCGAAAAATTACAAAAGTCACATATTCGAAACCCTCATCTCAATACGAGTCTAAGCATATCAATTTTACCAAATTCGGACTCCATTTGCCCATTCAAAACCTTGATTTTCTAAAGTTGAAGCCTAGGGTTAAATCCTCCATAAATTACCCCAAATTCCTCCATTTTCATGATATAATTGCATAATATTATCAATACTAGTCATAGTTTAAGTCCATAGTTGATTACCAGATGATTTCCTTTGAGTTTCTCTTCAAAATCGCCCAAATCGCCTCCTTAAGCCGAGACCCCAAATGTGTGAAATGTTTCTGAAATTTTCTAACTTCTGATACAATTAATTCACTGCGATTTTTGCTTCTGTGGACCATTTTCCGCCCCTGCGGAACCGCTTCCATGGAATACCCTCCGTCTCTGCGGTCTTTCCCGCTTCTGAGGACAGGAGTCCGCTCCTGCGAGCCCGTATCCGCGACCAGAGGGTCGCTTCTGCGTTTCCAGGGCTAGCCGGCCAATTCCGCTTCTGCGGCTCACTTTCTGCACCAACGGTGCCGCTCCTGCGGACGAAACTCCGCTTCCGCGATCAGCAGCGCTTCTGCGCTCCTGTGTCCACTTCTGCGAACTCGCTCCTGCGCCCCCATTTCCGCAGGAGCGAAAACAACAGAACCAGAATCCCAAACCTACAATTTTCCACATTTTCTCCCGTTTAGCCATCCGAAAACACCCCGAGGCCCCCGGGACCTCATCCAAACACACCAACACATCCTAATACCTTAGTCGAACTTGCTCCAATCCTCAAAACACGTCTAAAATAGCAATAGGCTCCACATCATAGGATAGATCACCATCAAGCTGAATGGTACTGAAGTCTAATACATGAGACGGATCTCCAATGTACTTCCGGAGCATAGACACATGGAATACTGGATGAACGCTGGATAAGCTGGGCGGCAAGGCCAACTCATATGCCACCTCTCCAACTCTCCTAAGTATCTCAAAAGGACCAATGTACCCGGGACTCAACTTCCCTTTCTTCCCGAACCTCATGACACCCTTCATGGGTGAAACCTTCAACAATACTCTATCACCAACCATGAAAGACAACTCCCGAACTCTACGGTCCGCATAACTCTTCCGGTGTGACTGTGCTGTGCGAAGCCTCTCCTAAATCAACTTCACTCTATCCAAAGCATCCTAAACTAACTCAGTCCCTATCAATCTAACCTCACCAGGCTCAAACCATCCCACGGGGGATCTACACCGCCCGCCATACAATGCCTCATACGGGGCCATCTGAATACTCGACTGATAACTGTTGTTGTAGGCAAACTCAGCAAGTGGTAGGAACTCATCCCGCGAACCACCAAAGTCAATCACACATGCTCGCAACATATCCTCCAGAATCTGAATAGTACGCTCAGACTGTCCATCTGTCTGGGGGTGAAATGTTGTACTCAACTCAACCCGCGTACCCATCTCTCGCCGAAATGCTCTCCAAAACTGAGAAGTGAACTGAGTACCCCTGTCGGATATGATAGACACTGGGACTCCATGCAACCGAACAATCTCTCGAATAAAGATTGCTGCCAACCGCTTAGAAGAATAGGAGACTGCCACATGAATGAAATGTGACTTGGTCAGCCTATCAACAATGACCCATACTGCGTCGAACTTTTTCCGAGTTTGCAGGAGTCCAGTAACAAAGTCCATAGTGATCCTCTCTCACTTCCACTCGGTAAGCTCAATATTCTAAAATAAATCACCAGGCTTCTAATGCTCGTACTTAACCTGCTGACAGTTGAGGCACCGTGCTACATGTCCGACAATGTCCATTTTCATCTTTCTCCACCAATAGTGTTGTTTCAAATCTTGATACATCTTCGCGGCTCCTGGATGGATAGAATACCGCGAGCTATGGGCCTCCTCCAGAATCAACTCACGAAGGCCATCAACATTGGGCACACATATCCGGCCCTGCATCCTCAAAACGCCGTCACTATCAATGGTGACATCTCTAGCATCATGATGCTGAACTTTGTCCCTAAGGACAGCCAAATGTGGATCATCATACTGGCGCTCACGAATACGATCATATAGAGATGACCGAGATACAACATAAGCCAATACCCGGCTGGGCTCCGAAATATCTAACCTCACTAGCCGATTGGCTAAGACCTGAACATCATAAGCAAATGGTCTCTCCTCAGCTGGAATATATGCCAAGCTCCCCATACTGACCGCCTTCCGGCTCAAGGCATCGGCCACCACATTGGCCTTCCCCGGATGATATAATATAGTAATGTCATAATCCTTCAGCAACTCAAGCCATCTCCGCTGTCTCAAATTAAGGTCTTTCTGTTTGAACAAGTGCTGGAGACTACGATGGTCCGTATACACCTCACAAGACACACCGTACAAATAGTGTCTCCAAATCTTCAATGCATGAACAATGGCGGCTAGCTCCAAATCATGAACAGGATAGTTCTTCTCATGTGGCTTCAACTGCCGAGAAGCATAAGCAATTACCTTACCTTCCTGCATCAACACACAACCTATCCCCACTCTCGAGGCATCACAAGAAACGGTATATGAACCTGAAGCTGATGGCAATACTAACACTGGAGCTGTGGTCAAAGCTATCTTGAGCTTCTGAAAGCTCTCCTCGCACTCATCCGACCACACGAATGGTGCAGCCTTCTGGGTCAATTTAGTCAATGAAGAAGCAATGGATGAAAATCCCTGAACAAACCGGCGATAATACCCCGCCAAGCCAAGAAAACTCCTGATCTCTGTAGCTGAGGACGGTCTAGGCCAACTCTGCACCGCCTCTATCTTTTTCTGATCAACCTGAATACCATCACGAGACACCACATGTCCCATAAATGCTACGGACTCGAGCCAAAACTCGCACTTGGAGAATTTAGCATATAGCTTCTCCTCCCTCAATCTCTGCAACACAATACTCAAATGCTGAGCATGCTCCTCCTGACTACGGGAGTAGACTAGAATGTCATCAATGAACACAATCACAAATGAATCCAAATAAGGCCTCAACACACTGTTCATCAGATGCATAAATGCTGCTGGGGCGTTGGTCAGCCCAAAAGACATCACAAGAAACTCATAGTGACCATATCGTGTTCTGAATGCAGTCTTCATAATATCCGAGTCCCTGATCTTCAGCTGATGATAGCCTGAACGAAGATCAATCTTAGAAAATACCCTCGCACCCTGTAACTGATCAAACAAATCATCTATGCGCGGTAGAGGGTACTTGTTCTTCACCGTCACTTTGTTCAATTGCCTATAATCAATACACATTCGCATGGAACCATCTTTCTTTTTAACAAATAACACCGGCGCACCCCACTGGGACACACTAGGACAGATGAAACCCTTATCCAGAAGCTCTTGAAGCTGCTCTTTTAGTTCTTTCAACTCAGCTGGTGCCATCCGGTAAGGAGGAATGGATATGGGCCGAGTGCCCGGCACCAAGTCAATGCCAAAATCAATATCCCTGTCCGGCGGCATGCCCGGCAGGTCTGAGGGAAATACATCTGGGAAGTCCCTCACAACAGGTACAGAATCAATGCTAGGAGACTCGGCTCCCACATCTCTCACAAAAGCTAAGTACGATAAACACCCTTTTTCAACCATCTTCCGAGCTTTTAAGAACGAAATAACACGGCTAGGGACGAAATCAGTCGAACCCCGCCACTCAATCTGAGAAATACCAGGAATGGCCAACGTAACTGTCTTAGCATGACAATCCAATATAGCGTGGTACGGAGACAACCAGTCCATACCCAATATAACATCAAAGTCCACCATCCCCAACAATAACAAATCTGCCTGGGTCTCCAGACCCCCAATAGATATAACACAGGATCTATAGACATGATCCACAACAATCGTATCACCCACGGGGGTGGATACATGAACAGGTAAATCAAGACTACCACGAGTCGCACCCAAATGATGTGCAAAATAAGAGGACACGTACGAATATGTGGACCCTGGATCAAATAGAACAGAGGCATCTCTGTGATAGACAGAAATGATACATGTGATCACTGCATCGGAGGCAACTGCATCACGCCTGTCAGCAAGTGCATAGAATCGCGCCTGGCCTCCACCAGATCTCTCCTCGCCCCTGGGGCGACCACGAGAAGACTGACCTCCACCTCTACTAGACTGAGATGGTGCTGAAGATGAGGGTTGATCCCTCTGCTGAGTCCTGTCCCTACGGAGTCGAGGGCACTGCCTCCTCATGTGGCCAAACTCACCACACTCATAACATGCACCTGGTGCTGGAGAAGGGGACTGAAGGGAACCCCTCGCCGCAGAAGAACCCTGGGCTGAAGAAGTAGGTGCTGCACTCTGGGCTGGAAGGGCACTAAGTGATGACTGACCCTGCTAAAACCCCTGTCGACCACGACCATAAGAACATTCGCTCTGCTCTGGGCGGCCTGAATAAGAAGGTCTAGATGAAATGCCCTCTAGATGGAGCACCACTGAAACTGCCAGAACCACGAGGCCTCTTGGCCTCCCATTCCTCTATCTCTCGGCGACGATCCGCTTCAATGGAGCGTGCCATATCAACAACCTGCTCAAATGATGATGACAAAACTCTCTCTCTGGTCATAAGAATGCGGATAGAGTAGTTGAGGCCATCAATGAACCTCCTGATCCTCTCCCTATCATTAGGGATCATCCATGTGGCATGCCTAGCCAACCGTGTGAATCTAAGCTCATACTGAGTCACAGACATGTCGCCCTGAACCAACCACTCGAACTGGCGACGTAGCTCCTCGCGACGAGACCGAGGTACATATTTCTCTAGAAAGAGAGTAGAGAACTGCTGCCATGTGAGAGGTGCTGCTCCTGCAAGCCTACGCCTCTCAAACTCTTCCCACCAATCAAATGCGGGACCAGTGGAACTGAAAGGTAGTAAATGAAACTCCGCCGGACTCAAGAATACCAGCCGTCCGCAACATCCTCTGACACTTGTCCAAGAAACCCCCGGGCATCCTCGCCCTCAACGCCACCGAAACGGGGTGGCTTAAGTCTACCAAATCTCTCAAGACGACGCTCGCTCGTCATCGGGCATAAACCGAACCATATGCTCGGAGCCGGAGCCGGCGCAGCCAGAGGAATAACCGGTGCAACCACCCGAGCGGGGACCGCCTCCGGCGTCTTGAAGTCCCCGAACAACCGGCTCGGTGTGCGAGCCGCGGGGTCCGCCGACCGCCCTCGTCCGAGATGCCGCCGCGAGCAGTGAGCCGAGACTACCCGAGCCAAACCGAACACACCGATAATATCCGAGCAAGAGTCTCCCGAAGACCATGAATAGCAATAGACACGGTCTGGGCCTCTGAACTGGGGCCGCCGGAGCATCAACCACCGGGGGCTACTCCTGAACCGGTACAACGGGCGGGTCACCGGCACCGCCTCAGCCGCCCTAGCTCTACCTCTAGCACGACCGCGCCCGCGGCCTCTAACAGGTGGCAATGGAGGTCGTCCACCTCGTCCTGATGCTCGCGTTCTCGCCATCCGCGAGAGAATAGAATATAGAAGTTCAGTTCTTAGAACAACAAGATCGCACGATAGAGTTCAAGAAAAGTGAAGTGTTTCCTAAAGGTTCGCAGCCTCCCGAGGATAAGTACAGGCGTCCCCGTACCGATCCACAAGACTCTACTAACCGGCTCAAGACTCATGAGGCCTAGTAAACCTAGGCTCTGATACCAACTTGTCACGACCCCAAATCTGGTCTTGATGGCGCCCAACACATTGCTAAGCCAGCCTGACCAACCAATATCAACAACGGAGCTAGAAGCTCTCTTTAGCCCATTTAAGCATATTAATTCACGAAGCAACAACGATACATATAACGTAAACGGGGAACCAAGTCCCATAATACATCAACTCCCATAGACCGAAGGGTCAAGAGTTATGAGCCTCTACTGAACATGAGTGTTTAAAGGTTTACAAGATACCAAGTGCGGAAAGAAAAGTCAATACAAAATCAAGATACAATAAGAAGGAATATCGGGTCCTGCGGACTCTGCAGCTACCTCGAATATCCACAAATGTCGCCTCGCACAGCTACTGGATCACTGCTGAGAGGTACCTGGATCTGCACACAAGGTGCAGGGAGTAAAATGAGTACTGCCAGACTCAGTGGTAATAAACAAGGGTAAGACAGCGCATATAAGAAATCCTCAATAAAGCACTATGTAAAGCTGTAATCAAATACCCTGTCATAGAATAAATATCAACTGTACCTGTACCAACAAGTACCAGCAAAACAGTATAAAAGCCAGCAGATGTAGCTAAATGCAATGCAATGCATGATATGACCACTACGACGCGTAGCCCGATCCAATTTGGGTACCCGTGCTCACTATGGGGGTTCAGACTCCGGAGGGGCTCCTACAGCCCAAGCACAATATCACTGCGGCGTGCAGTCCGATCCAACATATATACCGCTGCGGCACGCAGCCCGATCCACTACCAGTCAGCTAATATGCAAATACAGCCTCGCAGGCTCAAAAGTAGACTTGTCAACATCTTTATCATTTTTCAGTTGAAAACAGTAATGTCAAGTTCCAGAGATTGGAAATAGCATGATAACAGAAATAGCTACGGACTGGTAGTAACTAACATGTCAATATGATAAGACAATGATAACGATCCTCGCAGGATCCAATAACTGGCTCACGGCCCACAAGTATACTCAACCACCCAAGAAGGAGGTTCAACGGCTCAAGAGTAGCCAATATCACAGTATAATATGCAACCATCCGAGAAGGAGGTTCGACGGCTCATGAATAGCCTAATATCATAACACAGTATCATCAAGTCAGACTAAGCCACAGTCCCCAATCACAATCGAGCTCGCACATACATGAGAGTACGTGTCTCGCTGCTATACAGCGTCACAAAGTGGTATACCGGGGTTTCGAACCCTGCTGGTCATCACCCACATCTATTACTCACCTCAATATGGCGCGACGACTACTTCGCAATGCCCTTGCCACGAGAATCAAGCTCCGCACGTGTAGAATCTGATCAAATACGGTAGAAACACAACAAATTAGGTCAATGGAACGACACACAATCAATACAACTCAATTTACATCAAAATTCCCAAAGTTGTCAAAACCCGACTTTCGGTACGCTTCTCGAAAAATTACAAAAGTCATATATTTGGAACCCTCATCTCAATACGATTCTAAGAATATCAATTTTACCAAATTCGGACTCCATTTGCCCATTCAAAACCTTGATTTTCTAAAGTTCAAGCCTAGGGGTTAAATCCTCCATAAATTACCCCAAATTCCTCCATTTTCATGATATAATTGCATAATATTATCAATATTAGTCATAGTTTAAGTCCATAGTTCATTACCTGATGATTTCCCTTGAGTTTCTCTTCAAAATCGCCCAAATCACCTCTAATCCCGAGACCCAAATGTGTGAAATGTTTCTGGAATTTTCTAACTTCTCATACAATTAACTCACTGTGATTTTTGCTTCTGCGGATAAAATTCCGCTCCTGCTAGCCTGTATCCGCGACCAGATGGTCGCTTTTGCGATTCCAGTCCTAGCCAACCAATTCCGCTTCTGCGAACATAAGACCGCTTCCGCGAAAACATAACCGCTCCTGCGGTGACTTTCGCCTCTGCGCTCTAGAGTCCGCTCCTGCGGACTCGCCCAGGCGATCAAGAATCCGCTTCTGCAGACTTTCCCCTTACTCGTCAAGTCCGCTTCTGCGGTCACCCACTCGCACCAGCGACGCCGCTTCAGCGGAAATGATTTCGCTTCTGCGAAGACAAGCGCCTGCAATTTTCCACATTTTCTCCCGTTTAGCCATCCGAAAACACCCCGAGGCCCTCGGGACCTCATCCAAACACACCAACACATCCTAATACCTTATTCGAACTTGCTCAAATCCTCAAAACACGTCTAACAACATCAAAACCCATAATTCGCATCGAATTCAAGCCTAAATTCCTTAAAACATTCCGAATGACACAATCAATCAAAAACCCGACTAAACAACGTCCGAATGATCTGAAAATTTGCGGACATATCGAAAATCACATAACGAAGCTAATGCAACTGTCGGAATTCTATTCCGACCCCCGGATCAAAATCTCACCTACCGTTCAGATTTCGCCAAAATTCAACCTTAGCTAATTCAAGCCTATTTCTACACCGGACCTCCAAATTCAATTTCGATTGCTCCTCTAAATCACAAATCACCTCCCGAAACTAACCGAATCATCAGAATCCGATTCCGAGCCCTCTAACCAAATAGTCAGAATCCGGGTTGACTTTCCTTATTCAAGTTTCCTTCAAAAAGGCTATATGCCTCATTTTCAATCCAAATCACCCCTAACTCACCCGATAGACTCTAACACTGATATAAAATCATAAAACATGAAATTACAACATAACTGGGTGGTAATTAACGTGACGACGGGACGGGTCATCACATAAACTTTATTTTTTTGACCAATTTTAAGATTTGGTAAGATTTTTTAGAACTAACCACTTTCAAAAATAGCCACAAGTGGCATTAATAGTTAAAATTCACACTGTGTTGCAACAATAGCCCATTTCACTTGCACATATAACCCTACTGTGACTAAATGCTCAAAATTTCAGGAAAGCCACACATATAAATTGTATTGCAAAACTAGCCAATTTCATGTAATTTAGAAACATAACCCTAATTTCAACTAATTTTGACTAATCAGAATTCAGAGAGACAAAGAGATAATGGTTGAATCCTAATCAATCAATCCTTTGATCGAAACATGTTCTATTACTCAAGAACAATCAAACAGCTAATCAACATGTGATTAAATGAAATAGTTTTAACCAGAACAAACATAATACTTAATCAACATAGAGATGTCATGGAAAGACTCAGGTTTTAATTGAATAATAACATAGAAGAAGAATCACAGAAGACAAAAGTGGTTTTAGGGATACTTAGCTTTTATGAGTTTCTTTTTCCTTTTCTTTCTTCTTTTCTTTCATTTCTTTCATTATTCTTCATTTTCTTCCTTTTCTTGGTTCTCCGATGGCTCAGAGACTCTGAATCTATTTTTGATAGTAGATCCTCCAGGCAGACTCTAGGAGTCTGGTTTGGATGTGGGAAGGTGGTATTTGGGGGCTAGGGTTGTTGTTTGAAAGGGCTTTGGATTTGGATGTCCGCCGGAGTAGGGTTCCGGCGAGACATTTTTGAAGATTAGAGAAGCTAGGCTGAGATTCAAGGGGTGAGACTTAGGTAGGGTGAAAGAGGAGTTTTAGGTGGTTCTGGGATGTAATATGGGACGCTGGTTCATAAATTGGGTGGTCGCCGGCTAGGGTTCCTGCGACAAAATTTCAAGAACTATGAGGAATGGTGTGATATTTGGGTGAGGTTAGTGAGGTGGGGTGTTAGAGGAGGACAAGGGAGTTCAGGGGTGAAGCCTGAGTCGGGGAAGAAGATCAGAGGTAGACCACTGGTAGGGCTCTAGTGGTCTATGGAGAGGGAGATGGGAGAATACGGCGATTAAGGTTTTGATTTTGAGAAGGTAAATTTGTATAATGAAATGTTATGAACGAAGGGTGTAGTTATATATTAGATATGTGTTATTGATTAACAGCCGTTAGATTAGATTGGTTGAACGGCCCAGAACACTTTCCCCCTTAAACGACATCGTGTATTTTAATTGAAACCTTCTCTCATCCGTTAGATCATTCTCTTGGACGATTGTGATTTACTTATTTAAAATGTGTCGTTTGGCTTAAGTGTGACATCAATTATATCAGTCTAATTAATTAAATGAACGATTGTGATTGTTTCTTTATAAGGTGTCATTTAGTTTATTTAAGGATCGTCTATCTTGGTCCGTTTGATTGGATATTTCAACGGTCTAGATTTTATTTGCCATATGTCATCCTTTTAGTCCTTACAAAGGCTGGCTGGTTCAATTGCAAATTAGGCCATGTTTGTGAGGTGTATTAATTTTTGGGCTAGCCTTTGTAATTGGCCTAAGTATCATGTATATTTGTATTTTTCTTGTATTTATCTTATTTTTTGAATTTTTAACTTGTATTTAATTAATTATTTTTTGTATTTTCTTGTATTTTATACTTTTTCCTTGGTATTTCATTACTGGTGTATTTTCCCCTATATTTTGTATTTTTGTATTTTTCTTAGATTTTCTCTAATTTCTTAGTAATTACCTTAAATTTAGTATTATCTAATTATTTTCATTTTGTATTTTTATTTCAATTTCTTTCACTTTATTTTCAACAATCAAACACATACTGATACTTTCTACACAACAATCAACCAACTTCAATCAAAAAATCATTTTTGTATTTGTTTTTGGAATTAATTGCTTGGGGCAAAAATCACGTGCTCACAGCCGCCCCTCTTTGCTCGGGAACACGAAGAGTTTCAGTGCAAAGACAAGTGAGCAGTAATGAGGGATTTTTGCCCACTCACATATTTCGTGTGAAGCATTTTTGAAAGTTTTGACCGCATCCGGCTTCAATGATTGCCTTCATAAGCTGGACTAAACAGGAATCAGGTTACTGTAGTTTTGGAATGCCTGGTAGTTGAAACTACCAGAGAGCTGTGGCTCTACTATTGTTTCCTGTCATTACTTACTACTAATCTCCTTATTACACCGCGGTAAAAATAAAATAAGCTAAACTATGCTCTATGTTTTACAAAATTTTATCTATATCTTCCAATCGATTCTTGTTCTTCCATTTGCATCTTCCAATCTTCGAGAAGACTTCCTACTTGCAACTTGCTTCAAATATATTCCCTTGCTCTGCTTGCAAAACTTTAAAATGTATTCCCTTATTCTTCAGGTGGGCGCCTGCTTGCAAAACATCAAAAAGTATTCACTTGTTCTTCAGGTGGTCACGCGCTTGCTACAAAATAAAGAAAAAACTTTCTGCCCCAGTATGGGGCTTACAATCTATCATGCTATTAATTGTTAGCGAAAAAGAATAATTTAATTTTGAAAAATATTCCCTTGTTATCCAGGTAGGCGCCTGATTGCAAAAATTAAGAAAATATATTTCCTTGTTATCCAGGTGGGCGCCTGATTGCAAAAATTAAGAAAAATATTCCCTTGTTATCCAGGTGGGCGCCTGATTGCAAAACTTAAGAAAAATATTCCATTGTTATCCAGGTGGGCGCTTGATTGCAAAAATTAAGAAAAATATTTTCTTGTTATCCAAGTGGGCGCCTGATTGGAAAAATTAAAAAAAATATTCCCTTGTTATCCAGGTGGGTGCCTGATTGTAAAATTAAGAAAAATATTCCCTTGTTATCCAGATGGGCGCCTGATTGCAAAAATTTAAAAAAATATTCCCTTTGTTTGCTAAAATTAAGAAAAATATTCGCTTGTTATCCAGGTGGGCGCCTGATTGCAAATTTATGAAAAATATTCCATTGTTATCCAGGTGGGCGCCTGATTGCAAAATTAAGAAAAAATATTTAAAAGAATTCTGCCCTAGTTTGATAACTGGGTGTAATATTCTCTCTTGGAAATAAAAGGTAAAACTTCCCTTATTATTCATGTGTGTGCCTGATTACTGATTCTTTAATCGTGGATTCCTTCCTCCATTGTTGCTTCTTTTTTATTGCTTTCCCTTATTTTCCAGGTGGGTGCCGGATTTTGCCAAACTTGTTCTCCTTTATGTGTCCATATTGGTGACATTCACTTTAAAGTGATTAGTAAGAATTTGAATCTTTTCTCCCTGTATTAATCAGTGAACAACTTATTAGTATAAAGTGGTGGTTAGCAACTGGCATTCTTGTTGGCCTTGCTTCCACTTTTGAATTTGCTTCAGCTTGCTTTTGTACTGCCTTGCAGTCACTCCTGGTTGTTTCCCAACAATTTTCTGAACTCAACTTTCATTGTAATTCCCTGTTGTTGTTTCTTCTTCTCTTTTATTCCCTTTGGCTTCATGACCGCCATATGTTGTTTTATTTCTCCCATCCTTTGAAGGACCCAATCTCATTATGTCATTTAACTGAGAAGCTGGTAATTAGCTTTCCACTGGGAATGTCTTGTAGAAAGATTTTTAGAAAATAAAATGAAAGGCAATGACCCTGAATTTTGAGGGTAGGAATATTTTTTAAAGTAAAAAAACGAGACTTATCTGGGTAGGAAGGCTGATTCCTTTGACTATGCCATGCATTCGGCTAACCGACCCAGTCTGTCCAATTAAATCACTTGACGACTTTATTTCTATTTTAAAAAACCCAAACTTTACTTGACTTGCTGCTTTCCCTTCACAAAATCATTTCTCACTTTCACCTTACGATGCCCGTAAGGGTTTTCACCAGTAAGACTCTCTCATTTATTTTTTCTCAGCTCACGTCGGCTTATGGCGCCCGTTAAGGTTTTCACCAATAAGACTCTCTCATTTTATTTTCCTCAACTCACATCGCCTTATGGTGCCCGTGAAGGTTTTCACCAATAAGACTCTCATTTTTATTATTTTTCATATCCTCCATCTTCAAGTTCCCAGGTGTTGTCCATAATATACTTTTCTTCACTCACATGTACTGTCATTTCCTTGAAATTAATCAGAAAGTATTTCTTTGAACCGTAATGTGGCTTTCGGATGGGTTTTGAAAAAAGGGCATAATGGCTCAAATTTCCAACTTGGGTTTAAATTACAACTTTCGCAATCATATCTTGCATAATAATCATAACTTCTGCCCAGTTTTTATTTTTGGGGAACCTTGGACTTTCTTTCTGCAATGACTGAACCTCAGTGAGGCTGCCTACGTACCCTTTCGGGATCAAGTTAGAACATAGTTCGGATCATAAGATCGCTTCATTGTTGCGATTTGACTTTCTCCCAATTTTCTTCTTTTGTATATTCTCTTTTTTCTTTTGTCATTTTTCACACATTTTTTTCACCTTTCTTTTTTCCAACTTTGTTTTCTTTTCTTTTTCTTTTTCATTTTTTTCATTTCATCATTTATTTTTGACTTAATTATTGATTCCGAGAGAGGGGTATGAAAGAATAATACAATAAATCTCAAAGGGATAACAATGGGTAAAGTGTTTGGATAGAGAAATAATATGCCTTCATCATTTGAATTTCAAAAATATGACAAATACAATTATATACATGAAAGAAATCATACATAGTATCTTTTGACTGCAACAGAGTTAATGGAATTCTCTAAACATTTCCCTCTTACATCTTTCAAATATAATGCTACATTGGACAATATCCGAGATACCACAAATGGTCCCTGCCAACTAGGAGCGAACTTCCCTTTTGCTTCTGCCCAATGTGGTAAAATATGTCTCAATACCAATTGTCCAACCTTGAATTTTTGTGGACGTACTTTCTTCTTATATGCTCTGGCCATCCCCTATTGATACAACTCTCTGTGACATACTGCTGGCAATCTTTTCTCGTCAATCAAGCTCAATTGTTCTAACCGGGCTTTTACCCATTCATCATCATCAATTTCGGCCTCTGCGATGATTCGAAAGGAGGGTATTTCAACTTCCACATGTATCACTGCCTCCGTGCCATACACTAATGAATAAGGGGTTGTACCAATTGAAGTGCGCACAATAGTGTGATATCATAATAAAGCAAAAGGTAATTTCTCATTCCATTGCCTCGACCCTTCTACCATTTTCATAAGGATTTTCTTGATATTCTTATTTGCGACTTCAACTGCTCCATTAAAGTATAATTTCCAGCCCGAATTTTCATTTTGTTCTAATTCTTCAATATTCATCGTCTCCTCATCAGGGAAATATGTTTTCAGCGGTTTATATTCATCATCGACTGGATTTTTTGCTAAGTGATCAGCAACTGCTTGTGCTTTCATCCCAGTGCGAGTTACATAAACAATATCAAACTTTGTGAGCAAAATTTGTCATTTAGCGAGCCTTCTTGTGGGCATAGGCTTCTGGAAGATGTACTTTAGTGGATTCCAAGCGAGATATAAGATAAGTGGTGTAAGCCGACATATAATGTTTCAACTACTGTGCAACCCATGTCAAGGCACAGCATGTTCTTTCAAACTGAGTATATTTTACCTTGCAAGATATAAATTTCTTACTGAGGTAGTAAATTGCATGCTCTTTCTTCCCCGTTTCATCATGCTGCCCCAATACACAGCCGAAGGAATTATCCAACACAGTCAAATAAAGGATCAAAGGCCTTCCTGGTTCTGGAGGAACCAATACATGCGGATTGGCCAAATATTCCTTGATTTTATCAAATGCATCTTGACATTCCTCAGTCCATTTTACTGCAGCATCTTTCTTCAATAATTTTAAAATAGGCTTACAAGTTGACGTCAATTAGGCAATAAATCTGCTAAGATAATTCAACCTGCCCAGCAAACTCATCACATCTTTCTTGCTCTTTGGCGGAGGCAATTCCTGAATAGCTTTTATCTTGGACGCGTCTAGTTCAATACCACATCGGCTTACTACCAACCCCAATAATTTCCCTGATAGTACTCCAAAAGCACATTTTGCTGGATTGAGCTTGAGATTGTATCTCCGAAGCCTCTCGAAAAAATTCCTCAGGTCTTTAACATGATCATACTGCTTCCTGGATTTAATAATGACATCATCCACGTAGACTTCAATCTCTTGATGTATCATGTCATGAAACATGTTGTTCATTGCTCTCATATATGTAGCTACAACATTTTTCAATTCGAACGGCATTACTCTGTGGCAATATGTCCCCCATGGTGTGATAAAGTCTGTCTTCTCCACATCTTCTTCGTCGATCAGGATATGATGATAACCCGTATAACAATCCACAAAAGACCCAATCTCATGTTTGGCAGAATTGTCAATTAGTATGTGGATGTTCGGCAATATAAAATTATCCTTCAGACTTGCTTTGTTGAGGTCTCGATAATCAACACACATTCTGGTTGCTCCGTCTTTCTTCGGAACATGTACAACATTAGCTAACCATGTGGGAGATTTGGTGACCCGTATAACCTTTGCCTTAAATTGCTTGTTGACTTCTTCTTTTATTTTCACACTAATGTCCGTTTTGAACTTTCTCAATGTCTGCTTGACGGGCTAACATTCCGAATGAATGGGCAACTTATGTACCACAAAGTCAGTACTTAGCCCTGACATATCGTCATAGGACCATGCAAATATGTCTTTGTACTCATGTAGTAACTTTATCAAGTCCTCTCTGAGTGAGGCTTCCAAATGAACACTAATCTTTGTTTCATGAATTTTTTCCTCATCTCCCAAATTAACAGACTCCATCTCTTTTAAGTTTGGTTTGGGTTTCCTCTCGTAGAGGCTCAGATCTTTACTAATTTCTTCCAAAACTTCCTCATCCTCATATTGCACTTCATCATCATGTTCAATTTCTTGTATAACTATCTGATTATCGAGACTGGACAAAGAATTCCTTATGCATGACACATCATTGAAATTAGCGAAAAATAGACTGTACAAGAAAAGAAAAGAAAATGAAATTAGGCTATCAAAATAGAGGAAGTAAGAAATTGCATTTCATTAAACTTTGAAAGGTAACAAGATTTTGACACGTCCGACTGGACGGAACATAGGATTTGTATTACAACTTTTGAAATAAGACAGATTTAGGAATGGAACATTAAAGCTAACTACTACAACTCCCTTCTGATTGGAAGAGGAGAAGCTTCCCAGTTATTTAGCTTGATCTGGGATCCAACAAACTGGTCGTCCATTTTTCTTGTGCCCTCAACTGCCTCTACCATGTTCACGTCTTCGAACAACCTCTTAAATCTTACTAATAGCTCTTGGCCTGGCCTTATCTCTGCTTGGCAAGGCATGACCGTTGCCGCACAATCTTTTGTACCAGGCTTAACAAAGGAATGGGTGAGTTTCGGGATAGGCTTGGGGAGGGTCCATCCTTTTTTTTTCAGTTTTTGGCTCTTTGTATGTCGGAATTGGTTGGCTTGAAACCTAATCCAAAAGTGTTAGTGCTACCCGGAAGATATACTGGCTGTGTTATTTCTTGCAGAGCAAGTCCTAAACCTTTTCCCGGGAGAAACCCGTTCTTCAGCATCTCCATAGCAACCATGACTGCCACGGGAGCTATCTTGGGCATCAGAATATTTTCGCCTTCAGATATTTTATCCACATACACAGTTTCCATCACTTGGTATACCCAAGGACCTTTGTCACCGTCCACTTTTTCAAATGGCGTGATGGTATTGCAAGTATTATCTTCACCATGCACAATTATTTCTTGCTACTCCCATTCACATTTCACCATTTGATGGAGTGAAGAAGGCATATCTTTTGCAGCATGAGTCCATGGACGTCCTAGTAGGAGATTACAGGACACGGCAACGTCCAACACTTGAAATTCCATGGTAAATTCTACCGGTCTGATGGTGAGTTCCAATATGATGTCTCCGACAGTGTTCTTCCCGCCCCCATCAAATCATGTCACACATATGCTATTCCTGTGGATTCTTTCTTGATCAATCTTTAGCTTGCCCTGAGTAGATAAAGGGCAAATATTAGCACTTGACCCATTATAAACCAAGACGCGGGTCACCACAAATTCCTCGCATTTCACCGTAAGATATAATTGTTATGCTCTGTCCCCTCCAACGGTAGTTCATCATCTAAAAATGTTATCATGTTTGCCTTGAAGATTTTATTTGTGATCTTCTCTAAATGACTCACTGTGATATTTTCTGGTACATGGGCCTCGTTCAGGATCTTCATTAACGCCTTTCGGTGTTCATCAGAATGAATCAACAAAGATAGCAGAGATATCTGAGCTGGTGTTTTCCTCAGTTGCTCAACTATGGCATAACTTTGAGCTTTCATTTTCTTTAGAAATTCCTCGGCTTCTTCTTTAGTGACAGCTTTCTTTACATTTTCCCGATTATCTTTTGCAATTTTTGCCTTCCTCAATTCATTGAGAGCAAAACATCTCCCTGACCGGGTCAAACCGTGGGTTTCACAAATATCCTCCTTGATTTCCTTTCCTTTATACATGACAATTACCTTGATGTAATTCCAAGGCACAGTTCTGGTTATCACTATAGGCATTTGAATGATTGGCTTGATAACAACAGGCTCTAGATGCGCCCCTTTTAGAGTCAATACTGGCTTTACTCCAGGCACTGTCACTTCTACATGTTCAGATTCAACTACCACTACTGGCTTACTTACAGGTGGGTTGACTAGTATTTTCTCACTTATGACTTTCTCCTCTGTCTTTCTTCTCGCTTTGATCATCATTACAGCCTAAGAGGGCTTCTTGCAACTTCCTCCTTGTACCACCTCTATCATGTGGGTCTCATGGTGCACAGGCAAAGGGTTCCGTGTTATATTAGGAGCCTCGAGAGCTTGAACCTCAATTCTTCTAGAGTTAATAAGTTCCTGTATTGTGGACTTCAAGTGCCAGCATTTTTCAGTGTCATGCCCTAGGGCCCTTGAACAATATGCACAATGGACAGATTGGTCCAAATTTGTCAATGGCAGATTGAGAATTTTAGGCTCTACGGAGTTTAACATCCCGAGTTGTCTTAATCTATGGAGAAGACTGGCATATGACTTAGCCAAGGGAGTAAATGTTTTCTTTGTTTGTGCCATGTCGTTCTTGACTCCAGGGTTAGGACGAAAACTGGTTCCATTGGGATTTTCGTATACTTTTGGTGGTGGGTATGTGTTTTAGGTGTGGTAAATATTTTGGGGTGCTGGAGTTCGCCATGAAGTAGAAGGTGGTGGGTAAGCTTGGGTGTGATGTACAGAAAACTGTGGACCAGGAGGAGGGTAATAGTGTTAAGGTGGACAATATGGTATTGGTAGATAGGTTTGATGTGGTCGAGGCTGATCGTAATATGGGTTGGGACCCCTGGACCAAGACCTCCCTTCTATGACTATCACTTCTTCTTTCTTTTTCTTCCTGATTGCTCCACCTATACCTGTCGGGATTGCCTGGTTCGTAGCCTTGATGGCTCAATAGCTCATGATTTTGTTTGACTTCAATCCTTACTAAACAAAGCTTCCCATTTTAACTATCTCATTGAAGGTTTTTCCAATCGCAGATACCAAATGCCCAAAGTACGTTGGTTCCAAAGCTTGCGTAAAACAATGTACAATCTCTCCCTCCTTCATCGGTGGGTCTACCCGAGCAGCTTGCTCCTTCTACCCAAAGGCATACTCTCAAAAACTTTCTCCCGACTTTTTCTCCATCTTGGTCAGTGTCAACCTCTATGAGATAATTTCCAAATTGTATTGAAAATGGTTTGCAAATGCCTGTGCTAAATCGTCCCAAATAAACCATCTGATATGGTCTTGATGGGTATACCATTCAAGAGCTGAACCACTGAGACTTTGGCTAAAGTAAGCCATGAGTAATTCATCTTTCCCGCCGGCTCCATGCATCTTGCTGCAGAAACCTCTTAAATGTGCTACCGGGTGATAGTGGCCATCATACAAATCGAATTTCGGCAGCTTAAATCCCGCTAGCAGTTGGACTTTAGTAAGCTATGCTTACTTGACCACCCAAACCCTGCATATTATGGAATGATTGCTCGAGGCTCTTCATCTTTCTAGCCATCTCTTCCTGCTTTGGATTTCTAGCGGGTTTCTCCTCTTCAGCCATATCAATGAGAGGGGTATAGGAATCATGCAGTCGGAAAGTGGGTTCCGGAGGGTAGTAATGGTTATCTTGGACGTGGAATAGTGGTTCACTGGAGGATTTGTGCAAGGTGGCTGGTGGTGGTGCCACATATATAGGAGTAACCTGTGGCGGTGGTGGTGGAACTTGTTTAGGGATTGGAGGTGGTGCTTGTGATGTGGTTGCTTAGTAGGTTGGATGTGTAGGATAAGTGGAAGATGAGTTCATAGTGGGTGGATCTTGTGCCGGGACTAGTGGATGGATGTATGTGGGGTTGGCAAGGTAGGTGGGTAAAGGTTGTCCCTTCACCCAAGCCTGGCACATCTCAGCCATCTGTTGTTTGAGCTTATACATCTCCTCCTTCATGCTATTCACATCTGCTACCTTATCCTTTTGCACGGGATCCATAACTATTGCTTCAATATCTTGAGTAATTGCCTTTGTAATACTCTTGGAACGAGTGTTGTAATTGTGAGTTGCCAGAATGCCGGTTACTAACCACTTTATCTGATACTCAACAACAACAAAACTTGTAAGTGGTTAGGCCATAATAGGTCAACATCACAGGTTTAAGAACACAATTTTTCCTGGCAATATGCATTATCCCGGCATTGTCGTCTTTCTTGATTTTCCAATTCTTTTCCATTCCTTTATTTCCACTGATGTTCTTTTCTCTCTTTTTCATTTTTCAATTTTCATTTCTTTTCTTATTGTTCCCCCTTTTTCATTTTTCAGTCCTACATGTTTGCCTATCACACTAGTATATGCAGAAAAGGAAAAATAACAACAAATTTGGAATTTCTTAACTTCATTAATACCCAATCATTGATTACAAAAATGACATTCTAATGCTAATTGTACTACAACCTTCTAAATGTAGAAATAAAGATACAAGAAAAATGCATGTCCTAAGAATACATTACAGACCCTTGTGCCCGCGAGACATCGTTCAGTCTTACTGCGGGCCTATATGCTAATCCTCTTTGGAGTTTATCTAAATCTCTCATCACTTGCTTTACAAAGATCATTGCTGAAGTGGAAAATGTGGACTGGGTCATATCTTCGCACATCTGGAATTTCTACGTAATAAAATGAGAAATGCTAACAATTGTTTCTCTAATCATTCCTTTCTCTTGAAGTAACCTCCCTATTTGTTCGGCACTAGCGTCCAGAGTCTGTTGGCTTTTCTCTTGAAGCTGCTGCAATTCCATTTCTAACCTAGCCATGGCCATATAGCAATGTTCTCTTTCTATGTCAAATCCTTTTACTTGTTTGCTACTTTTGACCTCGGTCGTGACAATCTTTTTCCTCAAATGGGCAACTTCAATATTATGTTCCTCTTTCAATTACTGGATCATCCGAGCCCTTTCTTCAGCATTTCTAGCTAATTGTTTCCGTACCCTGGTTAATTCTTTCTTGGCTTTATCTAGATTAAAACTGTAGTCGTTCACCTTTCACCGCAAATTATCAATCAGTTTTTCATCCCGGGCATGTCGAACTGGGGTTTCGGTTGTTGCTCTCATTATCAAAATCTAAGCTTTTAATGCCTCATTTTCCTTAATCAGTTGTTTATATTCACCCTCATCGGCCGCTGCTTGTAAGCTGCTTTCGAACTTGAGGTCTTAAACTTGCTTTTCTAATATATTTATTTTGGCTCGGTATTCATTCTCCTTGGCCAACCAATCCCATTGCACATTTGACATCTCGACAAATTATTGAGTGTGGGGTCTCTTCATTGGTCTTTCATGCTCAAAATCTCTTCTGTACCATGCGGAGTAACCAGGTGACAGTTCACCTCTGACCCGATCCCTTACACAAGTGTCCACTTTCAAACATTGGAACTCATTCCATATTTGTCAGACTTTTGTCTCAGCAAATTGCCCATCGGGACTAATCTCTATCACTTGAATGCTGAGATCCCCATCTTTTGGAACTATTTGATATCTTTCGAGTTTCCCTAACACTCGATAAGGCACATAAGGCTGGATAATTTTGAGTCCCATTAAAAGAAAGTGTTATCCTTCTGCTGGCATGTATATGACTTCATTGATAGGAAACCACCCGAATACCCATTTGATCTGACTAGCAGTAAGTGATCGAAAGTATGAAATCCACCCTTTAGACCCTTTTGGCAACTTGGCCGCTTTTATCCCCATGTAGAATTCTTCAATGCAAGTCTTTTCTCATGATCCATAACTCAGAAACTGAGGGCGACAACATAAATGCTTGATCATCCACATCTGTAATAGCAAATTGCACCCTTCGAAGAAATCTTCTCCAGCCTTACAGGCTACGAGTGCACGAAAGATATTCGCCACTATTGTCGATAATCCCGGCAACACTGATGTCGATGTTCCCGTATTTCCTTGGAAATATTATCAAACCT
Organism: Nicotiana noctiflora; assembly: GCA_032618575.1. Classification (NCBI taxonomy): domain Eukaryota; kingdom Viridiplantae; phylum Streptophyta; class Magnoliopsida; order Solanales; family Solanaceae; genus Nicotiana; species Nicotiana noctiflora. The sequence goes on from JASVEL010004205.1 coordinate 238,425, forward strand.
AGAAAGGCTACCATGAAGGCAAAAACGCCTATGTTCCTCCCATTTAGCCCGGTTTGCTTTGCTGCAGAGTTTGTTCGTTGGAATGTTAAATCCTCCAACGTGACAATATCTGCGGTATATAAAGTTCATAGTGCAAAACTCGTGGACCAAATCTTCATTGCGAACGCTTCTTGCTATTTTCAAGGAGTTGAGGAATCTGTGCACGGTGATGGCTCTTGGAGCAATCGAATATTTGTCTTTCAAAGGGACCTCATCCTTACCGATGTAATTAGTAATCTCTTCTAGTGTCGGAGTGAGCGCAAAGTCCAAAAAATGAAGCACATTGTGTTCAGGATCCCATCAAGTGACTAAGGCTCAAATAATGTCTCCATAGGGTATGATATCAAGCAGCCCGGTAAGACCTTTCAAATATTTTTTGACCTCAACTTGTCCATCCTGACCCATGTCGTTCCACCACAGTCGTAACTCCAAAGGGATCTTATTCATTAGTGAAAAAGGTTCATTTTGCATTGTGCTCATCCTGCACATTTATTGGAGGTGATTTAAACACATATTATTTGACTCAAAAGACAAAAAAAAAATTCAAAGGAAAATTACTTTTCATTATTTCTCAAAAGTCCCTATTTTCGAGTACAACCTTTCAACACTTCTTCCGAAGATTTTAAGGCTGTATTTATTATTTAAGGAAAATGACTCAAAAGTGGTAATTTTGCGCAAACAGCCTTCCGACATCCTTTCAGAACATTCGGCTATTTTCAAATATAACATCAATTTGATTTATTTACATTTTTTTGGTTATTTTTGAATAGGGGTGGTTGGACCCATCAAGGGTTGCCTTCGAATCTCGCCTAGTGGTGAGAATCTAACCAGCGTAGTTCGGTCAAATTATTTTTAGACCAACTATTTTTTAATATTGAGAAAATTGACTTAACCCGACTATCTTTCATATTTTTCCTCAAAATTTCGACAGCGTTTCGTCAGTGTTTAGACATTGGTTTTTCTAAATTCATTACTTTTCTCTTTTCCTCATTTTAAGGTATTTAGCCGGTTAGCATAATGTCACGTGACAAATAAATGCAACACATAATCGTGCTCGGTCTTTTATATCTGGGTTACCTGTCCTAGACGGACCCAACCCCTGTGTTGAGTCCCCTATGTCAGATATGATACACATATTCATCCTAATTCTAGGCTCAATATCCTGATTTTCATTGGTACTAGACTGTGTACCCGAGTAGACAACTCGTATCGAGGAGGGGCCTACGTACCGGGGACCCGCAAGATCGTCCGGCTTTACAACTTTTCCGGCCTCTATTTCTTATTTGGGTAATGACTTGACAGAAGGGGAGTTTCAACCAGTAAGCACATCCCCGGAGGTAAAAAAAGAAGGGTTTTTGGCATAATTGTTTACATACATTTCACATAATATCAAAGGGGTAAACATATAACACATTGATCAAAACATATAGGGAAATTAGATATTAGCAAAACAACAAATTAACTGAGTTCGAATTCTTGAACCCTGAACCAAAGTTATGGGTTTCTTGTCCCAAGCAGAGTCGCCAGAGCTGTCACACCTCATTTTTCTTTTGCCACCCCTGCTTTATTTTACTACACCTCGGGAAGGGATATAATAAAAAAGGGAAGGAGTTTTCCACTTTAAGGACACTCGGAACGGAATTTATTTATTAAGATTCAGAGTTGCCACTTAAGAGATTAATGGTGTCTCAAGTCACCGGTTGAATCCTGAACCGAGGAAATTATGACTCCGTTACAGTCTGCGAATCAGAAATCCGGTTAAGGGATTCTGTTAACCTGGGAGAAGGTGTTAGGCACTCCCGGATTTCGTGGTTCTAGCACGATCGCTCAACTGTTATTTTTACTTTTTATCTGATTTCTTTTTATGCTTTGCTTTTATGTGCCTTTATTAATGTTCCGCTTTTTCATTTTTAAAAGAATTGCAACGTCGCGAAAATGCATTTTGAGTCACACAGTACCAGTACGCCTCCGACTTTTTATACATTTCAACTTCGTTGAGATTTGGATTTGTGTTACATAAATGTTCACCCATATTAAGAATGTATATTAAATTATGCCTAATGAGGTCTACTCTTGTTATATTCGGGAAATATCGTGAAATTGTCTAAACGATCCCTCACAGTCTACAATTTAGTTATTATTTGGGGGCCCCGTGTGTTTCAAATTTGTAACGAGGCTCGTCCCTTATTTTTAAAATCAATCCTATTTGTGCATTATATTTTCTATTTCTGTTTTTCCTTCCTAATATAACTGTTTTGTATTAATTTCATATTATTGATTATTAGAGTCAAGGACATTATTTATTACTGGGCCTGGACTTTGAACTGGTTCAACAGTTTGCAAAGATGTACTGGGCTTCTGAAGCCCAGCATATATTTCTGTTCTTATTCGAAGGCACGAATGCCATTTCAATTTGATTTGGGCCTGGATTCACAATGAGGCCCGAATCACATATATCTAAAGCAGGCCAAAGGCTAGTTAACATTTCAACACTTATGAACCACATCAATCCGTATCAACAATTATCTGTTTCTATTAACACTGGTTTGCATTTGTATCCTGATGATTTCAATGTTTGACAATTAACTATGAATCTTAATATCTAGTTTAGATCAATGTTGTTACTCAACTGGCAAACTAATAGAATATGATATTGTTATTTAATTAACAAAACTAATTGCAAAATTATCTATCCAATTTCGATTGAAAACATAATTTTATATTTTTTAACTAAGCATGCTCAGATTATATAACATGTTGTCATATTATAAAATTTACAGTTAATCTAACTTCGGTGATGTTAAAAACAGTGAAGCGAATTGAAATTCAACTACTCGTGCTATTCGAATTAATTGATCGAGATTCGAAACTTGATTAAAAAAACATCCAACTATTAATACTACACATCTAATTTATCACAATTATAAATCTAAGTAATTTAACTAAGTTTAGACCAGTTTTAATCTTAGACTTAGGTGATCATTTTTACCTAGCTTTTTTAACCTATCGTTTATATCACTATCGCTACTACTAAATTTAAGATATACTTATCAGTCCAAATACTTATTACAACCAGGTCCTAAATGAATTACAGAAATCTAGGCATTCACGATTACAAAATGAAAGAACAGGTATATAACTAGTTATCTAAACTAGTTAATATTTTATTTCTCTAGCAGCAACTCAATTACAGCTCCAAGACATAGTAGTGTACCTGATTCAAATTATAAATCGACGAGTTCTAGAGTTGGAGAAGAAGGAAAATCAGCAACAACAATCGTGATATAGCAACAACAGTAGAAATGAATCAACACATCAGCTCCAAACTCCAGAATATATAACCGAGCAAATTAACCCAAGCAAATTGGAAAACCCAACAAAGTCAAATAAAACCAGTGAAGAACGACCAACAGAGATTTCCAGAATAACACTCGAGTTAACAGCAATTGAAAACCAATAGTATTTCAGTGTATATATTTCTGAACTTTCGAACCTCTAAGAATGATGAATTCCCTCAATCTCTCCAAATTTTCAAACTCTAAATTTCGGAACCTCTTAGATTAGGCATGAAATAGCCTATTTATAGAGTAGAATGGGAGGCAAATTTGAATTAATTATTCAGATATCCCACCCCTACTCTTTTCCAATAATTCCAGTTAAGTATATGGTATTTTTGATAAGAATACACTTGAACCTCTGCTAGAAGGTTCCAAAATATTCTATACAATTCTATTAGGTTTTAATGCCCTGATTGCCCTCACTTGCTTAGGGTAATTACCTATTCACCATTTAAGTATGCCTGATTCACCCTTTATTATACACCTAATTACAGTAAAACCAAGCCTCATTGTCTTTTATGCCCTCACTACTTCTATATTATTTTCAGAATTACGAATCCCTATTCCCCTTTTACCCCTTGTACTTGACAAGTATTCACCCGACCTGCCCTTAGGTCTGTTATGACATAGGGTTTTTCAACATTATTTAAAATATAACCCTTAAACTTAAACTTTATTTTTTTAACCAATTTTAAGACTAAGTAAGATTTTTCTCGAACTAACCACTTTAAAAAATAGCCACAAGTGGCTTTAACGGTTAAAATTCACTATGTGTTGCAATAATAGCCCATTTCAATTACACATATAACCCTACTGTGACTAAGTGCTCAAAAGTTTTGGAACGCCAAACATATAGATTGTATTGCAAAACTAGCCAATTTCATGTAATTTACAAACATAACCCTAATTTCAACTAATTTTGACTAATCAGAATTCAGAGAGACAAAGAGATAATGGTTGAATCCTAATCAATCAAAATTTTAATCGAAATAGGTTCTATTACTCAAGAACAATCAAACAGCTAATCAGCATGCAATTAAATGAAATAGTTTTAACCAGAACAAACAGAGTACTTAATCAACATAGAGATGTCATGCAAAGACTCGGGGTTTAATCGAATAATAACATAGAAGAAGAAACACAGAAGAAAAAAATGGTTTTAGGGATACTTAGCTTTTGGGAGTTTCTTTTTCCTTTTCTTTCTTTCTTCTTTCCTTTCTTTTCTTTCATAATTTTTCATTTTCTTCCTTTTCTTGGTTCTCCAATGGCTCAGAGAGTTTGAATCTCTTTTTGACAGTATATCCTCCAGGCAGACTCTAGGAGTCTAGTTTGGATGTGGGAAGGTGGTATTTGAGGACTAGTGTTGTGGTTTGAATGGGTTTTGGATTTGGGTGTCCTCCGGAGTAGGGTTCCGGTGAGACATTTTTGAAGACTCGAGAATCTAGGCTGAGATTCGAGGGGTGAGACTTAGGTAGGGTGAAAGAGGAGTTTCATGTGGTTCTGGGGTGTAAAGATGGGAGGCTGGTTCATAACTTGAGTGGTCGCCGCTAGGGTTCCGGCGACATAATTTCAAGAACTGGGAGGAATGGTGTGATATTTGGGTGAGGTTAGTAAGGTGGGGCGTTAGAGGAGGAAGAAGGGAGTTCATGGGTGAAGCCTGAGTTGGATAAAATGATCAGATGTAGACCAGCGGTAGGGTTCCGGTGGTCTGTGGAGAGGGAGATGGGAGAATAGGGCGTCTAGGGTTTTGATTTTAAGAGGGTGTGTTTGTATAATGAAATGTTATAAACAAAAGGTGTAGTTATATATTAGATATTTGTTATTGATTAACAGCCGTTGGATTAGATTGGTTGATGTCGTGTATTTTTATTGAAACCTTCATCTCGTCCATTAGATCAATCTCTTGGACGGTTGTGATTTACTTATTTAAACTATGTCGTTTGGCTTAAGTGTGACATCAATTATATTCCTGATTAATTAAACGAACGATTGTGATTGTTTCTTTATACGGTGTCGTTTTGTTTATTTAAGGACCGTCTATCTTGGTCCGTTTGATTGGATATTTCAACGGTCTAGATTTTATTTGCCATACGTCGTCGTTTTAATCCTTACAGAGGTTGGTCGATTCAATTGCAAATTGGGCCAGGTCTGTGAGGTGTATTAATTTTTGGGCTAGCCTTTGTAATTGGCCCAAGTATCATGTATATTTGTATTTTTCTTGTATTTATCTTATTTTTTGTATTTTTAACATGTATTTAATTAATTATTTTCTGTATTTTCTTGTATTTTATACTTGTTTTCCTTGGTATTTCATTACTGGTGTATTTTTCCCAATATTTTGTATTTTTTGTATTTTTATTGGATTTTCTCTAATTTCTTAGTAATTATCTTACATTTTTGGTATTTTCTAATTAATTTCATTTTGTATTTTGTTTCAATTTCTTTCACTTTATTTTCAACAATCAAACATACACTGATACTTTCTACACAACAATCAACCAATTTCAATCAAAAAATTTATTTTTGTATTTTTACTTTGGAATGAATTTATTGGGGTAAAAATCGTGTGCTCGCACCGACCACTAAGTTATATGATTGTTGGCATTGGCCATAGTTGCCGGTAGCCTATTATTAAATCTGGGAGCGAGTGTTATGCCTACCACGAGATACGAAATATAATGAATTGAGACATGAAAGTAAGTTTTATTCCATTGTATCAGATTATTTCTGATATTATATATTATTGGTTGCTACTTCAGAGCATGTTCTTTCCTTATTAATGTTCGATGATGTTTTCTGCTATTGTATATGTATATATTTCAACTGTACAGGTTTATGTTGGGTGTCTGGTCCTAGCCTCTTCACTAGTTAACCGGGATAGGCCAGGCACTTACCGGCACATGGGGTCGGTTGTGCTAATACTACACTATGCGCTATTTTTGCGCAGATACAGGTTACGGACAGCAACAGTGGCAGTAGCACGATATTGGGTATTTCGACCACCGAGACTTCGAGGTAGCCTTATAGGTGTCCGTAGGACCCATGGTCTCCTTTATCTTTACTTTTCAGTATGTTATCTCATATATTCAAGATGAACAGTTTATATTTCTTTCAGATGGTTATGTGTATTATTCTTAGAAGTTTGTGAGTATGGTGACACCAGTTCTTGGGTAGTGCATCGTGTTTGAGTTTCTGCAACGTATCTAGTAAAATTTGCTAAGTCTTCCGCTAAATTTATTTGTTCCGCTGTAATTGCATAATTTTATTTAAAGTTTTAAAAAGAGGGTGGTAACTAATGGAAATGTAAGTAAGAATTGGCTTGCCTAACTTCCACTAGCAGGCGCCATCATGACTCCCGATGGTGGGACATCCGGGTTGTGACACCTGTTCCCTTAAATAAAACTTCCCACACTTTCTTTGGTCAATTTATGACTTGCAGGGATGGCTAGTTTGGGAGTTAGAAGAGTTTTGAGCAAGAATAAGCCTAATTACTTCTTTAAGTTTCTTTAAAAATGTGAAGTTTGACTTTGATCAACATTTTGGGGAAACGGACCCGGAATTGTAATTTGATAACTTCTGAGGGTCCGCGAGAAAATATTGGACCTTGGTGTATGCCCGAAATTGAATTTGGAGGTCCCTAGCCCGAGTAATGACTTTTTATGTGAAATTGTTAAGTTTAAGTTTCAAACCTTTAGACCCTTCTGGCAACTTGGCCCCTTTTGACCTCGTGTAGAATTCTTCTATGCAAGTCTTTTCTGATAATCCATAACTCAGAAACTGAGGGTGACGGCATAAATGCTCGATCATCCACATCTGTAATAGCAAAATGCACCTTTCGAAGAAATCTTCTCCAGCCTTACAAGCTATGAGGGCACGAAAGATATTGGCCACTATCATTGGTGCCAAAGTACTGTTGTCCTGTGTAAGCAGAGTACTGACAATCCCGGCAACTCTGATGTTGATGTTCCCGTATTTCATTGGAAATATTATCAAATCCAGAAAGGCTACCATGAAGGCAAAAATGCCTATGTTCTTCCCATTTAGCCCGGTTTGCTTTGCTGCAGAGTTTGTTTGTTGGAATGTTGAATCTTCCAACGTGGCCATATCTACGGTATATAAAGTTCATAGTGCAAAACCCGTGGACCAAATCTTCATTGTGAACGCTTCTGGCTATTTTCAAGGAGTTGAGGAATCCGTGCACGATGATGGCTCTTGGAGCAACCAGATATTAGTCTTTCAAAGGGACCTCATCCTTCCCGATGTAATTAGCAATCTCTTCTAGTGTTGTAGTGAGCTCAAAGTCCGATAACTAAAGAACATTTTGTGTAAGATCCCAACAAGTGACTAAGGCTGGAATAATGTCTCCTCAGGGTATGATATCAAGCAGCCCTTTCAAATAATTTTTCACCTCATCTTGTCCATCCTGACCCAGGTCGTTCCACCACAGTCGTAACTCCAAAAGGATCTTATTCATTAGTGAAAAAGGTTCATTTTGCATTGTGCTCATCCTGCACATTTATTAGAGGTGATTTAAATACATATTATTTGACTCAAAAGACAAAAAAAATTAAAGGGAAAATTTCTTTACATTATTCTCAAAAGTCCATATTTGCGAGTACAACCTTTCAACACTTCATCCAATGATTTTAAGGCTGTATTTATTATTTAGGAAAAATGACTCAAAAGTGGCCATTTTGCGAAAACAGCCTTCCCGCGTCCTTTCGAAACATTCGGCTATTTTCAAAAACATCATCACTTTGATTTATTAATATTTTTTGGCTATTTTTGAATAGGGGTGGTTGGACCCGTCAAGGGTTGCCTACGTATCTCACCTAGTGGTGATAGTCAAACCAGCGTAGTTCGGTCAAATTGTTTTTAGACCAACTATTTTTAATATTGACAAAATTGACTTAACCCGACTATTTTTCATATTTTTCCTCAAAATTTTGATAGCGTTTCGTCAGTGTTTAGACATTGGTTTTTCTAAAATTTTACTTTTCTCTTTTCTTTTTTTTCCAGGTATTTAGTAGGTCTGCATAATGGCCCAGGACAAATAAATGCAACACATAATCATGTTTGGTCTTTTATATCTCGGTTATCGGTCCTAGACGGACCCAACCCCTGTGTTGAGTCCCATAAGTCAGATATGATGCACATATTCGTCCTAATTCTTGGCTCAATATCCTAATTTTCATTGGTACTAGACTGTGTACCAAAGCGGACAACTCGGATCAAGGAGGGGGCTACGTACCGGGGACCCACGGGATCGTATGACTTTGCAACTTTTCCGGCCTCTGTTTCTTATTTGGGTATTGACTTAACGGGAAGGGGAGTCTCAACCAGTAAGCAAATCTCTGGAGGTAAGAAGAGAAGGGTTTTCAGCATAATGTTTTATATATATTTCATGTAATATCAAAGAGGTAAACATATAACACATTGGTCAAAACATATAGGGAAATTAGATATAAGCAAAACAACTATTTAACTGAGCTCGAAATCTTAAACCCTGAACCAAAGTTGTGGGTTTCTTGTCCCCAGTAGAGTCGCCAGAGCTGTCATACCTCCTTTTTCTTTTACCACCCCTGCTTTATTTTAGTACACCCCGGAAAGGGATATAATAAAAAGGGGAAGGAATTTTTCCACTTACAAGACAATCCTAACGAGATTTATTTATAAAGATATAGAGTCGCCACATGAGAGATTAATGGTGTCTCAAGTCACCTGTTGAATCTTGAAAGGAAGAAATTATGACTCTATTACAGTCCGCGAATCAGAAATCTAGATAAAGAATTCTGTTAACCCGGGAGAAGGTGTTAGGCACTCCTGGATTTCGTTGTTCTAGCACGGTCGCTCAACTGTTATTTTGCTTTTTATCTGATTTCTTTGTATGCTTTGCTTTTATGTGCCTTTATTAATGTTCTGCTTTTTCATTTTTAAAAGAATTTGAACGTCGCAAAAATGCATTTCGAGTAACACCGTACCAATACGCCTGTGACTTTTAGTACATTTCATCTTCGTTGAGATTTGGATTTGGGTTACATAAATGTGCACCCGTATTAAGAATGTATATTAAATTATTCCTAATGAAGTCTACTCTTGTTATATTCGGGAAAGATCGTGAAATTGTCTAAATGATCCCTTCAAGTCTACAATTTAGTTATTATTTGGGGGCCCCGTGTGTTTCAAATTTGTAACGAGGCTCATCCCTTATTTTTAAAAGGTCAATCCTATTTGTGCACTATATTTTCTATTTATGTTTTTCCTTCCTAATATAACTATTTTCGTATTAATTTCATATTATTGATTATTAGAGTCGAGGCTATTATTTATTATTGGGCCTGGACTATGAACTGGTTCAACAGTTTGCAAAGATGTACTGGGCTTCTGAAGCTCAGCATATATTTCTGTTCCTATTCGAAGGCACAAATGCCATTTCAATTTGATTTGGGCCTGGATTCACAATGAGGCCCGAATCATTTATATCCAAAGCAGGCCAAAGGCTAGTTAACATTTCAACACTTATGAACAACATCAATTAGTGTCAACAATTATCTGTTTCTATTAACACTGGTTTGCATTTGTATCATGATAATTTAAATGTTTGACAATTAACTATGAATCTTAATATCTAGTTTTGATCAATGTTGTTACTCAACTGGTAAACTAACAGAATATGTGTAATGACCCAACCGGTTGTTTTGAGCTCTGGTGCGTCATTCAGCAGTTTGAGGCCCTGGGCAGCTTCATCTCAGGTGTATTGACTTGTCTGTATGGTCAGAATTAAAATTCAGGAAGTTTTGGAGTCAAATCTAAATGGAAATTTTCATTTTGAAAGCTTAAAGTTGAAAAAATGAACTAGGATTGGAATTTTGAGTAAATGACCTCAGAATTGGGATCCGAAGGTTCCAGCGGGTTCGTATGATGATTTTGGACTTGGACGTATTCTTGGATTGGGTTTTGGATAACCCGAGAGCGTTATGGTGACTATTGTTGAAGATATGATTTTAGAAGAAATTGCATCATTTTGGCTTAAAATACAATTCAGTGTTATTGATGTCCCTTTGAGATTGCGAGACTAGGAGTAGCTCCATATAGTGATTCTGGAGTTGGGAGTGCGATCGGAACTGAATTCGGAGGTTCGTATGTCATTTTGGAGCCGTTTGGCTAAAGACAGAAATTTGAAGGTTTTTGAGAAAATTCGACCGGAAGTAGAAATTTTGATATCGTGCTCAAAATGTGAATTTTATGTTTCGGATAGCTTCGTTAGGTTATTTGAAACTTAGGAGTGTGTTCGGAATATTATTGGGATGACGAGTGTAGAATTAAGCTTGAATTGGCAAAGGTAATATTTTGGCGAATTCTGGTTGATAGGTGAGATTTTGATCCGAGGTTCGGAATGGAATTCCGAGAGTTTCTTTAGCTTCATTATGTCATATTGGACTTGTGTGCAAAATTGTAAGTTAATCGGTCGTGATTTGATAGGTTTCGGCATCGGAAATAGAAGTTGGAACCTTCAAAGTCCTCCAAGCTTGAATTGAGATGTAATTCATGATTTTAGCATTGTTTGATGTGATTTGAGGCCTCGAGCAAGTCCATAATGTGTTTTGGGACTGGTTGGTGTTATTGGTCGGGGTCTCGGGGGCCTCGGGTGTGTTTCGGGTTGTGATCACGCTCTTACTTGATGTTTCAACGTCATTCCTTTGGACATAAAAGAGTGCTAAATTAAGCTAATGAGCTCCAAATTCAGTTATGTTTGAACCATTAGATCTGTATCGCAATTACAGAGACATTGGAAAAAGAATCATCAAATTTGGACATCGTATGAGGAAGTTATGCTTATTTTTGTGTCGGGGATAACTGTTGCTTCTGGTATTCTCGCATTTGCGAACATTTTCCTCGCAATTGCGATGCCCGTTCGCAATTGCGAACTTTTTTGTCACAAATGCGACCCTTCCCAGCCTCTCTTTGTTCGCAATTGCGAAGAACTTCTTCGTTTTTGCGAGGGCTCGCAATTGCGAACCCTGGATCACAAATGCGACTTCTGCAGCTTGATTTTAGCTGTGAAACTCGAGTTTTTGCTTCATTTTACCATATTTTGAGCCCTAGGTCCGAGAATGGGCGATTTTGAGAGTGGGTTTTCGTACCAAATCATTGGGTATGTTCCTCTAACTAGTTTTCAATTTTTATTTTGTGTTTATACCTTAGATTTAACATCAAAATTCATGAGAATCCAAAGGAGAATTTGGGTTTTAAAGAAAAACCTAGAAATTGAAATTTTTGTATTTTGACCATGATTTTATGTATGGAATTAAGAGAAAATTATATATTTGAGTTCCTAAGGTCATGAGTAATCTTTATCTTCAAAAAATTTCAGATTCCGAACACGTGGGCCCGAGGGCATGTTGTTTATTTTACATAATTTCGCGTATTAGCTTAGAATTTAATTGTAGAACAAATTACTTGAATTATTATTTATGTTATAAAATTTAATTGAATAGATTTGAGCCATTTGATGTCGGATACTCGTGGCAAGAGAGTCGTTTCTTAGTGGTTTTGTACCATAATTGAGGTAAGTGACTTGTCTAACCTTGCGTGGGGGAAAATTCTCCCCTAGGACATTATGTGTTGATTTAAATGCCTTGTACGCGAGGTGAGGGGCGTGTACTTGCGCATATTGGTGAAAAAACACCTTACTTGAACTGGTCAAATCGTGATATCCTTGTTATTTAATTGATTTAAATTGTGAGATTTATCTGGTGTGAGTTACAGAAGCATGATTAGATAGGATAATTTGTCTAAGTGCCTTACTTGTCTTAATTAAATTTCCTGGAACTTGTTGATACCGGTTTTTGTGTAAATTGAAGCTATGTATTTCATATTTCTCTATGTTTTTCCTCTGATTTATTGTGTTTGAGTTTGAGGACTGCAGGTTCAATTCCAGGAGATCCAAGGGCTGTATGTTCGATTCCCGGAGACCTAGAGTTATTGAGATACGGACTGCGGGTTCAATTCCCGGAGATCCTGAGATATCGAGATGTTGAGATACGGACCGCGGGTTCAATTCCCGGAGATTCGAGGGCTGCGGGTTCGATTCTCGGAGATCCTAAGTTGATGAATATAGAGAGGGACTGCGGGTTCAATTTCCGGAGATCCATGAGTTATTGAGATACGGACTGCGGGTTCAATTCCCGGAGATCCTGAGATATCGAGATGTTGAGATACGGACCGCGGGTTCAATTCCCGGAGATTCGAGGGCTGCGGGTTCGATTCTCGGAGATCCTAAGTTGATGAATATAGAGAGGGACTGCGGGTTCAATTTCCGGAGATCCTAGACTCGTTAATTTGGAGAGGGACTGCGGGTTCAATTCACGGAGATCCTGGACTGTTTAATTTATATTTTGTGATGTCGGTTATTTTTCTTAGCTTAATTGTAGACGGTTGTAGTATTTACTTTATTGCGGTTAATTCAGTCTTATTATTATTATTTGAACTGCTCGATATTATTATTATCACTATATTATTATTTCTCGGTAAGGGCCTAACCTTCTTCGTCACTACTCCATCGGGGTTACGCTTGGCACTTACTGAGTACCGCCGTGGTGTACTCATACTACTCTTCTGCACACTTTTGTTATGTAGATCCAGGTACCTCAGATCAGGCACATTTCAGGTGATTTAGCAGCACTTTCAGGAGACTTGAGGTATGATCTGCTACGTCCGCGGATCCGGAGAGTCCACTTCTATTCTCATTAGTGATATTAGTTATTTCCCTTATTCTCATTGTATAGACATTCTTGATGTATAGAGCCACAATGGTACTCTTTCTTAGTCTGTGTTGCCCGTGGGTTTCTGGGTCTTGGTAGTATGTTGCCTAGTGGTATTTGGCGAAGTGTATGTGCCGAGCGGCACTTATTACATTTCATTTACATTATTCTGCTGTCACTTATATTTTGTTCATGAATTTGTATATTCCGCATCATGTTAGGCTTACCTAGTAGCGAAGACTAGGTGCCGTCATGACAGGTTCACGATTGGTGAACTAGGGTCTTGACAAGTTGCTATCAGAGCTCAAGGTTCATAGGAGTCATGGGAAACAGACCGGTTATTTAGAGTCTCGCTGATCGATATGGAGACGTCTGTATTTATCTACGAGAGGCTATGTAACCGTTAGGAAAATTCCACTTCATTTCATTCCTTATCGCGCGTCATTTATTCGGTTGGATCCTATATCATATATTCTTTTGCATCCACCCGTGTACTGAAATTGCGCACTCGGTATCAAGTATGCGCCGACGGTTCGTGATGCTACAAAGGGAATATAAGGGTGCCAAGAATTTACTCAACCATTGTTACCGCGTGCCATCCATATCGATAATGAAAAAGTATTGAGAGATCCATTCAATTGCCCACATGGAGGTGCACTAGGTTCTGACATTCGGTTGATAAGTACGGTCTTGAGAAGGTTTACTTAACTGCCTAATCGTCGCAGTAATGGTAGAATCACGAGGTGGATGTAGATCTATAGATAGTTGGTGGTAATAAAGACTATATGGTTCGTATGATATGTGTATTTAGTGAAGGGTACATCTAGCAACAGAGATACTGGGGGGAGTGAGTTTAACTGTCCTAAGAAGGACATTTACCAAACTAATGTCTTGAGTTGTCTTATGATGATGACGTACAAGTGATAAAGGTTAGTATTGTGGATTATCAGGATGTATCTTATGGTTGTGCCATGTGAAAGGAGTTCATTATCGAGGATCAACTTGTGGGTCATGTGTCATATCAGATTTGGCCAACAATGTATTTCAGTGGTATTCAAAAGTTCTCTGAAACTTGTATATGAGTAAGAGCTGAGATTTGTATGGGATGATGTTGGGACCTTTGATGTTCCTATTTCCATAATAACTCTATATTTAAGTAACAACAGGGAAGTTGAATCGATTTCAGAATACTCATAGTGCTCTAGTTAATCAGGGCACTCTCATAGGATAATCATCTTTTAATGCACCACTAGTATGGGATTCCTTAAATGGTTATTCTAGTTATCTGGCATAGACTCAGTGTGATGACCCGACCCGTCATCATGTGAGTTATCACCTCGTTATCCCTGTTATATGCTTGTTGATGTTGTAATATGCATGTTGGGTAAGTTTGAATCAAACCGGGTTGAATTTGTTTGAAATTTACACAAATAGTCTCTTAGAAGAAGGAATAGTTGAGAAAAGTCAGCTGGATGTTGACTTGTGGGTTAGAGACCTTGAAATCGAATTCTGATGATTCGGTCAGCTCCGGGAGGTCATGTATGAGCTAGAAGAGCGATCGGAAGTGAATTTAGAGGTCCGGTGTAGTTTTAGGCTTGAATTGGCTAAAGTTAAATTTTGGCGATAACCGATCGGTAGGTGAGATTTTGATCCGAGAGTCAGAATGGAATTCTGATAGTTTCAGTAGCTCCGTTGGGTGATTTTGGACGTGCCTGCAAAACTTTAGGTCATTCGGAGGTCGTTTGGTCGGGTTTTTGATCGAATGTCGGTTGCAGAAGTTTGAATGAAAACATAGTCTTGAATTTACTTGGATTTGATGTTTTCCGTGTTTGAGGGCGTGTTTTTATGATTGGAACACGTTTGTATCGTGTTATGGAGTATGTTGGTGGTTTTCGTTGGGGTCCCGGGGGCCTCGGGATGAATTCGAGGGTCCAAATGGACCATTTTTGGCCTAAGGCAGCAGCTGAATTGCTGCAATATCTGCTGAAGAAATCCCTTCTTCGCGTTCGCGTAGGAGGTCACGCGTTCGTGAAGAGTATCAGAGTTGTGCATCGCGTTCGCGATAGGTGGAATGCGAATGCGTAGGTTCAGGATCGGAGGCATCGCGTTCGCGGGAGGATCGAACGCGTTCGCGAAGGTATGGGATGTTTGAGCATCGCGAACGCGGCTGGAAGCATGCGTTCGCGTAGGGTAAATCCGGAGGCTGCAAATTTTGTTCATCGCGAACGCGTGGGTAGTGTCGCGTTCGCGAAGGGTTAAATTCCTGGGCAGAGACTTTAATTACAGAATATTTCATACGCGGGTTATCATTCTTAAAGCTCCATTGAATAGCTGGGATTTCATCGGGTTATCGTCGGAGGTAAGTTTTGTGGTTTAATTACATGCTTTTATCATGAAATCATTGATTATTTCTCTGAAAATGGAGGATTACAAAAGATAATGTTGTACTACAACCTTCTAGATGCAAAAAATAAAAATACAAAAATGCATGCCCTATGAATACATTAAAGCTCCTAGTGCCCGCGAGACATCGTTCGGTCTTACCGCGGGCCTATATGCTAATCCCTTTTGGAGTTTGTCCAGGTCGGTCATCACTTGTTTCACAAAGATCATTCCTGCTGTGGTAAATGTGGACTGGGTCATATCCTCGCACAGTTGGCATTTCCACGTAATGTAGTGAGCAATGTTGACAATTCTTTCCCTGATAATGATCCCCATTTGTGTGTCTTGAGAGACACTGTGTAGCGAGGAGGTGCTACGAAGTTAGCCTTAGATGATGACAGAGTATTGAGATTGCAGGTACGACTTTGTGTGCCCAATGATGATGGGATTCGAGAGTTGATCTTAGTAGAGGCCCATAGTTCTCGGTATTCTATTCACCCGGGCGCCGCGAAGATGTTTCAGGATTTGTGATAGCATTATTGGTGGCATAGGATGAAAAGCGACGTTGTTGCGTATGTTCGCTTGGTGTTTAAATTGTCAACAGGTTAAATATGAGCACTAGAGGCCTGGTGGTGTGTTCCAGAGAATTGAGATTCCCGAGTGGAAGTGGGAGCGGATTACAATGAACTTCATTATTGGACATCCGTTGACTCAGAAGAAATTTGATGTTATTTGGGTTATTGTTGATAGATTGACAAAGTCAGCTCATTTCAGTCCAGTAGTCTCCTATTTATCTGAGAGGTTAGCGAAGATTTATATTCGAGAGATTGTTCGCCTTCATCGGGTGCCAGTATCTATTATCTCAGATCAGGGTACACAGTTTACCTTACGCTGCTGGAGAGAGGTCCAGCAGGAGTTAGGCACCCAGATTCAATTGAGCACATCATTCCATCCTCATACAGATGGTCAGTCCGAGAGAACTATTCAAATTTTAGAGGATATGCTGTGAGCTTGCATCATTGACTTTGGAGGCTCATGGGACCAGTTTTTTCCCTTAGCTGAGTTCTCCTACAACAATAGCTACCAGTTTAGCATTCAGATGGCTCCATATGAGGCGTTGTATGGTAGGCGATGTCGGTCTCCAGTCGGATGGTTTGAGCTGGGAGAGGCTTGGTTGTTGGGCACTGACTTAGTTCAGGAGGCCTTAGAAAAGGTCAAGGCTATTCAGGAGAGGTTGCGTTCAGCTCAATCTAGACAGAAGAGTTATGCAAACCGTAAGGTTCGAGATGTAGATTTCATGGTTGGTGAGCGGGTATTGCTCCGGGTGTCGCCTATGAAGGGTGTGATGAGGTTCGGAAAGAAGGGCAAGCTCATCCCTAGGTACATTGGTCCTTTTGAGATACTTGATCGAGTGGGAGAGGTGGCCTATAGACTTGCCTTGCCACCTAGCTTGTCAGACGTGCATCCAGTGATTCACGTGTCTATGCTTTGAAGGTATCGCGGCGATCCTACCCACGTGTTAGATTTCAGCATGTCCAGTTGGACAAGGATCAATCTTAGGAGGAGGAGCCGGTAGCTATTCTAGTCCGACAGGTTTGAAAGTTGAGGTCAAAGAGCTTTCCTTCAGTGTGTGTTCAGAGGAGAGGTCAGCCTCCTGAGGCATCGACCTGGGAGTGTGAGTCTGATATGCAGAGCCGTTATCCATATTTTTTCCCCGACTCAGGTACTTCCTTCTCTTGTTCGTTCGAGGACGAACGGTTGTTTTAGAGGTAGAGGATGTGACAACCCAAAGGGTCATCACCTATTTTTCTTAAATATGCGTTAAGCGCTCTCTGTAAGGTTTGGTCAAAATCGGACGTCGTTTGACGTGTTTCGAACCTAAATATCGAATATTAGAGGTTGATGAACTTTGAAATGAAATTATGAGTTTTGAGGGGTGATTCTTTGAATTTGATGTTATTTTAGCGATTTGATCGCTCGAGAAAGTTCACATGATGTATTTGAGTTAGCGTGTGTGATTGGTTAGGAGCACCAATGGCTCGGGAGTGTTTTGAAGGTGTGTCAGGGTGATTTTTCCCTTAGAAATATTGCAGATTTTGCTTCAGCTGTGCATGCCCCTTTTTCTCATCGCGATCGCGACGCTTCCTACGTGTTCGCATAGCTATGGGTTCCCCCTTCATCGTGTTCGCGTTCATTGACCCGCGATCGCGTAGTTATGGCCCTTTCTCCTACACGTTCGTGATCCTGTCCCCGTGTTCCCATAGTGCAATCCCTCGACCCCCAGCCTCTTCCTCTTCGCGTTCGCAGCTTCTCCATCGTGAATGCGATGCTCTACCCATTTTACCCTTCGCAATCGCACCCCTAGTATCGCGACCGCGTTAGGTAATTTTGCCCAGCGATTTTCTTTGTTTAAAAATAGTACTAGAACACGGGATTTCATAATTTTTACACTAGTCTTCTTCTCCCCCAAGCCCTAGGAAGCCATTAACGCCCCCAAGCTTCAAGACCCATTGAGAAAGTGATTTTCCGCTTATTTCTTTCACTTTTCTTTCATTAATTAACTAGTTTCTAAGCCTAAATAATGAAAACAAGGTAGAAATCATGCGGTTTGAGCAAAGTTAGGTTTTTTAGAATTTTGGGTAATTCAATCCTAATTTGGGGTCGAATCTTAAAAAAAAATTATATATTCGTACTCGTGGGGGTATGGGTGAATTTATTTTTATCCGAACTGCATTTTTTGACCAAGCGAGCCCGGGGTTGGTTTTGTAATTTTTGGACAGCATGTTGAAGGATTTAATTAGCAAATTTGGGCTGGTTTGTTGAGTAGAATTGATGATATATAATTTGTATGTTGTTTGCTCTAGTGAGATTGTAATAAAACTTATTGGAATATCAAACTGATTAACAAATAGAGAGATGAGATAGAGAGAGAATGATAGTCAGATGTTGTATTATTAATGAAAATAACACTTGTCCTACAAATGAGGGAGGCCTTTCCTTATATAGAAGGGAGGCCCCCTCACCAGAATATCACTTTATTCCAGAAATATTGATGTTACAAAAACATAAATTGGCGGAGGGGACGGAATGCTCGTGCGGGCGAGTCTACCAATGCGCCTTTATAGTCAGAGGCGTACTCTTTCTCGTCGTATGGGCGTTGAGGAAGGTATATTTGACTTTAGTGGCCGTGTAGGGAGGCGTGCTCGACTTACATCAATCGTGTCCGATTCGACCTCATATAGTTAGTCCCTCCGCTTGTTGGAGATGTATTCGACATATATCTGCAATGGGCGAAAAAGATCGACCCGTCTCGAATCTATCCACGTATGCATACGTGGCATGTTCTTTGAACCGTCGTTTGCTGACGACATGCGTCATGATTAGAACTGCTCCCGAGGCAGGCCAGAAGGTGATTTGACATTTCGGTTTCCCGCCTCCTTTTCTAATAGTAATCTCCTCGAATCCCGTGTACTGGCCCGATATAAATAGGGATGGATTTCAAGTTTTTCCATTCTTCGGATCCCTACAAAAATTTCTTTGCACTTTTGTCATTCATCTTTCCTTATAGCGATATTTAGCAGCTTTTCATATTGACTTTTGGAGCTTGTTAGTATACACTAAATTTGATAAAAAGGTTAACAATGGCTAAATGTAGTCATCGCCGTGGGACAAATTAGGATGAGGCCACTTCCAGGGTCCCTCTGCCCTCGGAAGGTACGAAGAAATCCCGCAAACCTCTCGTTCCTCTTTCTGTAGACATCCTGCTTCCCCGCGAACTATACGTTCGAAGGGATTTTCCTACGAAGGGAGCTACCCCGGCATGGGAAAGATCCAAATTCACTGAATCTCTTTTGGCTGAAATTTGAGTTTCTTGTCAAATTCGGTAGACGGTCGTCATGCAAACGGCCGAGGGGGACTTTGCTAACGTACACAGAATAGGGTTCTGTGCTTTCTATGAATACCCCTTCATAATACGGTATGGCCTCCCTATTTATCCATTGGTGGAAGAATTTTGCAGGTTTTACAATGAATGCCCAGCCCAGCTTACCACTTACACGTGGAAAATATATCGTATCATGACGACTTATGTTGAGAGGGCCGGATTAGACGTCACGGTATACCACCTACTGCAGCTATTCAGTCCTGGGATTAAGAGGGGGACGATGCTTAAGTTGAAGAACTGTGGGACGAAGGGCTTGGTTGTCGAGACGGACGACAAGCCTAATCGCCAATTCTGGCTGAAATGTTTCTTCGACGGAACCTCGGATCTAGTGTCGGACCCTACTGGATTCCCTGAGGCATGGAAGACCGAGCGTAAGTGCTATCCCTCGTGCTTAGTTATTTTACGCTTGCTTGACTTTTTGTCACCTTGTTATATTTTATATCTGCAGCAATGGTGCGCACGCCCAAATCTATGCTGGATATTAGAGCATGGGTTGGGCTATTGATCCCCTTCACAGAGGAGTGTAGAACGTGGGTCGCATTTACCACAAGATATGGTTTCCCTGTATTGTACTGGTTCTAGGTTTGGTGACTACATATTCAACTAGACACCGTGTTTTCTGGTGCATCTTTTTTATAACTGTGTTGGCATCCCGGAGTGCACCGCGGAGGAAGAGACGTCGAGCTGCCGCTTCCTCGTCGGCATATTCTGACATTGATCACGTAGTTCATGTGAGCGTGATCACTCCTGAGGCCGCTCGTCCTGAGGGCGACCAAACGGATATGGAAGTATCTAGTGCTGATGTTTCTGATGTCGTTTGTTCCAAAGGCGAGGTCGTGATTCGGGAGCCAACTTTCGAGGACGTCCCCGGGACTTCTTGTCCCGTGGTTGAGTCGGTGAATGAACCGACATCCAGAGAGGACCCCTCGACTCTATCTCATCTTGTTGAAGAGGATGCATCTGAGGACGATGAGCCGGTGGAGCGAAAGAGGCACCGACTACTCCTTTGTAAAGGCATGGTCGTGGAACAGAGGAAGGCGATCACTCGCCTTTCTGAGTCGAGGCCAGTCTTTATTGGCGACACCATTCAACCGTAGAGGGCAGCCCTCTTGAGGGCAGCTGCGGGCAATACCGCTTCTCCTCATGTTGAAGATGATAGCACCACGGCTGTCGCTGGGTTGGCTGTTGATGAGGAAAGGACTGCTCCCTAACAGGCTCCTACTTCCGCGGACGTGCCGCAAGAAGACTATGTCCGGGTGGATATGGTGACGATAGGACCTACCCGTCGGCTTGCGATTCCAACGGGATACAACCTGTTGCTGGACAGCGAGTAGGCTGCGGCGGACATGTCTTTGTTATGCGGTGCTGCTGAGATAGAGTCTTTGAAGGTCGTAAGCGACAGGAATTTATCTCGTCGAGTCGTTAGCGCTGCCTTGCAGGTAAGACTGTGTTATTGTTTTTTGTTGTTCTATAATGCGCCCTGAGGCGTTGTGTCACTTTGAATTATGTCTCTTCTTTGTCTTTCTCTCAGACCCTCATCTTAGAGGTGGAGTGAGGCCGGCGGGAGCGGAAGAAGAGAACCACCCTTAGGAAGGCGACAAAGAAATACACGGAGGTATGCGGTAAGTTCAAGACACTAGCGGACCTTTACACCCAGGACCCTCAGTTTCAAGTTTTCCGTGAGGGATTGGAACTGGCGGAGGATCAATTGTGAAAGCGTACGGCCTAGCTGGAAAAGGCGGATGCAGACCTGATGGCCGTTGTGGCTCGCAACACCGAATAGGAGAGTCTCCTTCAATAGCATGAGAGGGAGTTGGAACTGGGCCGTGTGGCGATGGTGGAGGCGGCGGAGTTACATGCCAGGAACAACATCCTCCACCTGCTGTGATTGGGGACTTGGACTTGGTCCTTCCCGGCTAATAGTATACTGTGTATTATGACTGATAATGAGATTATAACTGTGTAATTGGGCTGGTAGCCATGTTTGGGGCCTTGTGCCGATCTGTAGAGCATTACGGAACCTGTAGAGCTAGGTGACCTTTATATCATGTTGAAACTTACACTCAATCGTAAAACTAGCTGAATAGCATATTAAAAGCCAGTACTTGGTGTGTACTGTGAGAGACTGATCACTTAGGGTGGAAATTCCCTGACTTAGCTGAGTGGGCCTAAAAGGCCAATCCTATACTAATTGGGACAGGGTCGAGGACCCGTTATGAGGTATTATTTATATATTTACCTTCATTAGATCGGGCTGCACGCCACAGCAATATATATATTGGATCAGGCTGCATACCACAGCAGTGTATATATTGGATCAGGCTGCACACCGCAGCAGTATATATATGTAATGGATCGGGCTGCACACTGCAGCGGCATATATGTTGGATCGGACTGCACGCCGCAGTATTATTGCATTTGGGATGTAGGAGCCCCTTCAGAGTCTGAGTCTGCACACATTCTAAGTGAGCAATGGTGTATATTATGGGATCGGACTACACGCCGCAGCAGTATAGCTATATATGTATAGATATATATATTGGATCGGACTGCATGCCGCAATAATATATGTGTGGATCGGACTGCACGCCGCAGTATCATAGCGCTTGGGCCTAGGGAGCCCCTGCGAAGTCTATATACACCCCCAGTGAGCGCCGTTGACGTTAAATGGAGCGGGCTGCGCGCCGCAGCGGTATATGTATTGGAGCGGGCTGCACGCCGCAGCATTATACTTATTCATATCCTTATACATACTTAATTACTTATACATTGTAGACATATGTATTTATCTCCATATATTGAGATGGTTGTACACCGTAGTGGTATGAGTGAGGATGTGGTCAGTGTGGGACCTAGTTGAGATAGATGTGGACTGGAGATTAGAGAACTCATTGTAGTGATGACTTACCTTTGGGGGTTTGCCTTAGAACTGTTTAGTGATAGTACAGGAGTTCTTACTTTCAGTTATTGCTTATTATTATTACTCACCGAGTTGAAATATACTCACCCCACTCCCCTGCACTTTTTGTGCAGATTCACAGGTGCCCGAGAGCAGTTGAGTTGTTGTAGCTGCTTGCTCATATCTACTTTTGCGGGGACTAGAAGGTAGCTGTCGGCATCCGCAGAACCTGCTTTCTCATTCCTTATCATTTTGTTGCTTCCATTTTGCTTAGACTTGTTTGTATTAGGATGTTTATTCTGTAGAGGCTCAGACTCGTGACACCACGATTCGGTTGGGACCGTATTTTGTATGTTGCTACTATTTCGTTTATCATAGTGACATGAACACTTGCTGTTTAATTTTAACTGGATTAATTGGAATTAATAATTGGCTGGTTTAATAGATAATATGGTCGGGCTTGCCTAGCATTGTGTTGGGCGCCATCACGACTGGGATTTGGGTCGTGACAAGTTGGTATCAGAACCTAGGTTAACTGGTCTCGCGAGTCATGACCCGGTTGGTAGTGTCTCGTGGATCGGTACGGGGACGCCTGTACTTATCCTTGGGAGGCTGCAAACCTTTTAGGAAATCTTCAAATTCTTGAAATTCTTATCGTGCGTGCTTGATTCAGCTTGAGGTATGATTCTTGAAATTCCTTCTACACGTTGATGTGCGCACTCGAGTGCTTAGTGATACATTTTCCTTGACGGCTTATGATTCCCCAATCGAGGGACGAGATATAATCTCTGTGAGTTCATGTTGGGCCGATCTGGAGGACTTGAGGCCGGATCCTTGTCTATGGCTTAAGCACCAAGGTGCTAATTTTGCGAGCCGGTATTATGAAATTCATGCGATCAGTATTGATCTTAATTGTGAAAATGGCAGTTTGATAATGGGTGAGCTGCAAGGTATTCAATCCTTATTATGATCTGTTACGTAGCCATAGCTATGGGCGTGGCGAGTATGTTCATGTTCCTTAGTGGAAAGGTAAAGTGCATTGTGTGTAGTATGAGTTTAGACGCAGGAAGACCAAATTGGTTGTGCTAGGTGTATCATGGCGAAAGGTATATGTGTTATGATTTGAGCAGGTGCAGCGCATGTTCATGTACTAATGCTGATGATATAATTGTGTAGTATTGAGATTTATGTTGTTGATATGCATTGCGATGTCTTGTCGAGTTGCGGATGTATTGTTAGGATGATTTTGGTGATTCGCTGGCAGATGGATAGGCCAAATTACAGAGGAAACTCTGTCGGAATTTCTGGAAAATTTGGGGCTTAGAAAATAATTCTGTCACCTGGAGAACAGGCTTAAATCGTGTGTGTATTAATGCAAGAGTTGCAAAAGAGTTAAGATGTGTGATTATTCGAATCTCCTCCGAAGCTTGTAAATGACTTGAGTTTTATCTAACTAGAACATTGTGGCATCAATTGAGTAAGAATGTTGTGAGGGGCTAAAAGTGCCTTGACGTATATGGCTTCGAGCTAAGTTGGGGAGGTTGCTATTGACTAGCTGATTGCACGGTTGTGTGCTATGTTGATCCCGTCTCTAAGTACGTCGGAAATTTTGGTAAAGGTTATGGTGCTTCGTAGATCTGAAGAAATACTAGGGTGTTTTGAACTCTTGTTGGTAAAGAATGTTCAGCGTATAGAAAATAAAGATAGCTAATTGTATCTGTGTGTAATCATGTTCTGCGATGTCAGAGTTCTAACAAGGCACGAGTGGTTTTGTTCAATAAGACAGTTGAATTATAACGGAATAATGATGAATGACACCTAAGAATAGTCTTGCGGTGCTCAGGATTGTGCTGGTAATGGCTAGGTGTCTTAAGGTGGTGTGTGTGGTTAGAGACTGTGGTCTCATTAGAAGGGATCAAAACTTGTGTTATGTATGTGAATGATGAGATTCTATGTATCAATATTTGAGAGTAACGATAACGAATTCAAAATTGCAGGAAGTTCTTCAAGGTAAAGTGTTGTAGATTGTGGTATTTCTGGGAAACATTTGAGAGAGTATTGAGTGGCCTATGGGTCTTAGACCGTATGGTCTTATGTACGAGTCTCGTATGGTAACCCGAGTTGAGGTATTGTGGTGCTACAACAAAGAAGAATATTAAATTAAAGATGAATCAGGAAGGAAATTGGGTAAATGGAACATCTTGATGATAAGGGTACGATTAATTCATGGTATGTGTTCGAAGTAATGAGACTCGCAGATATTGTGCAACAAAGCTCTTGAGTGCTGGCAGTTACGTAGCTTGATGTGGGTAAAAGGACCCAGTCCTGGCAGCTAAACTTACACAATGAATTGGGAGAAAGAGTTTGTAATGTGTTTTATCATGGTTTGAAAATGAGTATATTCCTGTCGGTATGCGAAGCGTGGAATGTGTAATGATTTTTCTTCTATATGGGATCATGAAGGTCCTTGACTAGTTGAGCGCGTCGATGTTTGCAGCGTAGGAGAGGGATAGAAATTTTCCATGTATCTTGGTAAAGTATGGTATATGCGATGTGTTATGAAAAGATGATAATGGCATGTTCAAGGTTTTGAGATCAGTTCATATTATATGGGGAGTCATTAGAGTCCCCAAGCAGCGTGGGTAGCTGTAGATAATCTAAGAATCAATCTTTCTGGTGATAAGGAAAATGGTATTTCTATTCTAGTGATTTGGCAGAGTATATGGTTAAAAAGGGCAAGGTAATGTAAACTGATAATGTCCAGTGGTATTGTGGTATCCTCTTGATTGGATTGACAGTGATGATTGAGTTGTTGATGGCATGGGGAAATTTCTGAATGGCTTATGAATGGAGGCTTGATATGTGTGATTATGTATTCGTACGGTGGAATATGGAATAAGGCATAGTGATTTATGTGTTACATATGTGTTGGAGACTAGAAGTTCTCATAATCCGCCTATGCAGTGGTGGTATATCGTGTGTACCGGCACCGTTTAGCGGTTATTGGAAATTGGAAGCCCTAGTGGCTATTTTGTTACTTGATATGATGAATTGGAATAATGATATATGATTGCGGACTGGTTTTCATAAGTCAGGTAGTCTACATTAATGTGATATGGACTATATCAGAAAAATATCACAACTGCGTGGCAGAGCGCAACAGATCATACTCCAACAGGGTAAATGTACACTAGGGCCAGCGGACGGCTGGTAGGTATTGCTTTGTCAGTTGGGCCTTCATGGTGGATGTCAGTGTAGAAGTATCTTCCATTGGTTCAGTTCCAGTATTGAGGAACTTTGTCGGATGCGTTTCTTGTGGCCGAGCTTGAGGCTATGTATATGTTTGTTGCGATGAGTGATTTGACTCGATGTGCATTCCCTTTGCTAGATGTATTCGTGGATCGGATGGCACGCCGCCACAGGTATGGTATTTGGATCGGGTGGCACGCCGCCACAGGTATAGTATTTGGATCGGGTGGCACGCTGCCACAGATATGGTATTTGGATCGGGTGGCACGCCGTCACATGTATGGTATCTAGATCGGGTGGCACGCCGCCACGGGTATGTTATTGGAACGGGTTGCGCGCCGCAATAGTGTGATGGGGAAAATATAGCTTCCTATATGTTACTTTGTATATAATACTTCGTAGCTTCTGAGGAATAGTGCGTATTGGGCATCGCTCGAGGAATAGCACATCGGTTGTGTCCTTTCAGGATTCGATAGCGTATATCATTGTATCACTGCAGGTGTGATTGATTGCTTGAGTTCAGACCTAGATATGTGTGCGGCTGACCGTTTTGAGCATGGTGACTTGAGGTGTTCAATGAGCAATAATGTTTGGATAGAATCATGAGTTGTGGCAAGGCTACGTGATGTTATGACCTTTCGATGTGAATTCAGGTACTCTAATTCTATGGTGTGAGATGAGATCTCAGTTAGGTGTTGTGATGGTATTGAGGAAATTGAATTATAACTCTTTGTGTGAGTTTGTTGTCATGATTCGAGTGTGTTCCGATTATTCCTATTGGAGCCTGTGTTGTGCTCGTCGCGGCTTAGGCTAGTGTTGAGGTGTCATATCACCAGTGTGGTGTGATATAATCGAAATGTTCGCTTGAGTCATTAATGAATATGAGCATATTTGATCTTAGCTTGTTAGAAAGGTAATATCGAGGTTTGGCTCCGAAACCTATTGTGGTGTCAGTTTTAAAAGGGAAATGGATTCACGAATGGTTGACCTGAGAGATGGGTTCGGTATATCGCGTACTTCAGTTGACGTGGGCAGGATATGAAGGTGTTGGAATAAGACTCTAGCTAATGAGAAAGGTTCTTTCTGCTAGTATTTGGTTACTGTGGCCAGTTGTCATGATTAGAGATTGTCGTATCGAGTGATTGGGTTGTTTGATTTATCATGTGATCTCACCCGGAGTGGCGAGTTGGCTATTACAGTTGGATCGTGTGTACTTTGAGTATAGATGTGGGATTCAGATTTGGTATATGATTTCGGAAGGTGCAATGTGGTTTATGGTTCAGATAGACTGTGGAAATTCAGCTATACTATGTTATCGGACATATGAAAGATAGGGTGAAGTGGTATCACCCCGAGTATATGCTTGGTGAGGCCATTCAGCTATTGTGTTGAATCTAGTACAACTCTTGGTCCACTCGAGGACGAGCGTTTGCTTAAGTTAGGGAGAATGTGATGACCCAACCCGTCATTATGTGAGTTATCACCTCGTTATCCCCGTTATATGCTTGTTGATGTTGTAATATGCATGTTGGGTAAGTTTGAATCAAACCGGGTTGAGTTTGGTTGAAATTGAGACAAATAGTCTCTTAGAATAAGGAATAGTTGAGAAAAGTCAGCTGGATGTTGACTTGTTGGTTAGAGAGCTCGAAATCGAATTCTGATGATTCGGTCAGCTCCGGGAGGTCATTTATGAGCTAGGAGAGCGATCGGAAGTGAATTTAGAGGTGCGGTGTAGTTTTAGGCTTGAATTGGCTAAAGTTGAATTTTGGCGATATCCGATCGGTAGGTGAGATTTTGATTCGAGAGTCGAAATGGAATTCCGACAGTTTCAGTAGCTCCGTTAGGTGATTTTTGATGTGCCTGCAAAATTTTAGGTCATTATGAGGTCGTTTGGTCGGGTTTTTGATCGAATGTCGGTTGCGGAAGTTTGAATGAAAACTTAGGCTTGAATTTGCTTGGATTCGATGTTTTCCGTGTTTGAGGGCGTGTTTTTATGTTTGGAACAAGTTTGTATCGTGTTATGGAGTATGTTGGTGGTTTTCGTTGGGGTCCCGGGGGCTTCGGGATGAATTCGGGGGTCCAAACAGACCATTTTTGGCCTAAGGCAGCAGCTGAATTGCTGCAATATCTGCAGAAGAAATCCCTTCTTTGCGTTCGCGTAGGAGGTCACGCGTTCGCGAAGAGTATTAGAGTTGTGCATCGCGTTCGCAATAGGTGGAATGCGAACGCGTAGGTTCAGGATCGGAGGCATCGAGTTCGTGGGAGGATCGAACGCGGCTGGAAGCACGCGTTCGCGTAGGGTAAATCCGGAGGCTGCAAATTTTGTTTATCGCGAACGCATGGGTAGTGTCGCGTTCGCTAAGGGTTAAATGCCTGGGTAGAGACTTTAATTACAGAACATTTCATACGCGGGTTATCATTCTTAAAGCTCCATTGTAGAGCCCTAGAGAGAGAAAGTGATGGGAAATAGCTGGGATTTCATCGGGTTATCGTCAGAGGTAAGTTTTGTGGTTTAATTACGCACTTTTATCATGAAATCATTGATTATTTCTCTGAAAATGGAGGATTAAAGGTAGGTTTTAGCCCTAGGCCTAAAATTGTAAAAAAAAAAACTGATTTGAGTGGGCAAATGGAGTCCGAATTTGGTAAATTTTATAAGCCTAGACTCGTATTGAGACGAGGGTTCCGAATATGTAACTTTTGTAATTTTTCGAGAAGCGCACCAAAAGTCGAGTTTTGACAACTTCGTGGGTTTCTGTGCAATTTGAGTTATTTCGAATGTGTTGTGTGTTATTAGCATATATTGATGTATTCTCTATGATTTTGAGCAGATTTGGCATCTGAGGAGACTGATTTGCGAGGCAAGGGCAAGGAAGACTGAGACTTCTACCGGTTCGAGGTGAGCGGTGGTAGTAAATAATGTACTGAGGGTTTGAAACCCCGTACTAGCACTTCACAGTTTTATGTTTAGATGAGACACACGTCTTATGACGGGCGTGGTGATATTGTGATTGGGGACTTGCACTTGGTCCTTCCCGGCTAATAGTATACTGTGTATTATGACTGAAAATGAGATTATAACTGTGTAATTGGGCTGGTAGCCATGTTTGGGGCCTTGTGCCGATCTGTAGAACATTAGGGAACCTGTAGAGCTAGGTGACCTTTATATCATGTTGAAACTTACACTCAGCCGTAAAACTAGCTGAATAGCATATTAAAAGCCAGTACTTGGTGTGTACTGTGAGAGACTGATCACTTAGGGTGGAAATTCCCTGACTTAGCTGAGTGGGCCTGAAAGGCCAATCCTATACTAATTGGGACAGGGTCGAGGACCCGTTATGAGGTATTATTTTTATATATACCTATATTGGATCGGGCTGCACGCCGCAGCAGTATATAAATTGGATCGGGCTGCACGCCGCAGCAGTATATATATTGGATCAGGCTGCACGCTGCAACAATATATATATATATATTGGATCGGGCTGCACGCCGCAGCAGTATATATGTTGGATCGGACTGCACGCCGCAGCATTATTGCGCTTGGGCTGTAGGAGCCCCTTCGGAGTCTGAGTCTACACACATTCTCAGTGAGCGCCGGTGTATATTATGGGATCGGACTACACGCCGCAGCAGTATATCTATATATATATATATATATATATATTGGATCGGACTGCACGCCACAGTAATACATCTGTGGATCGGGCTACACGCTGCAGCATCATAGCGCTTGGGCCTAGGGAGCCCCTACGAAGTCTGTATACACCCCCAGTGAGCGCCGTCGACGTTAAATGGAGCGGGCTGCACGCCGCAGCGGTATATGTATTGGAGCGGGCTGCACGCCGCAGCATTATACTTATTCATATCCTTATACATACTTAATTACTTATACATTGTAGACATATGTATTTATCTCCATATATTGAGATGCCTGTACACCGTAGTGGTACGAGTGAGGATGTGGTCAGTGTGGGACCTAGTTGAGATAGATGTGGACTGGAGATCAGAGTACTCACTGTAGTGATGACTTACCTGTGGGGGTTTGCCTTAGAACTGTTTAGTGATAGTACAGGAGTTCTTATTTTCAGTTATTGTTTATTATTATTACTCACTGAGTTGAAATATACTCACCCCACTCCCCTGCACTTTTTGTGCAGATTCACAGGTGCCCGAGAGCAGTTGAGTTGTTGTAGCTGCTTGCTCATATCTACTTTTGCGGGGACTACAAGGTAGCTGCCGGCGTCCGCAGAACATGCTTTCTCCTTCCTTATCATTTTGTTGCTTCCATTTTGCTTAGACTTGTTTATATTAGGATGTTTATTCTGTAGAGGCTCAGACTCGTGACACCACGATTCGGTTGGGACCGTATTTTGTATGTTGCTAATATTGCCTTTATCATAGTGACATGAACATTTGCTGTTTAAGTTTAACTGGATTAATTGGAATTAATAATTGGCTGGTTTAAGAGATAATATGGTCGGGCTTGCCTAGCATTGTGTTGGGCGCCATCACGATCGGGGTTTGGTTCGTGACACTCCGTATGAGTGGCCGAACTGCGGATAAGTTGTTATGAATGTGATGATAGTGGAAACATCATGAGAAGTTGTCCCAGACTTGGGAGAAATCTATTTCATCAGAACACATAGTCTACACACTCCATCATAGTTACCAATTTACATACGCTACAAGTTAGAGACGAAGAACGAATGGGTAGATGGCGCCTAAGAGGTAGATGCCCGACCCATTGATATAACTACTATAGTGTGGTTAGGGGTGGCAATTTGAGCCCAAACTCATCTAACCCGCCCAACTAGCCGAGAGATTAATGGGTTGGGCTACAACCATTTTAGCTTATGGGTCAATTTGGGTTGAGCCCAAGTTAACCCATAATTTTTTATAGCCCATTCTGACCCATTTAACAGCCCAAATATAACCCATGAAACTCACCCAAAACAGAGTATCTCAACCAAACTTATTTAGAAATTTACTTAGTTGCTCTAATTTTTTTATTTTTTGTATTTTTAATTTTTTGTTCTTTGTTTTTCTACGCCACTCACTCACCCAACCCCACCACATCCCACCCAACCCCCTACACCACACCCCGCACAAATTCCCTGTAAAAGATAATTTTTTTGTTGTATTTTAAATTTTTAATTATTTTAATTTTCTATTATTTTATTTTTCTACACCCTCTACCCCTACCCCTCCCATGCTCCCTCCCCCTCACCCCCACCCCGGGCGCAAACCCACTAAAAAAAATTGAATGCAAGATGAGCATA
This sequence comes from Nicotiana noctiflora, assembly GCA_032618575.1. Taxonomy (NCBI): domain Eukaryota; kingdom Viridiplantae; phylum Streptophyta; class Magnoliopsida; order Solanales; family Solanaceae; genus Nicotiana; species Nicotiana noctiflora. The sequence goes on from JASVEL010004205.1 coordinate 269,321, forward strand.
ATTTTAAAATATGGGTCATATTGGGCGGGTTAGGTTATAACCCATTGTTCAGCCCATCTTGACCCAACCCATCTTAACCCAAATTTACTTTGGGCTGGGTTGGGCAATGACCCATTTATTGACTAACCCATCTTGACCCGCCTAAATTCAGCCCAACCCGCCCATTTGCCACCCCTAAGTGTGGTTGAGGCCACTACACCAGATGGTGTCATTACATGTATAATGCTGATTGTTACAAAAAAATATTTTTCCTTAACTTTATTTGGTTTTTAAAATTGAGGCGAGTCCTTTTAATGTGCTCCGCTCATGAGTGAGCTTCGTAATCCTAAGATCTACTCCCCAGAATACTCACATTGGGATATTATATTAAGATAGCTATCCCTATCATTATGTGTTGGTCACAAAAAAAATAATAATAAATATTTATGATGCTAAAAGTGACTTTCTATTACTTACTACAGTGGGTTTTGATGTAATTTCAGGATAATTAATTTCAATTGTCAGTTATATGCCCTATCGGTATGAGGGTTCATTATATGTTATGATTCTCTTTGACGGAAATTATTGAAAAGAGAAAGAAAGGAAATAAAAATTTTCAGTTGGCGCAGTGTGCAAATACTTGTGATTCAGAGTTGAGGGTGATATCCTCAAATAATTATATGATGTGAAATGCTTTAAATCGAGCTAGAAGCTGTGGTGGATGTTATATATGGACAAGGTCCTGGCGGTGAAAAGTTATATGTTTAAAATACTCATTTTATGAAATTTTCAATTTTGTACTATCTTTTAAATGGGAGCCATGCATGTTAGGTTTATTTGACAATTCTTGTGTATTTTCTGTTAATATTCAGTCATTTTTGTGTTATAAACATTGAGTTTTAGCCTACGAGATGGGCACCCAGGTGGTGTTAAATGTGACTCGTCAATTCGAGTAAGTAATTATGAGATCTTCATGCTTCGTTGTGAGTAAAGTGGAGGTCTGAAATGAGATGTATTTTAACATAAAGTTAATTGGCAATGTTGTGATTTATGAATAACTATTTTGGCTAGAGACATGGTTATTAACATACATATGATGTGTTTTATGTCCAGATATCAGCATGATAATGCGACGCTTACAATCATGAGATTATTGTTATTGATATATACATTGTGGTGTTTCATTGGGTTGCGGATGTGTTGTTAAGAGTTGCTTTGGTGTTACTCTGGCAGGTGGATAGGCCCAATTACAAGGGAAGCTCTGCCAAAATTTCGGAAAAATTTGGGTGTTAGAAAAATTTGAAACATTAAGATGTGCGAAGAAAGAGGTAAGTTACGTTGTGCCTTTGAGGACGAATGACCTTAAGTGTGGGAGACTGTAACATCCTGGAGAAAATAATTTCGAAGTAATTAATCGCTATTAAAAGTTGAAGTATGTTGAAATGAGACTAATGCAGCATGACAATGTAAAAAAAAATCAGGCCCTATAATGAATGTTAAATGTTGAAGTTTGGGTATTTTCTTAAGGTTATGGACTAAGGATGAGGTAAAACCTTCAGTTAAGTTGAATGATCAGTTATAGGAATTTTCTTGAAAAGAGTTTTATTCAGCCTTGTATATCACCTTGGGGGTGCTTCTATCTTGTTTGTTAAAAATAAGGATGGTTCCATGCGTATGTGTATTGATTATCACCAGTTGAACAAGGTTATAGTGAATAACCGCTATCTTCTGCCTCGTACTGATGATTTGTTGACTAGCTTCAGGGCGTACGTGCATTTTCTAAGATTGACTTATGCTCAGGTTACCATCTGTTTAAGGTTCGGAAGCCGGCTATCCCTAAGATTTTCTTCAGCACTCAATATGATCATTATGAGTTCCATGTATGTCATTTAGGCTGACTGATGCCCCGACAGTTTTTGTGCATTTGATGCATAGAGTATTTCGGCAATATCTTTACCCTTTGTTATTGTCTTTATTGATGAAATTGTGGTGTATTCTCGGAGTCGAGAAGATCATGAGCAGCACCTGAGGATAGTGCTTCAGAATCTGAGAGAAAAGAAATTACATGCAAAATTTTCAAAATTTGAGTTCTAGATGTATTCTGTGGCATTCTTAGGCCACATGGTATCAAATGCGGATATTTGGTTGGATCTAAATTTGCGCTTCAGAGGGTGGTTAGAGTTGTGGTAAGGAATATGACATCAGTATCTTGTATCACCCAAGCAAAAGCTAATGTAGTGGCCGATGCTTTGAGTCGCCGGGCAGAGTGTTTGGGAAGTTTGACTTACCTACCAACATCAAGAGGCCTATGGAAATATATGTTCAGGCATTTTTTAGCCAGTTGTGAGGTTGTATCTTTCAGAGACTAGTCAGATTTGTAGCTCGGTGCCCCAACTGTGAGCATGTTAATTATGAAAACCAGAGACCCGGTGGGTTGGTTCGAGTGCGGTGAGTTTGGACTATTGGGCACATGCTTTGTTTAGAATGCTTTCAGAAAGTTTAAAGTAATTTAGGATTTACTCTATACAGCCTCGTCAGGACAGAAGAGTTATGCGGACTGAAGAGATCAGGATGTTTCCGATATGGTCGAAGAGAAGGTCTAGACTCGTGTTACGCCAATAAAGAGCATTATGAGATTTGAGAATAAAGTGAAGTTGATTCTAAGGTTTATTGGACCTTTTTGGGATATTAAGGCATGTTGGGGAGGTTGCTTGTGAGCTTGCCATACCTCCCATCTTGGCAGGAAATTTCGGATGTTGGAATTGGGACTAATGGCTTATTTGCTTGAATAAAGTAGTATATCTACAAAATTATCGAGCTAATGTGATCAACTAAGTTGTGGAAGCACATGAAGGTGCATGAGGTGTTAAAGAAGTGATTTCAGACTACTTCAGTATAGTTCTCACCTCGTTCGAGGACGAACGTATGACTAAGTGGGGGAGATTAAAATGACCCAACTGATCGTTATGAGCTCTGGTGCGTCATTCATGAGTTTGAGGCCATGAGCAGCTTCATCTCAGGTATATTGACTTTTTTGTATGGTCAGAATTAAAATTCAGGAAGTTTGGAGTCAAATCTAAATAGAAATTCTCATTTTGAAAGCTTAAAGTTGAAAAAATGAACTAGGATTGGAATTTTAAGTAAATGACCTCAGAATCGGGATCTGAAGGTTCTAGCGGGTTCGTATGATGATTTTCGACTTGGGCATATTCCCGGATTGAGTTTTGGATAACCCGGGAGCGTTATGGTGACTATTGTGGAAGATATCATATTAGAAGAAATTGCATCATATTTAGCTTAAAATACAATTCAGTGTTATTGATGTCCGTTTGGGATTCCGAGACTGGGAGTAGCTCCGTATAGTGATTCTGGTGTTGGGAGCGAGATCAGAAGTGAATTCGGAGGTTCGTAGGTCATTTTGGAGCCGTTTGGCTAAAGATAGAAATTTGAAGGTTTTTGAGAAAATTTGACCGGAAGTAGAAATTTTGATATCGTGCTCGAAATGTGAATTTTATGTTTTGTATAGCTTCGTTAGGTGATTTGAGACTTAGTACTGTGTTCGGAATATTTTTGGGATGACGAGTGTAGAATTAAGCTTGAATTGGCAAAGTTAGTATTTTGGCGAATTCTGGTTGATAGGTGAGATTTTGATCCGAGGGTCGGAATGGAATTCCGAGAGTTGCTATAGCTTCATCATGTCATTTTGGATTTCTGTGCAAAATTCTAAGTTAATCGGACATGATTTGATAGGTTTCGGCATCGGAAATAGAAGTTGGAAACTTCAAAGTTCTTCAAGCTTGAATTGAGGTGTAATTCATGATTTTAGCGTTGTTTGATGTGATTTGAGGCCTCGAGCAAGTCCATAATGTATTTTGGGACTGGTTGGTGTTATTGGTCGGGGTCCCGGGGGCCTCAGGTGTGTTTCGGGTTGTGATCATGCTCTTATTTGATGTTTCAACGTCATTTCTTTGGACATAAAAGAGTGCTAAATTAAGCTAATGAGATCCAAATTCATTTTTTATCCATTAGATCCGTATCAAAATTACGGAGACTTAGGAAAAAGAATCATCGAATTTGGACATCGTATGAGGAAGTTATGCTTATTTTTGTGTCAGGGAAAACTGCTGCTTCTGGTATTCTCGCAATTGCGAGGATTGCGAACATTTCCCTCGCAATTGCGATGCACGTTCGCAATTGCGATATTTTTTGTCGCAAATGCGACCCTTTCCAGCCTCTCTTTGTTCGCAATTGCGATGAACTTCTTCGTTTTTGCGAGGGTTCGCAATTCCGAACCCTGGATCGCAAATGTGACTTCGTCAGCTTGATTTTAGCTGTGAACCTCGAGTTTTTGCTTCATTTTACCATATTTTGAGCCCTAGGTCCGAGAATAAGCGATTTTAAGAGTGGATTTTCGTAGCAAATTATTGGGTAAGTTCATCTAACTAGTTTTCAATTTTTATTTTGTGTTTATACCTTAGATTTAACATCAAAATTCATGAGAATCCAAAGGAGAATTTAGGTTTTAAAGAAAAACCTAGAAATTGAGATATTTGGATTTTGACCATAATTTTGAGTATGGAATTAAGAGAAAATTATATATTTGAGTTCCTAAGGTCATGAGTAATCTTTATCTTCAAAAAATTTCAGATTCCGAGCACGTGGGCCCGAGGGCATTTTGGTCATTTTACATAATTTTGGGTATTAGCTTAGAACTTAATTGTAGAATAAATTACTTGAATTATTATTTACGTTATAAAATTTAGTTGAATAGATTTGAGCCATTTGAATTCGGATACTCGTGGCAAGAGAGTCGTTTCTTAGCGGTTTTTTATCGGAATTGAGGTAAGTGACTTGTCTAACCTTGCGTGGGGGAAACTTCTCCCCTAGGACATTATGTGTTGATTTAAATGCCTTGTACAAGAGGTGACGGGCGTGTACTTGCACAGATTGTTGAAAAACCACCTTACTTGAACTGTTCAAATCGTGATATCCTTGTTATTTAATTAATTTAAATTGTGAGATTTATCTGGTGTGAGTTTGAGAAACATGATTAGATAGGATTATCTGTCTAAGTGCCTTACTTGTCTTAATTGAATTTCCTCGAACTTATTGATACTGGTTTTTGTGTAAATTGTAGCTATGTATTTCATATTTCTCTGTGTTTTTCCTCTTATTGATTGTGTTTCTGTTTGTGGACTGCGGGTTCAATTCCCGGAGATCAAAAGGCTGCAGGTTCGAATCCCAGAGACCCAGAGTTATTGAGATGCAAACTACAGGTTCAATTTTCGGATATCCTGAGATATCGAGATGTTGAGATACAGACTATGGGTTCAATTCTCGGAGATCCAAGGGATGCGGGTTCGATTCCCGGAGAACCAGAGTTACTGAGATACGTACTGCGGGTTCAATTCCTGGAGATCCTGAGTTATTGAGATACGGACTGCGGGTTCAATTTGTGATGACCCAAAGGGTCATCACCTACTTTCCTCATTTGTTCTACACTTCCGAGGCCTTCAAAACCTCATTCTATGATGCCTCGATTTATATGCACGATCAGGGCATGTAGCCGAAAAAATTTTGTGATAGAAAATATGAATTTTATGAGAAATTTGAAGAAAAATGATATTAATATTGATATAGTTGACTTCGATCAACATTTTTGGTAAACGGACCTGGACCCGAGCACGGACGGTCCCGGAAGGTCCGTAGGAAAATCTGGGACTCGGACATGCGTCCGGAGTCGAATTCTGAGGCCTAGAGCCTAAGTTATGGATTTTTCTGTGAAATTGTTTTTGCTGTAATTATTAAAGGAAAATGAATTAAACGACCTTGGTATCGGGATCGTATTTTGGTTTCGACGCCCGGTACAAGTCTTAAATATTATATATGTGCTTTCTGTAAATTTTGGTGACATTTGGAGGTCGTTTGATATATTTTGGACCTTGAGTTCCAAGTTTGAAAATTTTGAAAACCAAAAGGATGAAAATCATGAACTTGAGGCTTGATTTGACGAAAACGGTGTTATATTGGCGATGTGATCGCACGAGCAAGTTTGTAATGTGTTTTTGATGTTGTGTACATGTTTGGTTTGGAGCCCGGGGGCTCAGGTAAATATTTGATAAGCCGTTGGTTCAATTTCTGAAATTTTACAAAACTGGTATTTTCACCCAGCTGGTATCTTCGCAATTGCGAAGAAATACTCGCAATTGCGAAGTCTGGCAGGATCATGCTAAGTTCGCAAAAGCGAACAAAATGTCGCAAATGCGAAAAAAGCCTCAGATAGCCTATGTTCACAAATGCGAACAAAGGGTCGCAAATGCGATCCTGGGCAGGGAAGCCACACCTTCGGAATTGCGAAGAATATCTCACAAATGCGAGACTGGCAGACCTTGGGCTAGAGTTCGCAAATGCAATCTTTTTCTTGCAAATGTGAGAGAAACAGTTCCCATCCCTTTATTGTTCGCAATTGCGAACATTATGTTCGCAATTGCGATATTAGCAGCTGTGCAATTTTATACTTAAACGAATTTTTCAGTTCCTTCTTCATTCTTTCAAAAACCCACACAACACACACGAACTCTCAAGAGCAATTTCACTCCAAAACAATTGTAAGTCACTTTTTACTTAATTTTTTCAATTCCTAACAACATTAAACATGTTTTTCAATAGAAATCAAAGGTTTTCATGGTAGAAATTCATGTTTTTGGGTAAAACCTAGGTTTTTCATGAATTGGGTAATTGGACATCGAATTGAGGTCCGATTTTGAAACAAATCATATAATTGAACTCGTGGGGGAATGGGTAACCGGATTTTGGTTCAAACCCCGAGTTCCGACCATGTGGGGCCAGGGGCGTTTTGGGAAATTTTGGGGTAAACTTTGAGAAAAACATCTTTAATCATTCAAACCAAGTTAATTAGTATTTATTAATATAATGGAATCAATTATGATTAGATTCGAGTTAGTTGAAAGCGAAAATTCAGGGATAAAGCTATAATTGAAGAATAAGTTGGACTTCACTAGAGATAAGTATTTGTTCTATCCTAGCTTGAGGGAATATGATTATGTGCTATGTGCTATGTGATCGAGTGCGGTGTATGGGCTATGGTGACGAGCATCCATACACTGGCGTCTTGCATGACCGTGAGTCATTGTTAATACTTGTTGTCAGACATTCTAAAGATAAATTGTTGAATCCTTGCCGGGTTGTAGAATTGTTATTGTTCTCCCTTGCCGGGACTTGTTTTGAAGTGAGGTATTGATTGCCATTGCCGGGACCTTGTTGTGATGATTATTGTATCCCTTGCCGGGACGGTTCATGATTTATTATGTTCATTCTCTGCCCTTAACTGTGATTGTTATTTGGGTGAGGAAGAGTGATAATGCACGAAGGGTGATGCCGTGCCTTGATTTATTGATTATGCACGAAGGTTAATGTCGTGCCTTGATTTATTGATTATGCACGAAGGTTAATGTCGTGCCTTGATTTATTGATTATGCATGAAGGTTAATGCCATGCCTTGTTATTGATTATGCACGAAGGTTAATGTCGTGCCATGTTATTGATTATGCACGAAGGATCATGTCGTACCTTGTTATTGAACCATGCACGAAGGATCATGCCGTGCCATGTATGTGAGGATGAGAGTAAAAGCACGAAGGGTGATGTCGTGCACTTTATTTGCTTATTTGGTGAGGATGAGAGTAAAAGCATGAAGGGTGATGCCGTGCAACTATTTGCTATTTCCTTGACTTGATATTACCTGTTTTCTATTGTTCTTTTGTTTTCTTGTCGATTTAATAACTGTAGTTAACTGTTGCGTTTCTCTGTGATATTCCTTGTTGAGTTGTTACTTGATTACTTCTCGTTATCTTGTGGTGTACATATATATATATATAGAACTGCACAGGTTTATGTGGGTGTCTGGTCCTAGGCTTGTCACTACTTCGCCGGGATAGGCCAGGCACTTACCAACATATGGGTCGGATTGTACTGATACTGCACTTCTGTGCATTTTTGCACAGGTCCAGGTTTCGATCAGGAGTAGCAGCAGTAGAGCCTTGCGTGGGAGTTGAGCATATCGAGACCGAGGTAGCTTGAAGGCGTCCGTAGGCCCGGCGTCTCTTCCTCTTATTTATGTTATTAGCTGTAGTCTCCTTGTTCCGAGATAAACAGATTATTTTATATTCTTTCAAACCTTTATGTGTAGTATTCAGTAGTAGTTCGTGAGTTGGTGACTCCACGTCTTGGGTAGAGCATTTCAGTATTGTTTTACCTTGCTACTACCTATTTTTATTTATAAGTCTTCCGCGTTTTATTCAATTAATGTTATGGTTCTTGTTAATAAAATTGAGTATGAAATATTGCTAAATACAGGATAGTGTGAATAAAGTGGCTTGCCTAGCTACTACGAGTAGGCGCCATCACGATCCCGATGTCGGGGGAAAATCCGGGTCGTCACAAGTTGGTATCAGAGCTCTAGGTTACATAAGTCTCACCACTCACGAACAAGCTTGGTAGAGTTTGAGAGGTAGGTTCGGAGACGTCTGTACTTGTCCTCCAGAGTCTATTGAGTTAGGAAAAGTCTCTCATTTGTCCTTTCTTATAGTGCGAATTCATTCTTCGAATATTAAACTGAATTTCTACTCTTGTTTTCCCACGATGACGAAGTCACGTACCGCTTCTTCAGCCGAACAATGGCACAGGCTGGTGATAGATCAACTACGCCTTCAAAAGTTTTATGGAGGTCAGATAGGTTTCAACAAACTCTTCCCTACCACATTCAGTGGTGCATCTTTTGAGAACCCACGAGATCGTGCTTGACCGCTGTTATGAGGAATTACAAAATGTAGGAATAGTCAAATGCGAGGGGGTTCATTTTACTGTGCTAAAGGAGGGAAAACAGAAGTAGTGGGAAGCTAATGTATTTACCACAGCAATTACGGTTCCAACGGAAGATGCAATTATATCAGGAGATCACCTAATACATCGTGTGGGGTTTCAACGAACCTTGACGTCCGGTGGATTTGTGGGAGTTGTGAAGGACAAATATTGTGAACTATTGGGATGCATATATACGGTGGGGAAAGGTCCTCCCAAATAATTTATACATATTTAAGGTTCGTTCCTTTCATGGGGTAAGAATCGCCCCAGAGAATAATGAAGGGTATGTGAGTAAACGGGGTAGCTCAACAGTGTTAAGCCAACATAGCAAAAGAGGAAATTGGCTATCGATGTTTGCGACAAGTCCACGAAGAGGGCAAGCCGGCCAACACATCGCTATCTACTAAACTCTATTTTAAGAAAAATGTTCTGAAGACGTCACCTCCCAGATTCTCTGCAATATATAGTGTATGCAATCTGGACGGTTGTACCAGGTCACAATGATTGTGTCTGAATATATTATCATGAACAACAAGTTAACTAAGCCTTATAGGAATTGCAGTGAATGTGGAATTTTGGAGAAATATAATTTTAGGAAAGCACTCAGGCTACACGCTCCATTGCAGTTAATATTTATCCTACACGGCCAGCCATATGTATAGTTCAAGATGTTAGAGGTGGAGGTGAAAATCCTAGAGGTGGAGACCCAACCATTGATATAATTTTTATGGTATGAGGGAGGTCACTACACCAGATGGTGTCATCACGTGTATAATTTAGATTGTTATAAACTGAATAATTTTCCCTTAATTTGGTTTGTTTTTCATTATTTGAAAGAAAAATTTAGGCGAGTCCTTTTAATATGCTCCATTCATGGGTGAGCATCGTAATCATCAAATATGCTTATAGAAATACTCATGTTGGGATAATACATGAGGATAGACATCCCTATTATTAGGTGTTAGTCACTAAAATATCCATGAGGCTAAGAGTGACTTTATATTACTTATTAGAGTGGTTTTTGATATAATTCTCGGAATAACTAATTTTAACCATTAATTGTGCGCCCTATCAGTATGAGGGTTCATCTTATGTCGTGATTATCTTTGACGGACAATTATTGAAAGGAAGAAAGAAAGGAAATGAAAAATTTCAGATGATATGATATGCAAGCACTGTGATTCAGAGTTGAGGATGAGATCCTCCAATATTTGGCATAATGTGAAATATTTTTAAGCCGAGCTTCAAGCTGGCTTGCTCGGTTGGTAAGCACCTCCACCTACGACCGTTAGGTCCTGGGTTCGAGTCACCGTGGAGGGGAAGTGTGGAAACACTATAGATCCTCCTAATTTGGGAGGGGTTTAAAAAAATAAAAAAAGCTGCGGTGGATATCATAGGAGGACTAGGTCCTGGTAGTAAGATTTTATGTGTTTAAAATTCTTCTTTTATGAAATTAATATTTTCGTGTTGCATTCGTAAATGAGAGTCATGCCCGTTAGGACTATTTGACGATTCTTGTATAGTTTCTATTCATATTTAACCATTTCTATTTTGAAACCGTTGAGTTAGCCTTTGAGACGAGCACCCAGATGCGTATAAATATGACTCATTAATTCAAAAAAATAATCACGAGGTCTCCATACCTCATTTTGAGTAAAGTGGGATTTGTGGAATAAGGTATTTGATAATACGTAGTTAATTGGCAATGTTGTAATTTGGGGACGACTCTTATTGCCAAAGTCATGGTTATGTGTATAAGTACGAGGTGTTCATGCCTTAGTTAGACTGGCTCGTGATAGTGCCCATGGATAACGTATTGATGTGCTCCCGCGGTTAGGAAGTGCATGCGCAACATCTCAGAGTGGTTATTCAGACTCTGAAGGATAATCAGCTATATGCCAAAATTTTCAAATGTGAGTTCTGGTTGAGTTCGGTGGAATTTCTAGGACACATTGTATCAGTGGAAGGTATTCAGGTGGACCAAAAGAAGATTGAGGCAGTCTAGAATTGGCCTCGACCAGCTTCAGTGACTGAGATTCGGAGTTTCTTGGGGTTAGCAAGCTATTACCGTCGATTTGTAGAAGGGTGCCCAGTTTAAGTGGTCAGATAAGTGTGAGGCGAGCTTTCAAAAGCTCAAGACAGCTTAGACTACGGGTCCAGTCTTAATTTTACCTACGGGTGCAGGGCCTTATACAGTTTACTGTGACGCATCTCGTACAGGGCTTGCAACGGTGTTGATGCAGGATGGTAAGGTTATTGCTTATGCTTCGAGGCAGTTAAAAATACATGAGAAGAATTTTCTAGTTCATGATCTTGAGTTAGTAGCAGTGGTTCATGCCTTAAAGATCTGGAGGCATTATCTATATGGTGTGACGTGTGAGGTGTACACTGATCACAAAAGCTTACAGTACTTGTTCAAGCAAAAGGAGTTGAATCTAAGATAGCGGAGATGGTTAGAGTTGCTCAAAGACTATGATGTTACTATCATATATCACCCAGGTAAGGCCAATGTGGTGGCCGATGCATTGAGTAGAAAGTCTGCCAGCATGGGTAGTCTTGCATTCATTCCGGTCAGTCAGAGACCATTTGCTCTAGATGTCCGGGCCTTAGCCAACCAATTCGTGAGATTAGACATTTCTGAGCCTAGCAGGGTGTTGGCCTGCAAGGTCGCTCGTTCATCTCTATTAAAGGGAATCCGCGAGAGGCAAGTTGATGATCCTCATTTGCATGACTTTAGAGATATAGTCGGGGAGGTGCCACGAAGGTAAAATCTAGATGATGATGGGGTATTGAGATTGCAGGGTCGAGTTTGTATGCCCAATGTTGAAGGGATTCAAGAGTTAATCTTAGCGGAGGCCCACAACTCACGGTATTCTATTCACCCGGGCTCCGCGAAGATGTTCCAAGACTTACGGCAGCACTATTGGTGGCGCAGGATGAAGAATGATATCGTTGCGTATGTCGCTCGGTGTCTAAATTGTCAACAGGTGAAATATGAGCACCAGAGGCCTGGTGGTGTATTCCAGAGAATCGAAATTCCCGAATGGAAATGGAAGCGGATCACTATGGATTTCATTACTGGACTTCCTTTTACTCGGAGGAAATTCGATACTATTTGGGTCATTGCCGATAGGCTGACCAAGTCAGCACACTTCATTCTAGTATCTGTCTCCTACTCATCGGAGAGGTTAGCAGAGATTTACATCAGGGAGATTGTTCAACTTCATGGGGTGCCGGTATCTATTATCTCTGATCGGGGTACGCAGTTTACCTCGTGGTTCTGGAGAGCGGTCCAGCAGGAGTTAGGCACCCAGGTTCAGCCAAGAACAACTTTTCACCCTCAGACGGATGGTCAGTCCGAGAGGTCTATACAGATTCTAGAGGACATGCTTCAAGCCTGTGTTATTGATTTTGGATGCTCGTGGGACCAGTTTCTGCCATTAACAGAGTTCACCTAAAATAACAGCTACTAGTCCAGCATCCAGATGGCCCCGTATGAGGCGTTGTATGGTAGGCGATGTCGATCTCCAGTCGGATGGTTTGAGCTGGAGAGGCTCGGTTGTTGGGTACAGACTTAGTTCGAGAGGCCTTGGATAAGGTCAAGACTATCCAGGAGAGATTGCGTTCAGCTCAGTCCAGACAGAAGACTTATGCGGATCGTAAGGTTCGAGATGTAGATTTTATGTTTGGTGAGCAAGTATTGCTCCGAGTGTCGCCTATGATGGGCGTGATGAGGTTCGGAAAGAAGGGCAAGCTCAGCCCTAGGTATATTGGCCCATTTAAGATTCTAGACTGAGTGGGAGGGGTGGCTTACAGACCATCTCTACCGCCTAGCTTATCAGCCATGCATCCAGTTATTCATGTATCTATGCTTCGGAGATACCACGACGATCCCACACATGTGTTAGACTCCAGTACTGTCCAATTGGACAATGATCTATCCTACGAGGAGGAGCCGGTGGCCATTCTAGACCGACAGGTTCGACAGTTGAGGTCGAAGAGTTATCCTTCTGTGCGTGTTCAGTGGAGAGGTCAGCCTCCCGAGGCATCGACCTGGGAGTCCGAGTCTGATATGCGGAGCCGCTACCCACATTTGTTCCCCGACTCAGGTACTTCCTTCTCTTGTCAGTTCGAGGATGAACAATTGTTTTAGAGGTGGAGGATGTGATGACCCAAAGGGTCATCACCTGCTTTACTCATTTGTTCTACACTTCCGAGGCCTTGAAAACCTCATTCTATGATGCCTCGATTTACGTGCATGATCTGGGCATGTAGCCGGAAAGATTTTGTGATAGAAAATATGAATTCTATGAGAAATTTGAAGAAACATGATATTAATATTGATATAGTTGACTTCGGTCAATATTTTTGGTAAACGGACCCGGACCCGAGCTCAGACGGTCCCGGAAGGTCCGTAGGAAACTATGGGACTCGGACATGCGTCCGGAGTCGAATTCTGAGGCCTAAAGCCTAAGTTATGGATTTTTCTGTGAAATTGTTTTTGGAGTAATTATTAAAGGAAAATGAATTAAATGACCTTGGTATCGGGCTCGTATTTCGGTTGCGACGCTCGGTACAAGTCTTAAATATTATATATGTGCTTTCTGCAAAGTTTGGTGACATTTGGAGGTCGTTTGATATGGTTTGGACCTTGATTTCTAAGTTTGAAAATTTTGAAAACCGAAAGGATGAAAATCATGAACTTGAGGCTTGATTTGATGAAAACAATGTTATATTGGCGATGTGATCGCACGATCAAGTTTGTCATGTGTTTTTGAGGTTGTGTACATGTTAGGTTTGGACCCCGGGGGGCTCGGGTAAAGATTTGATAGGCCGTTGGTTCAATTTCTGAAATTTTACACAGCTGGTATTTTCACCCAGCTGATATCTTCGCAATTGCGAAGAAATACTCGCAATTGCGAAGTCTGGCAGGATCGTGCTAAGTTCGCAAAAGCGAACAAAATGTCGCAAATGCGAAAAAGGCCTCAGATGGCCTATGTTCGCAAATGCGAACAAAGGGTCCCAAATGCGATCCTGGGCAGGGAAGCCCCACCTTCGCAATTGCGAAGAATATCTCGCAAATGTAAGACTGGCAGACCTTGGGCTAGAGTTCGCAAATGCGATCTTTTTCTCGCAAATGCGAAAACAATAGTCCCCAGCATAGTATTGTTCATAATTGAAAACAAATGTTCGCAATTGCGATATCCGCAACTGTGCAATTTTATACTTAAATGAATTTTTCAGTTCATTCTTCATTCTTTCAAAAACCCACACACCACACACGAACTCTCAAGAGAAATTTCACTCCAAAACAATTGTAAGTCACTTTTTACTTAATTCTTTCAATTCCTAACAACATTAAACATGTTTTTCAATAGAAATCAAAGGTTTTCATGGTAGAAATTCATGTTTTTGGGTAAAACCTAGGTTTTTTATTAATTGGGTAATTGGACCCTGAATTGAGGTCCGATTTTGAAACAAATCATATATTTGAACTCGTGGGGGAATGGGTAACCGGATTTTGGTCCAAACCCCGAGTTCCGACCACGTGGGTCCAGGGGCATTTTGGGAAATTATGGGGTAAACTTTGAGAAAACCATCTTTAAGCATTCAAACCAAGTTAATTAGTATTTATTAATATAATGGAATCAATTGTGATTAGATTCGAGCTAGTTGAAAGCGGAAATTCAGGGAAACAACTATAATTGAAGAATAAGTTGGACTTCAAGGCTAGAGGTAAGTGTTTGTTCTATCCCAGCTTGCGGAAATAGGATTATGTGCTATGTGCTATGTGCTATGTGATCGAGTGCGGTGTATGGGCTGTGGTGACGAGCATCCATACACCGGCGTCATGCATGACCGTGAGTTGTTGTTAATACTTGTTGTGAGACATTCTAAAGATAAATTGTTAAACCATTGCTGGGTTGTAGAATTGTTATTGTTCTCCCTTGCCCGGACTTGTTGTGAAGTGAGATATTGATTGCCCTTGCCGAGACCTTGTTGTGATGATTATTGTGTCCCTTGCCGGGTCGGTTCATGAAATTATTGTGTTCATTCTCTACCCTTAAATGTGATTGTTATTTGGGTGAGGAAGAGTGATAATGCACGAAGGGTGATGTCGTGCCTTGATTTATTGATTATGCACGAAGGTTAATGTCGTGCCTTGATTTATTGATTATATACGAAAGTTAATGCAGTGCCTTGATTTATTGATTATGCACGAAGGTTAATGTCGTGCCTTGTTATTGATTATGCACGAAGGTTAATGCCGTGCCATGTTATTGATTATGCACGAATGATCATGCCGTGCCTTGTTATTGAACCATGCACGAAGGATCATGCCGTGCGATGGATGTGAGGATGAGAGTAAAAGCACGAAGGGTGATGCCGTGCACTTTATTTTCTTATTAGGTGAGGATGAGAGTAAAAGCACGAAGGGTGATGCCATGCAACTATTTGCTATTTCCTTGACTTGATATTACCTGTTTTCCATTGTACTTTGGTTTCCTTGTTGATTTAATAACTGTAGTTAACTGTTGCATTTCTCTGTGATATTCCTTGTTGAGTTGTTACTTGATTACTTCTCGTTATCTTGTGGTGTACATATATATATAGAACTGCACAAGTTTATGTAGGTGTCTGGTCCTAGGCTTGTCACTACTTAGCCGGGATAGGCCAGGCACTTACCAGCACATGGGGTCAGATTGTGCTGATACTGCTCTTTTGTGCGTTTTTGCACAGGTCTAGGTTTTGATCAGGAGCATCAGCAGTAGAGCCTTGCGTGGGAGTTGAGCATATCGAGACCGAGGTAGCTTGCAAGCGTCCGCAGGCCCGGCGTCTCTTCCTCTTATTTATGTTATTAGTTGTAGTCTCCTTGTTCCGAGACAAACAGATTATGTTATTTTCTTTCAAACCTTTATGTGTAGTATTCAGTAGTAGTTCGTGAGTTGGTGACTCCACGTCTTGGGTAGAGCATTTCAGTATTGTTTTACCTTGCTACTGCCTATTTCTATTTTGATAAGTCTTCTGCTTTTTGTTCAATTAATGTTATGGTTCTTGTTAATAAAATTGAGTATGAAATATTGCTAAATACAGGATAGTGTGAATAAAGTGGCTTGCCTAGCTACCACGAGTAGTCGCCATCACGATCCCGATGTTGGGGGAAAATCCGGGTCGTGACACATTTCCCAGAAATCGTGAGATATCGAGTTGTTGAGATACGGACTGCAGGTTGAATTCCCGGAGATCCAATGGCTGCTGGTTTGATTCCCGAAGACCTAGAGATACTGATGTATGGATTGCGGGTTCGATTCCCGGAGATCCTGAGTTAATGAATATAGATAGGGACTGCGGGTTCAATTCCCGGAGATCCTGGACTGGTTGACTTATATTTTGTGATGGGTGTTATTCTTGTTAGCTTAATTGTAGACGGTTGTAGTATTTACTTTATTGCGGTTAATTCAATCTTATTATTATATTTTGAACTACTCGATATTATTATTATCACTATATTATTATTTCTCGGTAGGGCCCTAACCTTCCTCATCACTACTCCATTGAGGTTAGGCTTGGCAATTACTTAGTACCACCGTGGTGTACTCATACTAATCTTCTGCACACTTTCGTTTTGCAGATCCAGGTACATCAGATCAGGCACATTACAGGTGATTTAGGAGCACTTTCAGGAGACTTGAGGTATGATCCGCTACGTCCGCGGATCCAGAGAGTCCCCTTCTATTCTCATTAGTGATATCAGTTATTTCCCTTATTCTCGTTGTATATACATTCTTTATGTATAGAGCCACAGTTCTACTCTTTCTTAGTCTGTGTTTCCCGTTGGTTTCCCAGTCTTAGTAGTATGTTACCTAGTGGTATTTGGCGAAGTGTATGTGCCGAGCGGCACTTATTACCTTTTATTTACATTATTCCGCTGTTATCTTATCTTTTGTTCATGAATTTGTATATTTCGCATCGTGTTAGGCTTACCTAGTTGCGAAGACTAGGTGCCATCATAACAGGTTCACGATTGGTGAACTATGGTCGTGACAATATGATATTGTTATTTAATTAACAACACTAATTGCAGAATTATCTTTCCATTTTCGATTGAAAACAACATTTTATATTTTTTAACTAAGCATGATTAGATTATATATCATGTTGTCGTATTAAAAAATTTACCGTTAATCTAACTTCGGTGATGTTAAAAACAGTAAAACGAATTGAAATTCAACTACTCATGCTATTCGAATTAATTGATCCAGATTCGAAACTTGATTAACAAAACGTCCAAGTATTAATACTACACATCTAATTTATTACAATTATAAATTCAAGTAATTTAACTATGTTTAGACCAGTTTTAATCTTAGACTTAGGTGATCATTTTTACCTAGCTTATTTAACCTATCGTTTATATCACTATCGCTACTACTAAATTTAAAGTACACTTATCCAGTCCAAATACTTATTACAACCAGGTACTAAATGAATTACAGAAATCTAGGCATTCATGATTACAAAATGAAAGAACATGTATATAACTAGTTAACTAAACTAGTTAAACTTTTATTTCTTCAGCAGGTTCAATTACAGCTCCAGGACATAGTAGTGTACCTGATTCAAATGATAAATCATAAGTTCTAGAGTTCGAGAAGAAGGATAATCAGCAACAACAACAGTGATATAGCAACAACAGTAGAAATGAATCAACACAACAGCTCCAACCTCCAGAATATATAGCCCAGCAAATTAACCCAAGCAAATTGGAAAACCCAGCAAAGTCGAATAAAACCAGTGAAGAACGACCAATAGAGATTTCCCGAATAACACTCGACTTAACAGTAATTGAAAACTAATAGTATTTCAGTGTATATATTCTGAACTTTCGAACCTCTAAGAATTCTGAATTCCCTTATTCTCTCCAAATTTTCAAACTGTAAATTTCTGAACCTCTTAAATTAGGCCTGAAATAGCCTATTTATAGAGTAGAATGGGAGGGAAATATGAATTAATTATTCAAATTTTCTACCCCTACTCTTTTCCAATTATTTCAGTTAAGTATAGGGTAATTTTTGAACCCCTACTAGAAGGTTCCAGGATATTCTATACCATTATATTAGGTGTTAATGCCCTTATTGCCCTCACTTGCTAAGGATTATTACCTATTCACCATTTAAGTATGCCTGATTCACCCTTTATTATACACCTAATTACAGTAAAATCAAGCCTCGTTGTCCTTTATGCCCTCACTACTTCTATATTATTTTCAGAATTACCAATCCATATTCCCCTTTTACCCATTATACTTTACAAGTATTCACCCGACTTGCCCTTAGGTCTGTTAAGACCTAGGGCTTTTTAGCATTATTTAAAACCCTTAAACTTAAACTTTATTTTTTTAAACTAATTTTAAGACTAAGTAAGATTTTTTAGAACTACCACTTTAAAAAATAGCCACAAATGGCTTTAACAGTTAAAATTCACACTGTGTTGCAACAATAGCCCATTTCATTTGCACATACAACCCTACTGTGACTAAGTTCTCAAAAGTTCAGGAAAGCCAAACATATAAATCGTGTTGCAAAACTAGTCAATTTCATGTAATTTACAAACATAACCCTAATTTCAACTAATTTTGACTAATCAGAATTCAGAGAGACAAAGAGATAATGGTTGAATCCTAATCAATCAAACCTTTAATTGAAAAAGGTTCTATTACTCAAGAACAGTCAAACAGCTAATCAACATGCGATTAACTGAAATAGTTTTAACCAGAACAAACAGAGTACTTAATCAACATAGAGATGTCATGCAAAGACTCAGGTTGTAATCGAATAATAACATAGAAGAAGTCACACAAAAGACAAAAGTGGTTTTAGGGATACTTAGCTTTTAGGAGTTTCTTTTGCCTTTTCTTTCTTTCTTCTTCTCTTTCTTTCTTCTTTTCTTTCTTTTCTTTCATTATTCTTCATTTTCTTCATTTTCTTGGTTCTCTGATGGCTCAGAGACTCTGAATCCCTTTTTGACAATAGATCCTCCAGGCAGACTCTAGGAGTCTAGTTTGGATCTGGGAATGTGGTATTTGGGGACTAGGGTTGTGGTTTGAAAGGTTCTTGGATTTGGGTGTCCGCCTGAGTAGGGTGCCGGTGAGACATTTTTGAAGATTCGAGAAGCTTGGCTGAGATTCGAGGGGTGAGACTTAGGTAGGGTGAAAGAGGAGTTTCAGGTGGTTCTGGGGTGTAAAGATGGGAGGCTAGTTCATAACTTGGGTGGTTGCCGGCTAGGGTTCCGGCGACATAATTTCAAGAACTGGGAGGAATGGTGTGATATTTGGGTGAGGTTAGTGAGGTGGGGTGTTAGAGGAGGAAGAAAGGAGTTCAGGGGTGAAGCCTGAGTCAGAGAAGATGATCAGAGGTAGACAAGTGGTAGGGTTCCTTTGGTCTCTGGAGAGGGAGATGGGAGAATAGGGCGTCTAGGGTTTTGATTTTGAAAGGGTGTGTTTGTATAATGAAATGTTATAAACAAAGATGGTGTAGTTTTATATGAGATATGTGTTATGGATCAACAGTTGTTAGATTAGATTGGTTGCCATCGTGTAATTTAATTGAAACCTTCATCTCATCCGTTATATCAATCTCTTGGACGGTTGTGATTTACTTATTTAAACTGTGTCGTTTGGCTTAAGTGTGACATCAATTATATCCGTCTGATTAATTAAATGGACGGTTGTGATTATTTCTTTATCGGTGTCGTTTTGTTTATTTAAGGACCGTCTATCTTGGTCCGTTTGATTGGATATTTCAATGGTCCAGATTTTATTTGCCTCCTTAGAAAGGCTGGCTGGTTCAATTGCAAATTGGCCAGGTCTGTGAGATGTATTAATATTTAGGCCAGCCTTTGTAATTGGCCCAAGTATCATGTATATTTGTATTTTTCTTGTATTTATCTTATTTTTTGTAGTTTTAACTTGTATTTAATAAATTATTTTCTGTATTTTCTTGTATTATATACTTGTTTTCCTTAGTATTTCATTACTGGTGTATTTTCCCCTATATTTTGTATTTTTGTATTTTTCTTGGATTTTCTCTAATTTCTTAGTAATTATCTTGCATTTTAGGTATTTTCTAATTAACTTCATTTTGTATTTTTATTTTAATTTCTTTCACTTTATTTTCAACAATCAAACATACACTGATACTTTCTACACAACAATCAACCAATTTCAATCAAAAAATTTATTTTTGTATTTTTATTTTGGAATTAATTTCTTGGGGCAAAATTACGTGCTCACACCAACCACAAAGTTATAGGATTGTTGGCATTGGCCATAGTTGCTGGTAGCCTATTATTAAATCTGGGAGCGAGTGGTATGCCTACTGTGAGATATGAAATATAATGAATTGAGACATGTAAGTAAGTTTTATTCCATTGTATCAGATTATTTCTGATATTATATATTATTTTTTGCTACTTCAGATCATGTTCTTTCCTTATAAATGTTCGATAATGTTTCCTGCTATTCTATATGTATATATTTCAACTGTACAAGTTTATGTGGGTGTCTAGTCCTAGCCTCGTCACTACTTCACCGGGATAGGCCAAGCACTTACCAACACATGGGTTCGGTTGTGCTGATACAACACTCTGCGCTCTTATTGCGCAGATATAGGTTACGGATATCAGCCACAACAGTAGCACGATTGTGGGTATTTCGACCACCGAGACTTCGAGGTAGCCTTGCAAGCGTCCGTAGGACCCGTGGTCTCCTCTATCTTTACTTTTCAGTCTATTAGCTCATGTATTCGAGATAAACAGTTTATATTTCTTTGAGACGATTATATGTATTATTCTTAGAAGTTCGTGAGTATTGTGACACAAGTTCTTAGGTAGTGTATCGTGTTTGAGTTTCTACAATGTTTCTAGTAAAATTTGCTAAGTCTTCCTCTAAATTTATTTGTTCCGCTATAATTGCATAATTTTATTTAAAGTTTCAAAAAGAGGGTGGTAACTAATAGAAATGTTAGTAAGAATTCGCTTGCCTAGCTTCCACTAGCAGGCGCCATCATAACTCCCGATGGTAGGAAATCCGGGTCGTGACACCCGTTCCCTTAAATAAAACTTCCCGCACTTGCTTTGGTCAATTTATGACTTGCAAGTATGGGTAGTTTGTGAGTTAGAAGAGTTTTGAGCAAGAATAAGCCTAGTTACTTCTTTAAGTTTCTTTAAAAATGTCAAGTTTGACTTTGATCAACATTTTAGGGAAACAGACCCAAAATTGTAATTTGACAATTTCTGAGGGTCCGCGGGAAAATTGGGACCTGGGCGTATGCCCGGAATCAAATTCGGAGGTCCCTAGCCTGAGTAATGACTTTTTATGTGAAATTGTTAAGTTTAAGTGTCAAAGATTTAAATAAACTAAGAAATAATTGTGTTCACACGTATTGGGTTTGGATTTCGATTCCGAAACTTGGTACAAGTCTAAAATATCAGTTAAGACTTACCCATAAAATTTGGTGTCAATCCGAGTAGTATAAGGGCATCTTGACCCATTATAGGAGAATGAAGAACTTGATGTTCAATGACTTGATTCATTTGGTTTGTGGGGTTGATTCCTCGATTTAGCATTGTTTTAGTTGTTTAGAGGGTCCGAGTAGGTTTGCCTCATGATTTAAAACTTGTTAGTATGTTCGGGAGCGGCTTGGGAGCCCCGTACGTCAAATGGCCGAGGTTCGAGTGAAGTTGGAAATTTACAAACCGCTAGTATTTGTTGCTTCTGTCATAACCGCATCTGCGGTTCTAGGGCCGCAGATGCAGTCCAAAGATCATGAAGCGGAAGGGGCCAAGCCCAGTGAAAATCGCAGAAGCGGACTGTGATCGCAGAAGCGGCCCATTTGCCTCAAGCCCCGAACTGCAGAAGCGGTGGGCTCTCCGCTTAAATGGTCTTACAGAAGCTAGGTCTAGACAGCAGAAGCGGCCCTAGCCCCCTTGTCCTTTTCTGCAAAAGAGGCTCTCATCCGCAGAAGCAGAACCCGTAAAAGCAAGATTGTTTCAGTAGAAGCATAAATCACTGGGGGCAGAAGGGTTCATTAATACAAACCCAAACTCATTTCTCTCATTTTTCACTACACACTTGGGTGATTTTGGGGATTTCAAGGAGAGAGTTTCCACATATCATTGCACGGTAAGTAATCCTCACTCACTTTTAGTTTAAATACATAAATATTAAGTAGATTTAACACTAAAATTAGGTAAAAATCAAAAGATTAGAGTTAGACCTAGGGTTTAGTCAAAACTAAGATTTAATCCTATAATTTTCCATGAAATGAACTAGAAATCATATATTTGTGATCCTTAGATGATAGAGAACAATTTCCTTAAAAAATAATGGAATCCGGGCACGTGGGCCCGGGGCGGGAAATTCGGAAACTTGTATTAATAGTTAGGAAATTTGCTTAAACAATTAGAATTTAACCTTTAAAGCTCTTATTAACTAGTTCTTGCTTATTTTAATTAGTTGGTGCTCGTTTGGCTACGAGTTGAGGGTTTGGGCTTATTCTTGATATCAGAAGTGCGCTTCGGAGCGAGGTGAGCCTCCTTTCTAACCTCTTAAGAGGGAATTGTCCCCTTAGGATTAATGTTTTAGTGTTGGTCGCTAAATGTATGGACTACGCATGCATTAGGTGGCGAGAGCCCATGCATTGCTACTACTATGTTAAATGTTCACGTAGCTTAGGACCTACAACATGCCTATTAAATATATCTCTTATGTTAAATTGTTGTTATGAGTACCTAGTGTTTACTAGAGACTTAAAGGGGGATCTGAGCATACTTGTATAGTAATTGAGTTCTATTTGGTATTTTTGACCATTTATGTGCCATGTGTGTGAACTTGATATCTCATCCTTATTTGTGGATCGGGCCGATCGCCTCGGTATGAATAGATGTATCTATAGGCGCGCCGTCGACCCTCGGCAAGTGCACAATTTATTTTTGTTGGTTCAGGTAGTTGCCTCGGTATTATGTGTGCATGTTAATTGTGGAAAAGCTTATACATGCTTTGTTTTGCCATTTGCTCATGTGAAAAATTATAAACTTGATGCTGCTTGACTTATATAACTTGACATAAACTGTTGATACTTTTAAATTCCATGAATTGAATACCTCACACTTATATATATATATATATATATATATATATATATATATATATATATATATATTGATTGACCTTAGTAAGTACTGAGTCGACATCTCATCTCTACTTCTTTGAGATTATACGGGATACTTACAGGGTACATGTTGTTTATGTACTCATGCTACACTTCTGTACTTAAATGTACTGGATTTGAGGCAGGTCGATCCGGACATCAGTCTAGTGCATATCAGTGGGTGCATCTGGGACTTCTACGGTGAGCTGCACTCCCTTCTTGCCGATCCACAATCGAAGAAGTCTTCCTTGTATTTTTGTTGTTTTTGTCTATCCTGATTCAGACAGTAGGATAGTGTATTATTCATTGGGTGTATATTCTACTTGTTACCCGTAGCTTGTGACACCAGGTTATGGCACACACAGTGGTAGACATTATATTGGGTTGTATAGTTGTCTTTATGTTTTATTGATCTTTATTGATTTATAACTTTAAATTGGGAAAAATCTATTATAGTGGTTTTTGGTAAAGATAAAATGAGAATTTAATTACACTTCTGCGTTGGCTAGCAGGACAAATGGTATCGGCGCCATCATGACATATTATGGAACATGGGTCATGACAACATGGTATCATAATATTAGGTTCACGTAGGTCTCACAAGCTACGAGCAAACCTAATAGAGTCTTGTAGATCGGTGCGGAGACGTCTGTATTTATCTTCGAGAGGCTATAAGGTGTTAGGAAGGACTACTCTTTATTCATTTTCCATCGTGCAGTGGTCAGTGAACTAAATTTCATCTCCTATACTCTTACAGATGGTGAGGACTCATACTGTCGACGTTCTAAACCCGGGAGGAGCTGTTCCCTACATTGTTAGAGGTTGAGGTAGAGACCAGTGGAGGGCACCGGCCCGTGGTAGGGGATGAGGGTGTCCTAGAGATATTCCAGTTGAACCACCAACAAACCCTGCGAGGATCCCACTATTGAGGAGCATGGCGAGGCACCCACCGTTTTTCCTACTCCAGTGGATTTCATGACTGCACCGGGATTTCAGGAGGTCATGGGCCGTATACTCCGGTTTCATGGACACCATGACTTAGGCTGCTTTATTTCCAGCAGACCTAGCTGCTTTGCAGGCAAGAGGGGGAGCATAGACCCCTATTGCTGAGGCTCCAAGTTATGCAGCCAATATATCAGACTCTGGGTGCACTACCAGCAGAGGGGGTTTAGTCAGTTGCTGCAGCGGCACCCCAACCTAGGCCAACTGTAGATTTCGATCCATAGAAGTTGCTAGACAGATCCCCCTCCAGTATTCAGAGATGAGAATCATTAGGATGCTCAGGATTTCATCGATAGGTGCAGGGACAGACTGCACGTATGAGTATATTAGAGTCGCATGGGGTTGACTTTACCAATTTTCAGCTTGAGGGAAGGGCCCGTCTATGGTGGCAATCCTATGTTCTTGGTAGGCCCGCCGGTTCTCCTCCCATCAGTTGGGGTCAGTTCATGCAGTTGTTCTTGGACAGGTATATTCCGCCACCTAAGAAAGAAGAGTTGCGGTATCAGTTTGAGCACATTGAGTAGGGTCAGATGTCTCTGACCGACTATGAGGCAAAGTTTTTTGAGTTATCTTGCCACGCACTTATGATACTTCCTACATATGTAGAGAGAGTGCAGAGGTTTGTCGCCAGATTGTATCCCATCATTTGATTGGGTATGGCCCGAAAGGTGAAGATGGGTATAGAGTACCAGCTAGTGGTCGAGATTGCTCGACGGATTGAGGGATATTGTCAGAGAGGTATGGAGCAGATATAGCAGGACAAGAGAGCCAGATTCTTTTGAGAGTTTAGAGGTGCCCCAGCTAGGGGCAGAGGTGAGTATGGGAGGGGTTAGCCAGCAGGCCCCAATCTACAGCTCCACCACTTCCCGCCCGGGGTGCTCCACAGCACCACTATTTCAGTGCCATGCCAAAGAGTTCCTACCGCCCACCAGCTATTTAGGGTTCTTCTAGTTGGTATTTTGGACCTCAGAGTTCTTCTGGTCCATACTTCAATGCTATGCGAGAATCTTCATATCGCCCACCGGCTATCCAGGATCCTCCCACGGGATCTACGAGTCATCAAGGAAATAGGCCATCGCACCATGTTTTTTCAAGTGTGGTGACACATGCCATATGAGCAGATACTACCCCAAGCTTAGGGGCAAGGTAGTGCAGCAGGGGAAGCAGCCCATGACTCCAGCACTAGCGGTCCAACCACCTAGAGGTAGAGGGCAGAGTGGTAGAGGTTGATCAAGAGATGGAGGCCAGACAGGGAGAGGTCATCCAACTACTCTTTAGTCAGGTAGAGGCCAGATAGTCGGTGCTCCAGCTAGATTTGATGCTCTTCCAGCCAGGCCGGATGCATTGGCCTGAGATGCCCATCACAAGTATTATCACCATCAGTGGTAGAGATGCATCGGTATTATTTAATCTAGGGTCCACTTATTCTTATGTATCATCTTTGTTTGCTCGTTTCCTAGCTATTTATCCTGAGCCTTTGGGTGTTCCCGTTCATGTGTCCACTCCTGTGGGTGATTTTGTGGTTGTGAACCGGGTATATCTATCTTATGTCTTTACGTTCTGTGGTTTTGAGACTAGACGAGATCTTCTGTTGCTCGATATGATCGATTTTGAGGTTATCCTGGGCATGGATTGGTTATCTCTATATCACACTATTCAAGATTACCATGCCAAGACTGTTTCTCTAGCGATGCTAGGGTTTCCAAGATTGGAGTGGAAGGGTTCCATAGTTGATACTCCTAGTAGGGTTATTTCTTTCTTGAAGGCTCAGTGCATGGTGGAGAAGAGGTGTTTGGCTTATCTTTCTTATGTTCGGTAAACCACCGCAGAGTCTCCGACGATTGATTCAGTGCCAGTAGTCTGAGAGATCGCTAATGTTTTTCCTTCTGATCTTCCTAGCATGCCTCCGGACCGTGATATTGATTTCTTTATTAATTTTGCTCCAGGCACTCAGTTTATATCTATCCCATTGTACCGTATGGCTCCTAGAGAGATAAAGGAGCTGAAGGAGTTGTTGGAGGAGTTGTTAGCAAAGGGTTTTGTCAGGCCTAGTGTATCGCCTTGGGGTGCACCAGTGCTATTATGAAGAAGAAGGATGTGACTATGCGGATGTGACTATGCGGATGTGCATTGATTACCTTCAGTTGAACAAAGTCACCATCAAGAACAAGTATCCGTTGCCCTGTATTGATGATTTGTTTGATCACTTGCAAGGTGCTAGGGTGTTTTCTAAGATCTACTTGAGGTCAGGATATCATTAGCTGAAGATTCGGGATTTGAATGTTTCGAAAACTGCATTCAGGACTAAGTATGGCCATTATGAGTTCCTGGTGATGTCCTTTGGCTTGACTAATGCTCCAGCGACATTTATGGATTTGATGACCATGGTTTTCATGCCTTATATTGATTCTTATGTCATCGGCTTCATTGACATCATCTTGATATACTCACGTAGCCTAGGGAACACGAGCAGCACTTGAGAATGGTGTTTCAGAGCTTGCGAGAACATCAGCTTTATGCTAAGTTCTCCAAGTCTAAGTTTTGGCTATAGTCAGTAGCATTCTTGAGGGATGTAGTGTCAGGAGAGGGTATTAAGGTGGATTCCAAGAAGATTGAGGTAGTTCAGATTTGGCCACATCCTACTTCAGTGACCAAGATCAGGAGTTTCTTGGGGTTAGTAGGCTATTATCGACGATATATGTAGGGCTTTTCATCTATTGCATCACCTGTGACCAGTTTGACCCAAAAGCTTGCCCCATTCTGTTGGTCTGATGGTTGTGAGGAAAGCTTCCAGAAGCTTAAGACGGCAGTAACTACGGCACCAGTTCTTGTGTTGCCTTCCGGTTCTGGGATGTATATGATGTATTGTGACACTTCTCGGATTGGCATGGGATGTGTATTTATGAAGGAAGGGTGCGTTATTGCATATGCTTCACGTCAGCTGAAGGCTCATGAGAAAAATTACCCTGTACACGATCTAGAGTTGGCGGCGATTGTTCATTCTCTTAAGATATGGAGGCATTATTTATATGGAGCATCATGTGAGGTTTACATAGACCATCGCAACTTGCATCATTTGTTCAAGCAGAGGGATCTTAATTTAAGGCAGTGCAGGTGGCTTGAGTTACTAAAGGATTAAGAAATTACCATTCTTTATCATCTAGGTAAGGCAAATGTGGTGGCGGATGCCTTGAGTAGGAAGGCATAGAGTATGGGTAGCTTGGCAGTCATTCCTACTGAGATGAGACCATTAGATTTGGACATTCAGTCTTTAGCTACCAGACTTGTACGATCGGACATTTCTAAGCCCAGCCGAGTTATAACATGTGTGGTTGCTCAGTCTTCATTGTTGGGGTAGATTAATGCTTGGTAGTTTGATAATCCACATTTGGTAGCTCTCAGAGAGACGGTATTTCAGGGAGATGCCAAGGAGATTTTTATTGGCGAGGATGGTGTGTTATGGCTTCAGGGCTGTGTATGTGTTCCTAATGTTGATGGCTTGAGGGAGAGGATTCTAGAGGAGGCCCAGAGTTCGAGGTAATCCATTCATCTAGGTGCCATGAAAATGTATCATGACTTGAGGCAGCATTACTGGTGGTGGAGGATGAAGAAGGACATTGCGGAGTATGCAGCAAAATGTTTGAATTGCCAGCAGGTCCAATATGAGCACCAGAGGCCAGGGGGCCTACTTCAGCGGATATCCATTCCAGAATGGAAGTGGGAGCGCATAACCATAGATTTCGTGGTTGGGTTGCAGCGGACGCAGCGGAAGGTTGATTCAGTATGGGTTATTATGGATAGATTGACCAAGTCCGCCTACTTCTTTCTAGCGGAGACTACTTATACGCCGGAGACATATGACTATATTTACATTCCGGAGATAGTGAGGTTGCACGGTGTGCTTGTCTCCATCATATCAAATAGAGGCCCTCAGTTCACTTCCTATTTTTGGAGAGCTGTTCAGAATGAGTTAGGGACCCGCGTGGATCTTAGAACGACATTCCATCCTCAGACCGATTGGCAGTTAGAGAAAACATTTCAAATTTTAGAGGATAGGTTTAAAGAATGTGTGATTGACTTTGGAGGGCAGTGGGATCGGTTCTTACCCTTGGCTGAGTTTGCATATAATAACAACTATCCGTCCAGCATAGAGATCGTCCCATATGAGGCATTATATGGTCGGCGTTGCCGTTCTCCTATCAGGTGGTTTGACCCTGGTGAGGATAAGTTTCTTGATACAGATTTGGTTCAGGATGCCTTGGATAAGGTAAATTTGATTCAGGAGAGGCTCCGCACAGCTCAGTCCAGGAAGAAGAGCTACGTGGATCAGAAGGTGCGTGATGTATCATTTATGGTTGGCGAGAAGGTTCTCTTAAAGGTCTTGCCCATGAATGGCATTATGAGGTTCGGAAAGAAGGGAACGTTGAGCCCAAGGTTATTGGCACCTTTGAGGTGTTGAGGTGACTTGGAGAGGTTTCCTATGAGCTTTCTTTACCTCCTAGTTTATCAGGAGTTCATCCAGTCTTCCATGTATCTATGCTCTAGAAGTATCATGCCGACTATTCACATGTGTTGGATTTCAGTACCATTTGGTTAGATAAGATCTTGGGCTACGAGGAGGAGCCAATTGCCATGTGGATAGACATGATCACCAGTTGAGGTCCAAGAGGGTTACCACGGTAAGAGTCAAGTAGATAGGATAAGTGGCCGATGAGGCGACCTGGGAGTCCGATAAGGACATGCAGAGCCGATATCTCCACTTATTCAGCAGTCCGAGTATCTTTTTATGTTCGTTCGCGGATGAACGTTTGTTTAAGAGGTGGAAAATGTAATGACCCAACTGGTCATTTTGGATTTTTAAACCCTGTTCCCTAAAATAAAACTTGCCGCACTTGCTTTGGTCAATTTATGACTTGCATGGATGGGTGGTTCGGTAGTTAGAATAGTTTTGAGCAAGAATAAGCCTAGTTACTTCTCAAAGTTTATTTAAAAAGGCCAAGTTTGAATTTAGACAATATTTTGGGGAAATGGACCCGAAATCATGATTTGACAATTTTTGAGGTTCCGCGGGAAAATATAGGACCTTGGCGCATGACCGAAATAGAATTCTGAGGTCCCTATCCCGAGTAATTAATTTTTATGAGAAACCATTAAGTTTAAGATTCAAAGATTTAAATAAACTAAGAAATCATTGTTTTCATAGGTATCGAGTTCGTATGTCGATTCCAAATTTGGTACAAGTTCAAAATATCAGTTAAGACCGACTTATAAAATTTGGTGTCAATCCGAGTAGTTTAAGGGCATTTTGACTCGTTAGAGGAGAATTAAGAACTTGAAGATCAATGATTTGATTCATTTGGTTTTGGGGGTTGATTCCTTGATATAGAATTGTTTTGGGTGTTTCGAGGATTCTAGTAGATCTTCCTTGTGATTTCAGACTTGTCGATATGTTCGACCGTGGCTCAGGAGCCCCGAGCATCAAATGGTTGAGGTTCGAGTGATGTTGGAAATTTAGAAAGGGCAGGGATTTTCTGCTTCTGTCATAACTGCATCTGCGATTCTTGGACTGCAGATGCAGTCCAATTATCACGAAAGAGGAAGGGGCCAGTCCTAGAGGAAACCACAAAAGCAGACCCCTGACCGTAGAAGCGGTCAATCCACCCCAGCCCAGAACCGCAAAAACAGTGGGCTCTCCGCTTAAGCGGCCTTGCAGAAGCAGGGTCTAAATTGCAGAAGTGGCCCAAGCCCCTTGTCCTTTTCCCCAAAATCGGCTCTCATCCGCAGAAGCAGAACCTGCAGAAGCGGGATTGTTTCCACAGAAGCGGAAATTACTGGGGGCTGAAGGGTTTACTAATACGAACCAAAACTTATTTCCCTCATTTTTCACTACACACTTGGGTGATATTGGGGATTTCAAGGGGAGAGTTTCGACATATCATTGCAAGGTAAGTAATCCCCACTCGCTTTTAGTTTAAATACATAAACATTAAGTAGACTTAACAGTAAAATTAGGTAAAAATCAAGAGATTAGAGTTAGATATAGGGTTAAGTCAAAACTAAGATTTAATATTGTACTTTGCAGTTAAATGAACTAGAAATCATATATTTGTGATCCTTAGATGATAGAGAACAAATTCTTTAGAAAAATATTGGAATTCGGGTACGTGGGCCCAGTGTCAAAAATTAGGAAACTTGTATTTATGGTTAGGAAATTTGCTTAAACAATTAGAATTTAAACTTGTAAGCTCTTATTGACTAGTTCTTGCTTATTTTAATTAGTTACTGCTCGTTTGGCTACGAGTTGAAGGTTTGGGCTTATTCTTGATATCAGAAGTGCACTTCAGAGTAAGGCGAGTCTCCTTTCTAACCTCGTAAGAGGAAATTATTCACTAAGTATTAATGTTTGAGTGTTGGTTTCTAAATGCAGGGACTACGCACGCGTTAAGTGACGAGAGCCCATGTGTAGCTACTACTATGTTAAATGTCTGGGTAGCTTATGACCTACAGCATGCCTATTAAATATATCTCATATGTTAAATTGTTATTATGAGTACCTAGTGTGTAGTAACAACCATTCATGTATGCGAATTGAGTTTGATTTGGTATTTTTGAACATTTATGTGCCATGTGTGTGAAATTTATATCTCATCCTTATTTGTGGATCGATCCAATCACCTCGGTGTGAATAGATGCATCTATAGGTCTTCCGCCGACCTCAACAAGTGCACAGCTTATTTCTGTTGGTTCGGGCTGTCGCCTCGATATTATGTGCACATGTTAATTGTGGAAAACCTTATACATGTTTTATTTTTCCATTTTCTCATGTGAAAAAATATAAACTTGATGTTGTTAAGTTCTTGACTTATATCACTTGCCATAAACTGTTGATACTTGTAAATTCCATAAATATAACACATCACAGATATATATATATATATATATCTAATTAAGAACTTGAAGTCCAATGATTTTATTCTTTTGGTTTTGTGGGTTGATTCCTTGATATAACATTGTTTTGGGTGTTTCAAGGATTCCAGTAGATCTTCCTTGTGATTTCAGACTTGTCGGAATGTTCGGGCATGGCTCGGGAGCCCCGAGCATCAAATGGCTGAGGTTTGAGTGATGTTGGAAATATAGAAAGGGTAGGGATTCGCTGCTTCTGTCATAACTGCATATGCGTTTCTTGGACCGCAGATGCAGTCCAATGATCGCGAAAGCGGAAGGGGCCAGGCCTAGAGGAAACCACAGAAGCAGACCCCTGACCGTAGAAGCGGTCAATCCGCCCCCAGCCCAGAACCGCAAAAACGGCGGGCTCTCCGCTTAAGCGGCCTTGCAGAAGTGGCCCAATCCCCCTTGTCATTTTCCCTATAATCGACTCTCATCCGTAGAAGCAGAACCTGCAGAAGCGGGATTGTTTCCGCAGAAGAGGAAATTACTGGGGGCTGAAGGGTTTATTAATACGAACCAAAACTTATTTCTCTCATTTTTCACTACACACTTGGGCGATATTAGGGATTTCAAAGGGAGAGTTTCGACATATCATTGCAAGATAAGTAATCCCCACTCGCATTTAGTTTAAATACATAAACATTAAGTAGAATTAACACTAAAATTTAGCAAAAATCAAGAGATTAGAGTTAGACATAAGGTTTAGTCAAAACTAAGATTTAATCTTATACTTTGCCATGAAATGAACTATAAATCATATATTTGTGATCCTTAGATGATAGAGAGCAACTTCTTTCGAAAAATATTGGAATTCGGGTACGTGGGTCCAGGGTCAAAAATTAGGAAACTTGTATTTATGTTTAGGAAATTTGCTTAAACAATTAGAATTTAACCTTGTAAGCTCTTATTGACTAGTAAATGGTTATTTTAATTAGTTGCTGCTCGTTTGGCTACAAGTTGAAGGTTTGGGCTTATTCTTGATATCGGAAGTGCGCTTCAGAGCGAGGTGAGTCTCCTTTCTAACCTCGTAAGAGGATATTATTCACTAAGGATTAATGTTTGAGTGTTGGTTTCTAAATGCGGGGACTACGCACACGTTAGGTGACGAGAGCCCATGTGTAGCTACTACTATGTTAAATGTCTGGGTAGCTTATGACCTACAACATGCCTATTAAATATATCTCTTATGTTAAATTGTTATTATGAGTACCTAGTGTGTACTAAAGACCATTCATGTATAGTAATTGAGTTTGATTTGGTATTTTTGACCATTTATGTGCCATGTGTGTGAAATTGATATCTCATCCTTATTTGTGGATCGGTCCGATCACCTCGGTATGAATAGATGCATCTATAGGTCTGTCGTCGACATTAACAAGTGCATAGTTTATTTCTGTTGGTTCGGGCCATCGCCTCGATATTATGTGCGCATGTTAATTGTGGAAAAGCTTATACATGTTTTATTTTTCCATTTTTTATTGTGAAAAAATATAAACTTGATGTTGTTAAGTTGTTGACTTATATCACTTGCCATAAACTGTTGATACTTGTAAATTCCATAAATATAACACACACACACATATATATATATATATATATATATATATATATATATATATATATATATATATATATATATATATATATATATATATATATATAAGAACTTGAAGTTCAATGATTTGATTCATTTTGTTTTGGGGGTTGATTTCTTGATATAGCATTGTTTTGGGTGTTTCGAGGATTCGAGTAGACCTTCCTTGTGATTTCAGAATTGTAGGTATGTTCGGGTATGGCACGGGAGCCCCGAGCATCAAATGGTTGAGGTTTGAGTGATGTTGGAAATGTAGAAAGGGTAGGGATTTGCTGCTTCTGTCATAATTGCATCTGCAGTTCTTGGACCGCAGATGCAGTCCAATGATCGCGAAAGTGGAAGGGGCCAGGCCTAGAGGAAACCACAGAAGCAGACCCCTGACCGTAGAAGCGGTCAATCCGCCCCCAGCCCAGAACCGCAAAAATGGTGGGCTCTCCGCTTAAGTGGCCTTGCAGAAGCGGGGCCCCTAGATCGCAGAAGTGGCCCAAGCCCCCTTGTCCTTTTCCCCAAAATCGGCTCTCATCCGCAGAAATAGAACCTGTAGAAGCGGGATTGTTTCCGCAGAAGCGGAAATTACTGGGGGCTGAAGGGTTTATTAATACGAACCAAAACTTATTTCCCTCATATTTCACTACACACTTGGGTGATACTGGGGATTTCAAGGGGAGAGTTTCGACATATCATTGCAAGGTAAGTAATCCCCACTCACTTTTAGTTTAAATACATAAACATTTAGTAGACTTAACAGAAAAATTAGGTAAAAATCAAGAGATTAGAGTTAGACATAGGGTTTAGTCAAAACTAAGATTTAATCCTATACTTTGCAGTGAAATTAACTAGAAATCATATATTTGTGATCCTTAGATGATAGAGAACAACTTCTTTATAAAAATATTGGAATTCGGGTACGTGGGCCCAGGGTCAAAAATTAGGAAACTTGTATTTATGGTTAGGAAATTTGCTTAAACAATTAGAATTTAACCTTGTAAGCTCTTATTGACTAGTTCTTGCTTATTTTAATTAGTTGCTGCTCGTTTGGCTACGAGTTGAAGATTTGGGCTTATTCTTGATATCGGAAGTGCACTTCAGAACAAGGTGAGTCTCCTTTCTAACCTCGTAAGAGGAAATTATTCACTAAGTATTAATGTTTGAGTGGTTGTTTCTAAATGCGGGGACTACGCACGCGTTATGTGACGAGAACCCATGTGTAGCTACTACTATGTTAAATGTATGGGTAGCTTATGACCTACAACATGCCTATTAAATATATCTCTTATGTTAAATTGTTATTATGAGTACCTAATGTGTACTAAAAACCATTCATGTATTGCAATTGAGTTTGAATTGGTATTTTTGACCATTTATGTGCCATGTATGTGAAATTGATATCTCATCCTTATTTGGGGATCGGTCCAATCACCTCGGTATGAATAGATGCATCTATAGGTCTGCCGTCGACCTCAACAAGTGCACAGTTTATTTCTGTTGGTTCGGGCCGTCGCCTCGATATTATGTGCGCATGTTGTGGAAAACCTTATACATGTTATATTTTTCCATTTTCTAATGTGAAAAATTATAAACTTGATGTTGTTAAGTTCTTGACTTATATAACTTGCCATAAACTGTTGATATTTGTAAATTCCATAAATATAACACATCACACTTATATATATATATATATATATATATATATATATATATATATATATATATATATATATATATATATATATATATATATATATATATATATATATATATATATATATATATATATATAAAATTAATAACTTGAAGTTCAATGATTTGATTCATTTGGTTTTGGGGGTTGATTCCTTGATATAGCATTGTTTTGGGTGTTTCGACGATTCCAGTATATCTTCCTTGTGATTTCAGACTTGTAGGTATGTTCGGGCATGGCTTGGGAGCCCCGAGCATCAAATGGTTGAGGTTTGAGTGATGTTGGAAATTTAGAAAGGGTAGGGATTTTCTGCTTCTGTCATAATTGCATCTGCAGTTCTTGGACCGCAGATGCAGTCCAATGATCACGAAATTAGAAGGGTCCAGGCCTAGAAGAAACCACATAAGCAGACCCCTGACCATAGAAGCGGTCAATCCGCCCCTAGCCCAGAACCGCAAAAACGGTGGGCTATCCGCTTAAGCGGCCTTGCAGAAATGGCCCAAGCCCCCATGTCATATTCCCCAAAATCCATTCTCATCCGCAGAAGCAGAACCTGCAGAAGCGGGATTGTTTCTGCAGAAGCGAAAATTACTGGGGGCTGAAGGGTTTATTAATACGAACCAAAACTTATTTCTCTCATTTTTCACTACACACTTAGGCGATATTAGGGATTTCAAGGGGAGAGTTTCGACATATCATTGCAAGATAAGTAATCCCCACTCGCTTTTAGTTTATATACATAAACATTAAGTAGACTTAACACTAAAATTAGGAAAAAATCAAGAGATTAGAGTTAGACATAGGGTTTAGTCAAAACTAAGATTTAATCCAGTAGTTTGCCATGAAATGAACTAGAAATCATATATTTGTGATCCTTAGATGATCGAGAACAACTTCTTTAGAAAAATATTGGAATTCGGGTACGTGGGTCCAGGGTCAAAAATTAGGAAACTTGTATTTATGGTTAGTAAATTTGCTTAAACAATTAGAATTTAACCTTGTAGGCTCTTATTGACTAGTTCTTGCTTATTTTAATTAGTTGCTGCTCGTTTGGATACGAGTTGAAGGTTTGGGCTTATTCTTGATATCGGAAGTGCGCTTCAGAGCGATGTGAGTCTCCTTTCTAACCTCGTAAGAGGATATTACTCACTAAGGATTAATGTTTGAGTGTTGGTTTCTAAATGCAGGAACTAGGCATGCGTTAGGTGACTAGAGCCCATGTGTAGATACTACTATGTTAAATGTCTGGGTAGCTTATGACCTACAACATGCCTATTAAATATATCTCTTATGTTAAATTGTTATTATGAGTACCTAATGTGTACTAAAGACAATTCATGTATAGTAATTGAGTTTGATTTGGTATTTTTGACCATTTATGTGCCATGTGTGTGAAATTGATATCTCATCCTTATTTGTGGATCGGTCCGATCACCTCGGTATGAATAGATGCATCTATAGGTCTGTCGTCGACCTCAACAAGTGCACAGTTTATTTCTGTTGGTTTGGGCCGTCGCCTCAATATTATGTGCGCATGTTAATTGTGGAAAAGCTTATACATGTTTTATTTTTCCATTTTTTCTTGTGAAAAATTATAAACTTGATGTTGTTAAGTTCTTGACATATATCACTTGCCATAAACTGTTGATACTTGTAAATTCCATAAATATAACACATCACACTTATATATATATATATATATCTAATTAAGAACTTGAAGTTCAATGATTTGATTCATTTGGTTTTGGGAGTTGATTCCTTGATATAGCATTGTTTTGGGTGATTCGAGGATTCGAGTAGATCTTCCTTGTGAATTCAGACTTGTCAGTATGTTCGGGCGTGGCTCGGGAGTCCCGAGCATCAAATGGTTGAGGTTTGAGTGATGTTGGAAATTTAGAAATGGTAGAGATTTGCTACTTCTATCATAACTGCATCTACGGTTCTTGGACCTCAGATGTAATCCAATGATCGTGAAAGCGGAAGGGGCCAGGCCTAGAGGAAACCACAGAAGCAGACCCCTGACCGTAGAAGCGGTCAATCCACCCGCAGCCCAGAACTGCAAAAATAGTGGGCTCTCCGCTTAAGCGGCCTTGCAGAAGCAGGGTCTAAATTGCAGAAGTGGCCCAAGCCCCCTTGTCCTTTTCCCTAAAATCGGCTCTCATCCGCAGAAGCAGAACCTGCAGAAGCGGGATTGTTTCAGCAGAAGCGGAAATTACTGGGGGCTGAAGGGTTTATTAATACGAACCAAAACTTATTTCCCTCATTTTTCACTACACACTTGGGTGATATTGGGGATTTCAAGGGGAGAGTTTCGACATATCATTGCAAGGTAAGTAATCCCCACTCGCTATTAGTTTAAATACATAAACATTAAGTAGACTTAACAGTAAAATTAGGTAAAAATCAAGAGATTAGAGTTAGATATAGGGTTTAGTCAAAACTAAGATTTAATCCTGTACTATGGAGTTAAATGAACTAGAAATCATATATTTGTGATCCTTAGATGATAGAGAACAACTTCTTTAGAAAAATATTGGAATTCGGGTTCGTGCGCCTAGGGTCAAAAATTAGGAAACTTGTATTTATGGTTAGGAAATTTGCTTAAACAATTAGAATTTAAACTTGTAAGCTCTTATTGACTAGTTCTTGCTTATTTTAATTAGTTACTGCTCGTTTGGCTACGTGTTGAAGGTTTGGGCTTATTCTTGATATCGGAAGTGCACTTCAGAGCAAGGTGAGTCTCCTTTCTAACCTCGTAAGAGGAAATTATTCACTAAGTATTAATGTTTGAGTGTTGGTTTCTAAATTCGGGGACTACGCACGCGTTAAGTGACGAGAGCCCATGTGTAGCTACTACTATGTTAAATGTCTGGGTCGCTTATGACCTACACCTTGCCTATTAAATATATCTCTTATGTTAAATTGTTATTATGAGTACCTAGTATGTACTAACAACCATTCATGTATGCTAATTGAGTTTGATTTGGTATTTTTGAACATTTATGTGCCATGTGTGTGAAATTTGTATCTCATCCTTATTTGTGGTTCGGTCCAATCACCTCGGTATGAATAGATGCATCTATAGGTCTGCCGACGACCTCAACATGTGCACAACTTATTTCTGTTGGTTCGGGCCGTCGCCTCGATATTATGTGCGCATGTTAATTGTGGAAAACCTTATACATGTTTTATTTTTCCATTGTCTCATGTGAAAAAATATAAACTTGATGTTGTTAAGTTCTTGACTTATATCACTTGCCATAAACTGTTGATACTTGTAAATTCCATAAATATAACACATCACACAGGAATATATATATATATATATATATATATATATATATATATATATATATATATCTAATTAAGAACTTGAAGTTCAATGATTTGATTCATTTGGTTTTGTGGGTTGATTCCTTGATATAGCATTGTTTTGGGTGTTTCGAGGATTCCAGTAGATCTTCCTTGTGATTTCAGACTTGTCGGAATGTTCGGGCATGGCTCGGGAGCCTCGAACATCAAATGGTTGAGGTTTGAGTGATGTTGGAAATATAGAAAGGGTAGGGATTTGCTGCTTCTATCATAACTGCATCTGCGGTTCTTGGACCGCATATGCAGTCCAATGATTGTGAAAGCGGAAGGGGCCAGGCCTAGAGAAAACCACAGAAGCAGACCCCTGACCGTAGAAGCGGTCAATGGGCCCCCAGCCCAGAACCGCAAAAACGGCGGGCTCTCCGCTTAAGCGGCCTTGCAGAAGTGGCACAATCCCCCATGTCATTTTCCCCAAAATCGACTCTCATCCACAGAAGCAGAACCTACATAAGCGGGATTGTTTCCGCAGAAGAGGAAATTACTGGGGGCTGAAGGGTTTATAAATACGAACCAAAACTTATTTCTCTCATTTTTCACTACACACTTGGGCGATATTAGGGATTTCAAGGGGAGAGTTTCGACACATCATTGCAAGGTAAGTAATCCCTACTCGCTTTTAGTTTAAATACATAAACATTAAGTAGAATTAACACTAAAATTTGGCAAAAATCAAGAGATTAGAGTTAGACATAAGGTTTAGTCAAAACTAAGATTTAATCCTATACTTTGCCATGAAATGAACTAGAAATCATATATTTGTGGTCCTTAGATGATAGAGAACAACTTCTTTAGAAAAATATTGGAATTTGGGTACGTGGGTCCAGGGTCAAAAATTAGGAAACTTGTATTTATGGTTAAGAAATTTGGTTAAACAATTAGAATTTAACCTTGTAAGCGCTTATTGACTAATTCTTGGTTATTTTAATTAGTTGTTTCTTGTTTGGCTACGAGTTGAAGGTTTGGGCTTATTCTTGATATCAGAAGTGCGCTTCAGAGCGAGGTGAGTCTCCTGTCTAACCTTGCAAGAGGATATTATTCACTAAGGATTAATGTTTGAGTGTTGGTTTCTAAATGCGGGGACTAGGCACGCGTTAGGTGACGAGAGCCCATGTGTAGCTACTACTATGTTAAATGTCTGGGTAGCTTATGACCTAAAACATGCCTATTAAATATATCTCTTATGTTAAATTGTTATTATGAGTACCTAGTGTGTACTAAAGACCATTCATGTATAGTAATTGAGTTTGATTTGGTATTTTTGACCATTTATGTGCCATGTGTGTGAAATTGATATCTCATCCTTATTTGTGGATCGGTCCGATCACCTCGGTATGAATAGATGCATCTATAGGTCTGTCGTCGACATTAATAAGTGCATAGTTTATTTCTGTTGGTTCGGGCCATCGCCTCGATATTATGTGCGCATGTTAATTGTGGAAAAGCTTATACATGTTTTATTTTTCCATTTTTTCTTGTGAAAAAATATAAACTTGATGTTGTTAAGTTATTGACTTATATCACTTGCCATAAACTGTTGATACTTGTAAATTCCATAAATATAACACTCACACATATATATATATCTAATTAAGAACTTGAAGTTCAATGATTTGATTCATTTGGTTTTGGGAGTTGATTCCTTGATATAGCATTGTTTTGGGTGTTTCGAGGATTCGAATAGATCTTCCTTGTGATTTCAGACTTGTCAGTATGTTCGGGCGTGGCTCGGGAGCCCCGAGCATCAAATAGTTGAGGTTTGAGTGATGTAGGAAACTTAGAAATGGTAGAGATTTGCTACTTCTGTCATAACTGCATCTACGGTTCTTGGACCGCAGATGTAGTCCAATGATCGCGAAAGCCGAAGGGGCCAGGCCTAGAGGAAACCACAGAAGTAGATCCCTGACCGTAGAAGTGTTCAATCCGCCCCAAGCCCAGAACCATAGAAATGGTGGGCTCTCCGCTTAAGCGGCCTTGCAGAAGTGGCCCAAGCCCCCGTGTCATTTTCCCCAAAATCGGCTCTCATCTGCAGAAGCAGAACCTGCAGAAGTGGGATTGTTTCCGCAGAAGCGGAAATTACTAGGGGCTGAAGGGTTTATTAATACGTACCAAAACTTCTTTCTCTCATTTTTCACTGCACTCTTGGGCGATATTAGGGATTTCAAGGGGAGAGTTTCGACATATCATTGCAAGATAAGTAATCCCCACTCGCTTTTAGTTTAAATACAAAAACATTAAGTAGACTTAACACTAAAATTAGGCAAAAATCAAGAGATTAGAGTTAGACATAGGGTTTAGTCAAAAATAAGATTTAATCATATACTTTGCCATGAAATGAACTAAAAATCATATATTTGTGATCCTTAGATGATAGAGAACAACTTCTTTAGAAAAATATTGGAATTCGGGTACGTGTGCCCAGGGTAAAAAATTAGGAAACTTGTATTTATGGTTAGGAAATTTGCTTAAACAATTAGAATTTAACTTTGTAAGCTCTTATTGACTAGTTCTTGCTTATTTTAATTAGTTGCTGCTCGTTTGGTTACGAGTTGAAGGTTTGGGCTTATTCTTGATATCGAAAGTGCGCTTCAGAGCGAGGTGAGCCTCCTGTCTAACCTCGTAAGAGGATATTATTCACTAAGGATTAATGTTTGAGTGTTGGTTCATAAATGCGGGGACTAGGCACGCATTAGGTGAGGAGAGCCCATGTGTTGCTACTACTATGTTAAATGTCTGGGTAGCTTATGACCTACAACATGCCTATTAAATATATATCTTATGTTAAATTGTTATTATGAGTACCTAGTGTGTACTAAAGACCATTCATGTACAGTAATTGAGTTTGATTTGGTATTTTTGACCATTTATGTGCCATGTGTGTGAAATTGATATCTCATCCTTATTTGTGGATCGGTCCGATCACCTCGTTATGAATAGATGCATCTATAGGTCTGCCATCAACCTCAACAAGTGCACAGTTTATTTCTGTTGGTTCGGGCCATCGTCTAGATATTATGTGCGCATGTTAATTGTGGAAAAGCTTATACATGTTTTATTCTTCCATTTTCCCTTGTGAAAAATTATAAACTTGATGTTGTTAAGTTCTTGACTTATATCACTTTCCATAAACTGTTGATACTTGTATATTCCATAAATTAAATATATATGTATATACACACACACACATGTGTATGTGTGTGTGTGTATGTGTGTGTGTGTACTTAATGGGTACATATTGTTTATGTACTCACGCTACAATTCTGTACTTAAATGTACATGATTTGAGGAAGGTGGATCTGGACAGCACTCTGGTGCATACCAGTGAGCGTATCTGGGACTTCTACGGTGAGTTGCACTACCTTCTTGTCGATCCGCAGTCGAAGAAGACTTCCTTGTATTTTTGTTATTTCTATCTATCCTGATTCAGATAGTAGGATTGGGTATTATTCATTGGGTGTATATTCTACTAGTTGTCCGTAGCTTGTTACACCTGGTTATGGCACACACAATAGTAGACGTTATACTGGGTTGTATAACTGTCTTTATGTTTTATTGACCTTTACTTTTATATAACTTTAAATTGGGAAAAATCTATTATAATGGTTTTTGGTAAAGGTAAAATGAGAATTTAATTACACTTCTGCGTTGGCCGGCGTGACAAATGGTGTCAGACGCCATCATAACCTATTATGGAAAATGGGTCGTGACAAACTTGGGTGACAAGCCAAGAATTTAAGGACTAATTAGCTAAAAATTGATAATAAAAGTGGGACCCAGGGGGTAAATGTAAAATCTGAAAATTTTCCTTAGTCTTGCCTATAAAAGGCAGTCAATATTGCCTTCTTTTACAAGTTTTGCCATCTGAAAATTCGCCCAAAAGTTTCTGTAGGTTTTGAGATCTGAAATTTGAATTTCTTAAATTAAAAAATCCAAATTTGAAATCTTTCTATATCTGAAACCTTCTAAAAACCTGTGATGACCCGGCCCGTCATCATGTGACTTATCACCCTCTTTTCCCCGTTATATGCTTATTCATGATTCAATATGTATGTTTGGTGAGTTTCAGTCAATTCAGATTGAGTTTTGGTTGGAAATGAGACAAATAGTTTCTTAGAAGAAGGAATAGTTGGGAGAAAGCAACAACAAGATGTTGACTTGTGAATTAGAGAGCTCGGAATCAAATTCTGATGATTCGGTCAGCTTTGGGAGGTCATTTGTGGCTTAGGAGAGCGATCGAAATTGAATTTGGAGGTCCGATATAGTTTTAGGCTTGAATTGGCTAAGATTGAGTTTTGGCGATATCCGAACGGTAGGTGATATTTTGATCCGGGAGTCGGAATGGAATTACGACAGTTGCAGTAGCTCCGTTAGGTGATTTTGGATATGCCTGCAAATTTTTAGGTCATTCGGACATTGTTTGGTCGGGTTTTTGATCGAATATGAATTTTTAAAAGTGAAAGTTAAAGTTAAGTTTGAATTTGTTGAAAACGGACGATTTTGTTGTTAACGATAGAGTTTCGATGATTGGAACAAGTTTTAATAAGGTTATAGGACGTGTTGGTGCTTTTGGTTGAGGTCCCGGGGGCCTCGGGTGAGTTTCAGGGTAGTTTCGGACAATTTATAGGCCATTTTTAACTGCTGATTTATGTCTGTAGCAGTGTTCTATGCAATCGCGGGCAATGGGTCGCGATCGCGGTGAGTAAAATGTGTGAAAAAAATTAATGAACCGCGATCGCGTGAAATGCTCCGCAATCGCGAAGAAGGAAATGTCTGTTGCATTGATCCTAATTTGGAAGCTCATTCCTTGTTATATACAAGGAATGTTGAGGTAATTCAAAAACAAAAGTTATAGTCCATCGTGTCTAGTTTTGAAAAAGCTAAAGAAATCTAGATTTGGACGTATTTGTCAAAAGTTATGGACATTATACTCTAGGGTGTTCGAGAAGGATTTCTAATACACATGTATAAATTGGGAAGCTTATATCTCGAAATGTATAAGGATTCAGGAAATGAGCAACAAATGTACGTTATATCCCTATATGTCTAGTTTCCAGAACATCAAACTATTTGTCATTCAGAGTTGTGTGCAAAACGTTATGACCAT
This sequence comes from Nicotiana noctiflora, assembly GCA_032618575.1. Taxonomy (NCBI): domain Eukaryota; kingdom Viridiplantae; phylum Streptophyta; class Magnoliopsida; order Solanales; family Solanaceae; genus Nicotiana; species Nicotiana noctiflora. The sequence goes on from JASVEL010004205.1 coordinate 312,091, forward strand.
TATACTGAAGCCTGTCCGGAGGAACCGAAATTCTGAGGCTTAAATGTTGTGTGTGAATTTGGACCTGGTCCTTCCCGATTGATAGTCTTACTATGTATTATGACTAAGATTGAGCTTATAACTGTGTAATTGGGCAAGTAGCCATGTTTGGGGCCCTGTGCCGATATGTAGAGTATTAGGGAAGCCTGTAGAGCTAGGTGACCCTTATATCATGCGAGATACATACACTCAGCCGTAATTATAGCTATATAGCATATCATGAGCCAGTACTAGATGTGTACTTTGAGAGAGGCTACCTGGGGTGGGACTCCCTATTCTAGCTGAGTGGGCCTGAGAGGCCAAGTCTATATTGACTGAGATAGGGTCGCGGACCCACTATGAGATATTATATATATCTATATTGGATCTGGCTGCTCGTTGCAACACTCTATGTATTGGATCGGACTGCATGCCGCTGTGATATATATGTGGATCGGACTGCACACCGCAGTGATATACATGTGGACCGGACTGCACGCCGCAGTTCTATTGCGCTTGGGTTGTAGGAGCCCCTTCAGAGTCTGCTCACATTCCCAGTGAGCGCTGCTATATATTGTTGGATCGGGTTGCACGCCGCAGCAGTATACATATATATACATATATATTGGAGCAACCTGCACGCCGCGACATTATACATATATATACTCATATATTATATTGGCTGCACACTGCAGCAGTATGAATGAGGACTAGATCAATGTTGGACCGTTGTGAGATAGATGTGGATTGGAGATGTGATTATTCACTGTAGAGATGACTTACCAGTGAGGTTACCCCCTTAGAACTGTTTAGTGACAGTACATGTGTTCTTACTTTCAGTTGTTATTTATTATTATTACTCATTCAGTTGAAATATACTCACCCCACTCCCCTGCACTTTTTGTGAAGATCCACAGGTTCATGAGGGTAGTTGAGCCATCACAACTGCTTCATTATTACTATTCTGAGGTGACTTCGAGGTAGCTGCCGACATCCGCAGGACCTCATCTCTCCCTTTCTATCATTTTGTCTTTTACTATTCTGCCTAGACTTGGATTGTATAGGATATTTTCCATATGTAGAGGCTCATACTTGTGACACCGAGATCATTGGGACTGTATTCATGTATTTCTTTTCCACACTTCTTGTTTTGATTATGAAAACAAGCTAAAAATACTAATTGATCAGTACTATTTAATAACTGGTTGGTAAATTAGATAACATGGTCGGGCTTGCCTAGCAATGTGTTGGGCGCCATCACTACCGGGGTTTGGGTCATGACAATTTGGTATCAGAGCCTAGGTTAACAGGTCTCGCGAGTCATGAGCCGGTTTAGTAGAGTCTCGTGGATCGGTACGGGGATGCCTGTGCTTATCCTTGGGAGGCTGCAAACCTTTTAGGAAACACTTCAAATTTTTGAAATTCTTATCGTGCGTACTTGATTCATCTTGAGGTATGATTCTTGAAATTCCTTCTACACATTGATGTGCGCATTCGAGTGCTTAGTGATAAATTTTCCTTGATGGCTTATGATTTCTCGATCGATGGACGAGATATAATCTCTGTGAGTTCATGTTGGGCCAGTCGGGAGGACTTGAGGCCAGATCATTGTTTATGGCTTGAGCACCGAGGTTCTGATTTTGTGAGCTGGAGTTATAAACTTATATGTTCAATATTGTCCCTAATTGTGGGAATGTCGGCTAGATAGCCATGTGATGTGTGTCATGATGGAATGTGTGCTGAAATACTAAATTGAGGCGAAGCAGGTGGGTTATCTCTTGCAGAGTGCTCTTAGGTAAGCTGATTCTTATGTTTAATTGAAAGGTATTTGATATGTATTATGATTCGATCAAGTGCCACGCATGACAGTGTATCAATTTTGATAATATAATTCGTGTAGTATTGAGATTCAAGTTGTTGATATACCTTGTGATGTCTTGTCGAGTTGTGGACATGTTGTTAGGATGGTTTGGTGATTCTCTGGCAGGTGGATAGGCTCAAATTACAATGGAAATTCTGTCGAAATTTTTGGAAAACATTTGGGACATAGAAAAATATTTCTATCACCTAAAGAGTAGGCTTAAATGTTAAGATTTCTGATAATTCGAGTCTCTACCAAAGCTTGTATATGACTTGAGTTTAATTTCACTATAACAGTGTGGCTTCATTTGAGTAAGAATACCAAGAGTGGTTAAAAGTGCCTTGATATATGGCTTCGAGCCAAGTTGGGGAGGTTGTTATTGATTAACTGATTGCACCGTTGTGTGTCATGTTAGTTCTGTCTCCAAGCATGTTGGGAATTTCTGATAAAGGTTATGGTGCTTCGTAGATGTGAAGGAATACTAGGATGTTTTGAACTGCTGTTGCTAAAGAATGTTTGGTGTATAGAAAGGGAAGATAGCTAATTGTACCTGTATGTGATCATGTTCTGCGATGTCAGAGTTCTAATAAGGCACGAGTAGTTCTGTTCAACAAGACAATTGAATTATAACTGAATAAGGGTGAATGACGCCTGAGATTAGTCTTGCGGTGTTCAAGATTTTGCTTGTAACAGTCATGTGTCGTAAGATTGGGTATGTGGCTAAAGACGGTGGTTTCGCTAGAAGTGATCAAGCCTTGTGTTATATTATGTGAATGATGGGATTCTGTATATCCGTCTTTAAAGGTAATTATATGGGAAGTCATTAAAATTCTCAAGCGGCGTGGGTAGCTGCAGATAATCTGAGAATCAATATTTCTGGTGATTAAGGAAAATGGTACTGCTATTCTAGTGATTTGGCGGAGTATATGGTCAAAAGGGCAAGGTAATGTAAACTGATAATATCTAGTGGTATTGTGGTATCCTATTGTTGGACTGACGGTGATGATTGAGTTATTGATGGCATAGGAAAATGTTTTGAATGGCTTTCGTGGTATGAATGGATGCTTGATGTGTGTTATGTATTCGTAAGGTGGAGTGTGGAATCAGGCATAGTGATTTATATGTTATATATGTGTTGGAGACTAGAAGTTCTCGTAATCTGCCATGCAGTGGTGGTATGTCATGTGTATAGGCACCGTTTAGCATTTATTAGAAATTGGAAGCCCTAGTGGCTCTCTCGTTACTTGATATGATGAATTTGAATGATGATATATGATTGCAGACTGGTTGTCATAAGTCAGGTTGTCTAGACTAATGTGATATGGACTATGTCAAAAATTGTCACGAACTGCATGGCAGAGTGCATCAGATCATGCTCCAGCAGGGTAGATGTACCCTAGGGCCAGCGGACGGCTAGTAGGTATTGCTTTGTCAGTTGGGCCTTCGTGGCGGATGTCGGTGTAGAGGTATCTACCATTGATTCAGTTCCAGTATTGAGGAACTTTGTCGGATGCGTTTCATGTGGCCGAGTTTGAGGCTATGTATATGTTGTTGCAATGAGCAACTTGACTCGATATGCATTCCCTTTTGCAAGATTTATGCGTGGATCGAGTGGCACGCCACCACATGTATAGTATCCGGATCGAGTGGCACACCACCACAGGTATGGTATCTGGATCGGGTGGCACGCCACCACGGGTATGTTATTGGAACGGGTTGCACGCCGCAACAGTGTGATGTGGAAAATATAGTTTCCTATATGTTACCTTGTATACAATACTTCCTAGCTTCTGAGGAATAATCCGTATTGGGTATCGCTCGGGGAATAGCACATCGGTTGTGTCCATTCAGGATTTGATAGCGTATATCAATTGTATCACCACAGGTGTGATTAATTGCTTGAGTTCAGACCTAAATATGTGTGTGGCTGACCATTTTGAGCATGCTAACTTGAGGTTCTCCATGAGTAATAGGGTTTGGATAGAATCATGAGTCGTGGCAAGGCCACGCGATGTTATGATATTTCGAGGAGAATTCAGGTACTCTATGATGTGTGACGGGATCTCAGTTCTATGTTATGATTGTACGGATGAATTGAATTACATCTCTTTTGTTTGAGTCGGTTGTTATGATTTGAGTACGTTCAGACGTCTCTTGTTGGAGCCTGTCTTGTGCTCGTTGTGGCTTAGGTCAGTGTTGAGGTGTCATATCACCAGTGCGGTGTGTTATAATCGAAATAATCAGTGGAGTCATTAATGAGGGCGAGCATATGTGATTTCAGCTGGTGTGGAATGTAATATCGAGGTTTTTGCTCCGAAAACTGTTGTGGTATCAGTTAAAAGGGAAATGGATTCACGAATGGCTGACCTGAGAGATGGATTTGATATATCATGTGTTTCAGCTGCCGTGGGCAGGATATGAAGGTATTGGAGTAAGACTTTAGCTAACAAAAAAAAAGGTTTTTCAGTTAGTATTTGGTTACCGTGGGCAATTGTTGTGATCAGAAGTCATCGTCTCGAGCGATTGGGTTGTTTGATACATCATGTGCTCTCACCCGGAGTGGCGAATATGGGCTATTACAGTTTGATCGTGTGTATCCTGAGTATAGGCATGAGATTAGGATTGGTATGTAATTTCGAAAAGTGCGATGTGTTCTATGGTTCGGATGGGCTGTGAAATTCCAGTTATAGTGTGTACCGAACTTATGTGAGATAGAGTGACGTGGGGTCGCCCCGAGTATATGCTTGGTAAGGTCATTCAGATATTGTGTTACTTCTAGTAAACCTCTCGGTCCGCTAGAGGACGAGCATTTTCTTAAGTTGGGGAGAATGTGATGACCCGACCCGT